>SEMN01000483.1:54867-140793 GCA_005408345.1 Macquaria australasica | reverse complement strand
TTCCGTCCCTTCTCTCCCCCTACCTTTGCTGCTTACTTACTTTTCCTTTTCTTTTCTAAAATATCTTTTCTGTTTCTTCTTCCTTTCTTCCTTCTCTTCCCTCCTGATTTGTTTTCTCTTCTCCTCTTCACTTTCCACACTTCCTTCCCTTTTGTTTTCTCTTCTCCTCTTCACTTTCCACACTTCCTTCCCTTTCTCCTTCTTTACCTCCTCTTCCTTCCTAATATGTCTTATCCATCTTTCAAACCCTTCTCCACCCTCCTCCCTTCCTGTCCTTCCTCCTTTCTGCCTTTCCTTACCTCCTCTTCCTTTCCTCCCTCCCTCCATTGGAATTCATCAGCCTCGCTCTGCTCTAAAAAGTGATTGGCTGTTTCTCTCTACCAGCTTGCTGATTGGATGTTGTCATGGAAACGGCCGCTGGAGGGGGGGGGGAGGGGGGGTTGTTGGTGTTTGGGAGGAAGTGTGGGTGGGGGCAACATTCGTCCTGCAGAGGTGGATGAGGTGATGCTGTGTCATGCATGAGCACGTGTGTGTGTGTGTGTGTGTGTGTGTGTGTGTGAAGGCTGAAGTGCTCAGGCATGTTCACACTCGTGTAAAACTTTGCTGTACTTGGGGTGTGTGTGAGGGAGAGATAATAGAGAAGATATTTTTTGCTCCGTCACCTTCCATGACTAGTGTGTGTGTGTGTGTGTGGGCTTGTCAACACCTCTGGATGCTCAGCTGTGTTTGTGTTTGTTTGTCACGTCTGACAGCCATATCCTTTTACATTAGTATTCTGTTCTATTACGAGGCTGTGTGTGTGTGTGCATGCTGCAGAGCTGCTTTTGGCCGTGTGTGTGTGTGTGTGTGTGTGTGACGGCAGCCCGCCTGTTCGCACATCAATATTCATGCATGTCAGTGACGGTGCAGCACAATGTTTCTGAATGAATTTCCACCTAATCACACTTTCTGCATGCCTATTAGTGAGCGTGTGTGTGTGTCCATGCATGTGTGGGTGGCATTGGCTAAAGGCAAGATGAGCATACACACACTTAAGCTCCTTCTCCACACCAGGGAGCAGCTCAGCTTGTGTGTGTGTGTGTGTGTGTGTGTGTGTGTGTGTGTGTGTGTGTGTGTGTGTGTGTGTGTGTGTGTGTGTGTGTGTGAGTGAGACTGTGCCCTTAGCTGCCAAAGATGGGCCAGAGGAAGAATGAGGTGACAATCTGAGAAAAACAAGGATGGATAGAAAATGCAAATCTGGCTAAGAATGGATTGTAAAGAATTAAAGGGAGCATGACAGCACTACTCCTGCTCTCCACAGGATTAACAGCAACATTTAAGAGAAGTACAAGAACAACAACACAAACATCCTTAATCCTGAAGTGAGAAACAGTCTGCGCAGAACAAATAAAATAAAACGCATAAAAAAACAAATTTGTGCAGTTTTTCTAATGCATTTGCAATATTAATAATACCAAAACTTTAGTGCAAACTTTATGAATGATAATTCCAAGAGCACCCATATTTTTAAGAATATAACAGGATGGCTTGGAGGATAAAAGAGTGAACCAACCCTCCAAACACTGAAGTCAATGTGTGACATATTTAAATAAACTTCACTGTTCCCCTGAGGGGACGTTTGGTCCGAGCAGCCATGAAGAAGAGAGAAAAATAAAGCAGACATAGGATTTAAAGTGGTAATCCTCCAGATCTAACTGTTTTTCTCCTCCGTCCCTGGCAGGGACTAAAACCACTGGGAGTAGCTAGTTAGTATGCCGAGGCTAGTCAAGTGGGTGCAATATGAAATGCACTCACCTGTGTTTACCTGGTGTGTTTAAACCATCTCAACCTACAATATCCAACTGGAGGTACATTGGTTTGTACTCTGAGTAAAAATTAGTCTTCTAAAGGTCACATTTGCTGCGTATTTTTACTTTTAATGCGGAAGAGTTACCAGCACAAATGTCGTGGCTAATGACCTCCCGAGTGTGTAGGTTGACCTGACTGTCCCAGTCCAACCTCTTTTTAGTTTTAGTTAAATGATGTCACATGCATGAAATTAGAACAAATCAAACACTGTCAGAAATTGAGCACAAGGAGAAGTCTAGAAGGTCTACTGGGTGCACGTTTGTCTTTATTTCTGAGAGTGAGATTAAGGACTGTGGTGGAGTCAGGATGTGGTTAGCCTAGCTTACCATAAAGACTGGAAACAAGGGGGAAAGCTAGCCTGGCTCTGTCCAGAGTTCAAAAATATTCGTACCAACACCTCAAATGCGCACAAATGAACATGTATCTCATTTCGTTTCATCTGTACTCGCACAGAAATGTAAGAATGACCCTTTTAACTAACTTTATTACTACAAGGAAACTCTCCTGAAGCACCACAACAATCCTTCTCAACACCCATATCGACTATATTAAGAAATTACAACACAGTTCAATAATGTGTGTGCACAATACCGCCGAACTTCACTGTTCACTGACTGTTCAGACTTCACGTCAAAGTAGGATTTTACTGTTTGTGAGGGGCTGCTGTTTTACTCCCCTACCCTAGATTTGGTTTTGGACGTTGATGTGGACAAACTTGTAGTTCTGGTCAATCTTCACTTTGATGAATAGAAGAATACACTCAATCAGCCTCAGTTGTCCTAACTTGAATATATAAGTTATTACAACACAAATCTGACGTCAGAGAAGATCTTGGTACCAAAAACTTAGTAACATTATATAGTATAATCACACCACCAGGGAAGAGGCAAACAATGTGGGTAACTCTCGGTCAATGTCGTTTCTCATTCCATATTATTATTATTATTATTATTATTATTGGTGTCTGGAACTTCTACACGCTCTCCATCTTATGTATCTCCAGACACCCAAAGCCATAATGGAGCACTCCAGGCTTGAAGGACTGTGTGAGGCCTCCAAGATTAACCACTATGCCCCTGCATAAATTAAACATTCCCTCATATCCGTACATTTCTACCACAGATGTTAACAGGCGCTTGAGTTTTTTGTATGAAGAGAAAGAGACCAGACATAATTTCCCCAGGGGTCTCCTTCCAGTTGGACATGACTGGAAAGCCTCCAGAGGAAGGTGTCCAGAAGTCATCCTAATGAGATGTCCAAACCACCTCAACTGACTCCTGTCATCACGAAGGAGCAGCGGTTCTAATCCTTGCTCCGGGCAGAGTAACGTCGCCTCAGGCTACATCCGCACTAATACGTTTTTGTTTTAAAAACTTTTTCTACGTTTAAAACGATGACACAGACGCCCACGTTCGCTTCCTGATTGGGTCTTATCAGCCACGACGTGTCCTTCCCTGATTCGTCACACCCCTATCACTTGACACTTTCCCAGAAGAAAACAAACGACATGGATAACGAATTACAATACTTACTTTCAGTAACAGTTCCACCTGGTCGTCGGTCCAAGCAGAGAAATCTCTGGTTTTACTTTTCTCCATCGCTGTTCTTTGTTTGTAGTATTTCCTGCAACCAACCGCAGAGCAGACAATCTGCTTCCTGTGTACACCAGCACATGCATGCCCAGTGCACGTGAATGGTCATGTGAGATGCGTTTTCAGGTGTGTGATATGGGCTGAGATTATTTCCAAAACGGCGATAAAACACTCGTGTGGATGGAGATCGTTTTTCGTTTTGAAATGCCAGTTTAAAACAAAAACGTATTCGAGTGGATGCAGCCTCAGATTTGGAGATGCTGAACTTCATTCTGGCCGCTTCCCGCTTGATGAAAAACCATCCCAATGTGCACCCTCCGGGGGTCATCGTCTGACGTAGCTGTGAACATCATCCGCAAAAAGCAGAGATCCAATTCTCTGGTCGAGATTCTGTCCTGGAAAATCACAAACAGAATATTGGTAGAGCCGACCTGCGACCGGGAAAGTTGTTGACTTATTGTCGAGAATACCAACACAGCACTAACTCTGGTTATACAAGGACCGGGTGGCACATGGCAACAGCCTCAGCATCCCATACCTGCAAAGCATCCCCACAACACACCCCGAGGGACACAGTCGCAGGCCTTCTACTAGTCTACAAATCACGTTGACCCATGCAGTATCTTTGTAAGAGTGCCTTATTAGCATAATTGCATGAAGGTATACAGGATTCAAATATTTACAGTGATTTATATACATGTTTGGAAATTCATGGGCACTTACAACCCCCCAACATAACGCACTTACAGTCAGTTAATGAACGTACCAAAGGCCACTAAATAACAGTATCGCATAGTGTGGAGGTGGTGGTGGTGGGGGGGGTGGGTTTCCTGCTTCATTAACTTGCTGTGTAAAGTGCCAGACAGCTCTGTGAGCGTCTAAATTTAGTTCATGGAAAGGAAAAAAAGAATATTTTAAACTAAGCCTCAGTGAACCCTTTCAACTCTTCTCCCCTCACCCCTCCTCCTCCTCCTGCTCTCCCCGTGTGTTTTTTTTTTTTTGTTTGTTTCCGTACGGAATCAAAGAGCGATTAGAGGGAAGCGATGTCTCACGTCTTGTTTGGTCTCTGCGGTGCAGGCGCCATCATCACCATCATCATCGTTATTATGAGCAGCAGCGGTGTAGTGTGAGGCTGCCGGGGTCTAATTGGCTGCTCCGCTACACGAGGTTAGCCTCATCTGCAGGCCTTGTTATCCAGCCAAGTCAGCTTGAGTGTGTGTGTGTGTGTGTGTGTGTGTGTGTGTTTTATGTCATCGAGGTGAAGGAGTAACGAGGTTCGCTGTTAGAAAGATTGCCTGGAAATTTGGCCGTCTGGCTGGTTGGCCATTGTGGTGGCTGACAGGCTAATGGACTGACTGACAGGTGGGTTGACTCACAGGCTGATTCAAGACCTTTTCAGAGAGAAAACATGCCGCAAAGGTGGACCTGAAAATGTGGCGTGGCCAGTTCACATGCCTCATTAAGCCTGCTTCTACCTTTCACCTTACAGTTAGTGCTGTACAGTGGTCAGTGTTTGCCTCAACGTAGGTACCTAAAGGACCAAAATGAATACAGCTTATGGAGACGTAATTACATAAAATACAGACGAAGCTTTGTGCTCGAGATAAGCTGCCCCGAGGCCACGGACCCTCAGGGGCCCAAAACCTCCCAGGTTGGATTTGTGTCAGTTGGTTGGTTTAATTGCAAATTTCTTCAGTCTTATCCATGGCCTAGAAGACAGTCCCAGATGGTTCAGATAGAAAGGCTTAGGGAAGCGGCTGTGCACTGTTCTTCATTGGATTTGGGAAAGTTAACCAAATGTGCATTTGCCACAGACACTAGTTAGTCCTCGTCCTTAAAACCTTCTCTCTTGTAGAATCCAACATTCAAGTCATAAAATCAAGAAAACCGATACTAATACAGAATAAAAACATTTAAAAGGAAATAAGACGGTTCAAAGACAATTTAAAACACGTAAAATCAGGGAAGGTTCTCCGAGGGCGTGTTGAAAAGAGGGTTTTGATGAAGCATAAATCTCACCTTCGTGTGGCTTCTCCGAGTTTTGTTTTTGAGAGAAGAAAGCTGGAAACGTTCACAGTGGCTGTGTCTCCGTTAGACAGCACATGGGTTGTTTTCTACTCGCCTCCTCGTCTTTACAAACACATTGATTATTTCATTTGCCAGTGTGTTTTTAGGAGATAGAAGGGGAAGTGATTAAGGGGTTAAGGGGGGTACCACAGACCAATGAGCCAATCATCGACCAGAGGCGTGTGGTGCAGCCGCAGATGGTCGTGTTTCAAATTTCAAAAGTCAGAGGTTTGCGGATACATGCATGTATGTAACAGGCCTTACTTTTATATTAATGTCTTTTTATTGAATTACTCCCTGTGTTTTCATTAAACGCTGGTAAATTGCGTCTTGCAATATCGTCCAGCGTGTACGTAATGTCTAGGGAGACCTGGTTTGGCATTTTGGGATTTAGGTAAAATATGGAGACTGTGGCTGACTGAGACCCACTGGCTTTACCGAATAACTGAGTGACTGGCTGTGTGTGTGTGTGTGTGTGTGTGTGTGTGTGTGTTGTTGTGTTTCTGTTCAGAGCCGATTATGGTAATAAGACAAACATGGGATTTGGAATATGGAGATAGGATACAGTGGCTGTGAGCTGAGCTGCACTGCTGCTGGCTTCACAGGGGATTTACAGGTCTGTACGCTTTCAGGGAGAAGGTGTGTGTGTGTGTGTCCATCTTACTACCATTTTCTTCCTGTTGTGATCCCCAAAGTGTCTCCTGTCTTTTGAGTGATTCTACTTGGAGGTGGAGGGTTTTGCCCATTGTTGCCCATTGTTGCCAGATGTCACACACGTGTTTCAGATGCTCATTACCCATGAATGGACAGTCTTTCTCTGTCTCACACACACACATAAAAACACACATATGCACAAATATCTGCGTTACTACTGCTCCCAGTCCCCTCATAGTTGCACACACACTGACACACTTATTATGCCTGAATGCAGTGGTGAAAACAGTACAATTACGGTATGTTCTATTTGACTAAATGTACTGCATAATGTGACCGTAAAGAATTCATAGCACAAGTTCAGACAAGACTAATGTGGCTGGCTGAGTCAGTGATCTCCTTCAAATCCCTTCTTAAAACATACTTTTATCGGAGAGCCTTCCCTAATTTTAGTTTAGTTTTAGAGTTCAAATTTTTCTTTGAACTGTCTTAATTTCCTTTTTAAAATGTTTTCACTCTGTATTGGTATCTGGTTTCTTGATTTTATGACTTGAATGTTTTATTTTGCTGTCTTTGTGAAGAACTTTGTAAAATGGATTTTGAAAAGTGCTCTATAAATAAAAATTATTATTATAATGTCTGAAAAGAAAGGAAAAGGAGAGAAAAATACAAATGTAGCTGCTTAGTGTGGACGTAGTCTTAAAGTAAAGGGAAAACATAATATTGTTACCTGCATATATTTTCAAAGATACCAGCATGCAAACACATTGTGTGTCCATCTATCTATCTATCCATCGATGGACAAAGAAACTGGTCCTCCATATTCTAAATAAATAATAAAAACATACAGAAATAAATAAATTAATAAATAAAGTGAAAAATTAAATGGGAAACTAAATAAATAGGAAATCAAATATAGGGACAGAAGCAACTAAAAACAAATTTTATTTTATTTGATCAATTAATGCCTATATTTTTGGTGCATTTAATGGAATACTAATTTATTTATTGAGTTATTGATTTTGGCAGTTTCGGTCCTCCATAAAAGAAGACCAGTAAATCTTTCTTGATAAAGGGAAAGCCACTCTTGCAGTGGCCTTCTCCTCCCTCCATCTTTGTTTTCCTCCCTCTCTCCCTGCTGCCGAGTTCCCTCTTTCTTCTCTCCATCTTCCACTCATCTTCCTCCTTCCATTTTCTTTTCTTCAAGACTCGGAGGCCATAATATAATCCCTCACATGTAGCTCCCTTACAGTCTCTCTTTTCATCTTCTCTACACCCTCATCACCACCTCCCTATTCAGCTGAAATGAATGAACAGTGAATAATGGTCTGTGTGTGTGTGTGTGTGTGTGTGTGCGCAATGCCATTCACATAATTAATATGGAAATAATGGCTGTGCTGTGTGTGGGTCAGAGTGGGGATCAATTAGCAGATTGGGTGCATTGTTCCTGGGATTTCAAAGCAGATACCTGATAAGTGAGTAAGAGACTGATTCACTGTATTGTTTGCATGTGTGCTGCATTACAGCTGTTGGTCAGAAACTGGTTCAGATTTTTTCTAAAAAAAAACAGACTTGTTGTCTTCACGAGGTTGCCAGGCAACCAGGGGAGACTCTGCCTAAAACTGCCACTTGATGTTTTTACACTTTGGTTTTTGTACGGATTAAATAAAAGAGATATAACTTACATTAGTGGGACTTGAAGGTGCTGGTAGGTGGGATTTTTTTTTTTTTTTTTTTTGCCTTTTGACGGAGCCAGGCTAGCTGTTCCACCCTGTTTCCAGTGTTTATGCTAAGCTAAGCTAACTGGCTGCTGGCTGTATGAGAGTGGCAAGAAAGCAGATAAATGTATTTTCCGAAACGTCCATTTTAATGACAATTTAAATTCTTTTTATCAGATTTGTTCCTTTCACACGCGTGTCTCCAGTTTTGTTTGCACCTTGATAGAAATAATTCTTTTTATTGCCTTGAAATTCTGAATGAATGTAGGTTGAAATAAAAACCATCTCAGTCTGAATGCTGGTTACTGTTTGCTGCTGCGGTTTATTTTTCCGCTTCATTTGACGCTTTCTCGTCTTTTTAAATGAGAGTTTTGCTATTAGCACAATTAAACTGTCTTCACGTCGCAGCCATTGTGATTCGACTGCGATGAGGCTGATTTGATTGCGCTGCAGGGTCCTCCACAGTTACATCTCCATGCATCTGTCTCTCTCTTTACTCCTGACATACAGTCAACACAATCTACGCTGCGTATTTCTTCTGCAGCAGCCATCATGACTTCACAAACCCCTCCTTGCATAAATTCTGTCTCTCCCATTTGCTTGCTAATGCACAGCACCAGCCTGTGCATAATTGTGCTCATTTAGGCTTTTCAGAAGCTAAGCTGCCTTCCTCCCGCACATCACTGGAGTGCGTCTGTCTTTAGAGACTTCAGATTTCAGTGTGGTGAAATTTTCTAAATGTTGACAATTGGGAACATTTTAGCATGTAAATGACCCCCCCCCCCCCCCCCTCTGTCTCACACACTCCTGCTTACCTTCCTTATTTGCATTGCTAACTGCGGCTGAATGAATGTGTGATGAGCTTGTCAGTGAGGTTGTCATTTCAAAGCCATTAGCTGGCCGCTAACACGGTGATTGAAAGGGAGATGAAGGTGGTTCAGCCTCCCTGCTGTCCTGCTGAACTCTCTCTCTGTTGTCGTTGTCACTTCAGGTAGCTGTGCTGTAGGTGAAACGATGATCAAGCATGGCTTTTTCTGCCAATCCAGTGGGTCTGTAAATAGTTTATTTAGCTTAAGAAGCAATGATGCAATGTTTATTCTCTGTGTACTTCTGTCTAAATTATAACATTGGATGCCATAATTATTTTGTGGATTTGCCTGCCTGTGTACTGCTGATGAAGTGTAGCTATCTAGCTAACTCTGGGAAAGCCAATGACTGTCCATTGTCCCTGTTAAATAAACAAATAGAAGAAGAAGAATGTTTCTCAACCCATAAAGGAACATTAAATCCTTTAGTTTGTCCAGAGAAGAGTTGTTAAAGGTTGTGTGGAAATCTGTTGTTTAATTTAGCAATAACTGATTTTTTTGGCCACTTGGGAGCAACAGAAACAAGCTGAACACAACACAGTCACGCAGCGAATATGTTCACCATACATTTACACATCCATTTCATCTGGAGTCATGCCGCCTCACAAATGCATCTCTGCTTTTTTGGTCTCCACCAACTCCTGAGAAAAAGATCTGGCTCTTTAGCTGCTAAATGCTCCACTATGTTCACCAGCTAGTCGCTAACTGTGTCTGCTGTTTGGTGCTGAGCAGGTAGTGCACAGTGAGGTTTAACAGCCTTTTCGCTAAAAACAGCTGCCTGCTGCGGCAGAAAACATCAGCATGGTCGTGGTGGAAATGAACCAAAACAGAAAAGATGGTAAAACACTGAAAACAATCTGCTGAAAGTTGGTATAAAGCTCCGTACAGCTGATGGGAACTGCAGAGTTGGGTGATAATTCTCTAAGGGTTTGTTGCAACAAGCAACCCCTTTCACATTACAGTCATGAGATCCATTGTTAATATTAATATTGATTATCGCCACTATAAACACAACTTTTCACCATGTAAGCACAATATAAACTGAAATAATAAAGCCTTTTAATATTCTGATATATACCCCTCTACAAGACAGGACCACAACATTAGGTAATAATGCAGGACCTGTCTTAGTTTATATTGAACTTTAGTGAAATTACTTAACAAATTAGCAGTTAATGAAATTAGAAAAAACAACTAACATAAAGCAAACATGCTACTTTTTGGGGACCTTGCAAAGCCGCCAGGACGCTCTCCACTCCTTTAAAATGTCCTCTCCCATGTGCTCACTCTCCTTGTTGACTCCTTCACTCTGTCCCTCCGTCTGTCCGTCTGTCCTGTCTCCTCTCTGTGTTTTTCATCATCTGAGGCCTCCTGGACCCTCAGCACCAGCAGCAAACATCAAACAACACCGTCTGTCATTTCTCCTCACGTTCTGTCTCCCGCCTCCTGCGTCTCTTCATCTCCCTTCATTTCTCTCTCCTCTCCACCTTCCTCTCCTCTACAGCTCCGCAAGCCAAGGTGGGTTTTTTTTTTTTTTTTGTTTTAAATAACACCCATATTATCAGCGTAAATCACACACTGTGCCTTCAGCAGCAAAGATTGTCCATTCTAAACTAATTGAGACCCTGTAGATTTGCTCCATTTGCCCAAATGAAATTCTGACGTCAAGTCTGAACGCTGGTGGGAAATTATGTCCGCCCACAGGAAGAGGAAAATTGAAAGTTAGAAAATTGGAAAACTCTTTGAGAAGCAGAAAAGGCCATCCAGAGAAACATTTAGTATCATTTGGTATCACGAGGTTGCCAGGTTGGTGAAAATCAACAGTGTGTAGTTTACTGATGATATGAAGGACATAGGAGTTTCAATATCGGCTAAATCTAATCAGTTACCTTTCACTGCCTTTTAGAGTCACCTTTTTTGGAGTGATTTTATCTTCATCTCACACTCTTTCTCACTCTATATCCCAGTTTCATTCATTTATTCCCATTGTGGCAATTTTGCAGATACTAAACAGACTAGTCTCCCCACAATTTACATTTAAAAGTACTGTAGTGTGTTCTTTAGAGGCGAAAAGTAATGATGTGATGACTGGAATGATGGATGGGGGGTGTAGCATGTAGCATTCCTAATATGCCAGAAACTGGAGTTTGTGCCACTAACTGTCAGACCAAAAATTACAGCTGACTTTTCAAAACCATGACCAGATATCTTAACAAAGTGTTTTAGCTGCCTAAAGGCTCGGTCACACAAAAAAGTGGCACAGCGAAATTCCTCTTTGTGATGAAATATGTGGTTGAAGAAGTTTGGACACAGAAAAGCTCTCCAAGCTTCTTTCTATTTTCTCTGTACTGTGCCGTTTACTCCCCCTGGCATTTTGTTCTTAGGATTTATCTTTAGCTTGCTAACCAATAGTTAGCCTGGTCGCTAACGGGACAATAAGATAAGTTTATTCTAAAGATGTATTTGTACCATTAGCTCCCATCTCAACTGTCTGTAAACCATTCCTTTTTTTGTGTGGAGCAGTTTATATTCCGACAGAGGAGGTTAAATAAAAGTGGATGAATCACCACGGCTAATTTTGGACTCTCCACCTCTTTGTTCGTTCAGAGCTTCAGAGGGTTGTTACTGGGCAACGGCATGAAAAAAATCACGCAGATTTATTTCTTGCCTGCGAGTGAATCCACTGTTCGTGCCGATTTCATTGATCACATGCTCCTCGGGCGGTCCCATTTCCGCGGGATGGATGCTACAAAGAAGAAGGGGAAGAAGGGATCCCCTTCTCTTTGGTTGGCTGAGGGTCCCAGACTTGTTGCTGCACCAGTACATTCCCTAAAACCACTAAAATATTGCTTTACCTGCTAATAAATAACTTTTCTGACTAATGTAGGTCAGTCTTCGTGGACAGCAACTAACAGTTACAAATTACACAAAAATGATATGCAATACGCGAATTAATGAAAAGTTTCTTACTATCAACCAAACATTTACTTTTGTCCGCCATGTTTCTGCGTAAATGACGTCAACTTCCGGCAAGTCGTGTACCAAAGTTTTCGCAGACTTTCCGAGTTGTTGTTCCGACTTCAGGGGGCGCTCACGTGAATTTTTCCAATTATTCCGACACCACATGGATGCAGGGTAAACTCTGACCATATATCCCAAACAGACCTCTTCCCATTCACATTTTGTTGGGTGACGTAACATTCATGTAAGCTGTAAGGCAATCTTTTATTGGCTACATGAAATAATTTTTGGAAAACCACAGCAGCAGAGTGGATGTCTCCGTCTACACCAACATACACCAACAGTATCATACAATACAGTATCTATTATAAAGTCTGAAAATCTCTCAAAGTATAAAAAAACTGACTGTGAAAAAAGTTTAATCTTGTATGAAAGGTATCAAAAAACTGAATCAAAGTGATAAAGTACAAAGTGGCAACTAAAGTATTTTAGACTATGAAATAGTCTAAGAAGGTGAAAGGTCTGTGGATGTAATGCACTTCTGTGCTTTTAAAAAAGTGTATTAGTGAAGGTCCTTCCTTGTTTCAACATGACAATGCCCCGATGCACAAAACCAGATCCATAGAGAAATGCTGGTGTACCAAACCCTAATGGACTCGTGACTGTCCCCTGAGGCCAGAGGGGCAACAATGGAGCCATTCTACACTTGAAAACAAACTTGGGCGAGCTGCACAAAAGAGATTTATGCTTTTATCTGAAGTGTTTTTAAACATCACAAGAGAGAACGCTTCAAGGATGACGATTAACTGGATGGTTTGACAAATGAACGTCAGGTGAACTCGCCCACCTCCGACAAAGACCAGCACACAGCCGCTTCCCTGAGCTTTTCTACGGGAAGCAAGCGGGGCTAGCAGGCAGAAATGTACCTATAAGCCAGATTTTAGTATTTTTTATTGTCCTCTCCTCTGTCATTCTGTCTTGTCCCTCCTCACGTATTTCTTCTCCTTTTCGACACCTATCAGATTGTCAGGCTTCAGCTTGGAAGCCGAATCTGGCAACAGCCCCATCCCATCATCCCATCTGTTAGAGGGAGGGGGGCTGACGGAGAGAGAGAAAAGGTGTATTGTGGTTGTGTGCTGGTGTGTGTGTGT
The DNA here is from genome assembly GCA_005408345.1 of Macquaria australasica. NCBI lineage: Eukaryota > Metazoa > Chordata > Actinopteri > Centrarchiformes > Percichthyidae > Macquaria > Macquaria australasica. The sequence goes on along the minus strand of SEMN01000483.1, from coordinate 127,936 downwards.
GTGTGTGTGTGTGTGACACGTAGGAACAGACCCGTACTCCTGCAGGAGTGTGTTTGTTTATGTATTCGTGAATATGCTCGAGCGTACAGGAAAATGTATGAATAGAGGTGCAGAAGGTACATAAATCTAGGCACACCTGCCCAAACAGAGTACAGACATCACACACATACAGGGGAATAAGTGTGTGTGTGTGTGTGTGGAACAGACCAAAGGTGGGAGAAAGTTGGATGTGATGGAAAAGCTACTTTGCACTTGCTTTTATGTCTTAAAGAATCTCTCACAGTTATGGAGTCAGTCTCTCTCACTCACTCACTCACTCACTCACTCACTCACTCACTCACTCACTCACTCACTCACTCACTCTCACACACACACACTGCAGGAAACAACAGCCCATGGCGCCTGTTTCTGGTGGCTCTGCAGCACAGTGCTGCCACCCTCTGGTGTCCTCTCGCCACTGCGGAAACCCTCCAACACATGAACATTAGACCACAAATCCCCTTTTATTTTATATTGGACTACATTTTTTTTATTGCACTTATCAAGAAACTCTGTCTAATTTGCTGTACATTATTGCTAAATTGTTGTAACAGTTGGACGAGGGAAAATTCTGGATTAAAGTTGCCACTTTGCCAGAAATACCCTGCAACAACTTCCTTTTCATCATGTCATTCTTGTCTGTAATTTGAGTCCTGATATTGATACTATTTTCTTTAAGCAGGTGAAAATAAGTTTCCAGTGCAGGAAGAATAATTTACTTGTTTTTTATGCAAATCAAATTAAATTTTTCTTTATTCTAGTGCAACAACCTGTCTTATCTCTGATTTCAAGTTGTTTCAAGATGCAGACACTCATTTCTACAAAATGACTGAAACATGAAACAAGATTTTTTACTGCACTGACAGAATTTTTTTTCCGTGTTTGAAGAAAAAAGGCCTTATAGGATTTAATTTCTAACTTTTAAGAATGCACACGCAGCGAGGTGCAGACCATGTGAGCTTCAATTCAATAGAAGTCCATCAAAATGAAAGTGTCGCACAACTCTTATCCTCTCTTATCCAATGCTTTATTCAGAATAAAGAATAAAATAAACTCTTCTCCAGTACACCATGAATAAAGCATGGGTTTATTCAAAGCATCTTTGCAGTGTAAATTTAAAATGTACCTTTTTCCCGTGTTGCTGGGAGTCCCTGAGAGTCCTTCATGGTCGGACTGCTGTTGCCTCGAGATTGTTTCACAACCAAAACAGATCTAAAGAACATATACATTCCCTAAGTTCCTCAGAACTTTGTCTTTGGAAATATAATCATTATATTACAGTATATATTATGCAGAAATGTTCTTTCAAGCTCTTCCAAAATGTGTTTTGCACTGTTGAGGAAAACAACCTGCCTGACGCCCAGGATGGACCGTCTTCAACCGAAGAAACAGATTTTTTTGGTGTCAGTTCCTGAAAGCCTCGAGGCTTCGTGCTGATCCAAGAGTTTGGTAGATGTGATGCCTGATATACTGTGTTAATATAACAGTGGATAAATGCCCAGAATCTATTCCCTCCACCCCAAAGACAATGGTTTGGGTTTATATATTTTTCAGTAACACAGTACTAACCATATTACAGCATGTAACCTCCATGAATATTTATCACCAGTGTGACCATCCTAAAAGCAACTGCCAACCTTATTCCCAATCCCAGAATCTTTCTTTGGTGATGCAATGTTGATGTAAGGCGCTAATATTCTGTAACTTGAAGGATAAATATGAGCAGGTTGTATTGTGTGTTATGTCCAGGGATAGTTCTTCTTGGCAGCTTCAGTTTTCTTACAGAAAAAGTGTGCCACACCGATTTAAAAAAAAAAGAAAAAAAAAAAAGGCTCCTGCCCGGGGGCTTGTTTTTTAACTTTGTTCTTTAAGAACATCTACTGCGAGCCAGTGCGGACTCTGCAGTTAGCCTGTGCTACACAAAGGAGCAGCGGCAACGCATACAGAGAGGCGTCCTGCTGAAACAAGAGTTTGCCTCAGAGAAAAGGAGGATTTCTGCAGCCGAGAAAAAGAATTAATAATAGAAGGCTATGGGAGTTTAGGGATTCCTAATCCAAGTCCACTGCTGTACACTGTGCAACTGTGCCAACTGTTAGAAACGAGTACTCTATCCAGAAAACACACCAGGTGAATACAGGTGAAAGTCTTTTGATGTAATATTTAATATTAACAAGTTATATTTCATGTTTTATTTTAAGGAATCAATGTTTATAAATTGGATTATGGTTTGCAGTAAGTGCCTGAAATATTTTCAGGTGCAAATAAAAAGATTTTTTAGTTTTACAGTTTTATCCCAAATATGAGATAAATGAATAGATTGTAATATACTTTAACATTTTTAATTGATTTTCTGCATGGGTTAAGGCTGTTATTACAGAACAGAAAATGTGTAATTCTTCAGTGAAGTTGAAAACTCAGGGTGGTTCAAATAGATAATTACTGGATAAATGAACAGATTTTAATATATTAAGGTGTTCTTAATAGGTTCTGTGCATAGATTAAGACGTTTTAAGGGGGTAAAAAACCCTTTGAATCATGAAACTCATGTTACATTGATCCTAGACTTTCCATCTTAATTGATAAAGACATTGATTATATAAAAGTAAGTTATGGTTCTTTTTTAAGGTAAGAATAAAGAGATGCTCAGTCGTGAGTGGAGTCTCTCTCCAGTTGTGTTTTGAGGAAGATGAGAGGCTTCTGAATCAGTGGAAGCTCTGCGTGTTGGTGAGCAGTGGATCACATCTAATGTGATTACACGAAAAAATGATGACTGCAATCAAACTGGATTACAGATATGTTTTTCAAAAGGGGTTTATTGGTGGAATTGCTCTGAAAAACACTGGAACAAGAACAGAAGAGTTTTTGATTGGGCGATGAACGCCACTTCATTTTGATCATGAAATTACAGCTCATTATTACATGATAACACAACATGTGGAGTACAATGCTGTCTTTAATTTTCATTAGATAACTTTATAGATTACCACATTTGTTTCCCACAGCCACAGTGAGTTTTGTGCTTAAGTGTGTATGTCAATGGTGGAAGAAGTATTTGGATCCTTTTATTTAAGTAAAAGTACCAATATAACAATGTAAACGCACTCCATTGTAAGTCCTTCATTCAAGATTTTACACAAGTAAAAGTACACATGTATCATCAGCAAAATGCACTTAAATTATCAACAGTAAAAGTACTCATTATGCAGAAAAATGACCCCTGTGCATTTTGCATTTTACTGCTGTAGCTGGTTGAGGTGGAGCTAGTTTTAGTCCAGTGATTCCTAACCTCCTCCAAAGTCGTCCAAAGTGTCACAAGATAAATCTGAGGGGTCATGCGATGATTTAATGGAGTCACTAATATTTGCTTTTTGGTGAAATATTTAATCATTTTACAAACAGTTTAAATGAAACCTGGTGAGAAGTTTAGAAGGGAATTGCTAACAACTCGCATGCATAAAAAGGTTGGGAACCACTGGTTTAATCTTTATTGATGCATTGTGTTTTATAAGCTCATCATGTGGTTTATGTAAAATCTTAATCTAGAAATTAACCAGTTAAAAGCACAATATTTCCTTCTGAAATGTAGAGGAGTAGAAGTAATTAAGTAGCAGAAAATGGATATAATTTAATATAGAACAGGAGTAAATTTGTTACTTTCCACCACCGGTTCATGTACATCAGTTAGACTGTGGTTGTACTGGGAAGCATCCATGTGTTAAATGTGTGTATTAATGTATTAATGCAAACCAGCGCAGAGCTGGAAATGAGAGCCCAGTGAGCAAACCTCGTCCAGATCCTGAAAGTGGAAATAAAATTACACGTGCGGTCGATAATGTGGAATCGGATACCATTTGGGATTTTGGTTTTGGCAGGAGAGTGCTCTTCACTTGATCACATAATCACTGCCTGATTAATATCAGATATGAACAGGTCAACAGGATGCTAATGGGAGATGATGGCTTTGTTTACCGCACAACCGCAGTTGGGGAATGTGTGTGTGAGTGGGTGTGTGAGAGACTGTGTGAGATTTTATATTTCAATTAGACTGCCGCCACAGGATAGTGTGTGTGTGTTTGTGTTTTAGTCTGTGTTTGTTGCTTATTTGCGTGTAGGTGCACGTAACTTTTGGACCAAATGATTGAGTTAATTATCCTTGCTGCTCACTGCATACAAATTACACTGATGTCTGACGGAGAGGACACTCTAGCTTTAAAAACCAAGTTTGATTGTCAAACAGTTTAGACTTCCTTTGCTTTATTTCTAATTTTCCTGTCCTTGAATCTCTTAAAATTAATTTTAGCTAATAACTCAGTATATAGGCTATATACTCAGTGTTTGTTCTGACTTGTGTACTTATTTGGTCAATAGAAATAGATGGTTAATTTCAGTTCCAACAACCACACAGGCAATTAACCAGCTTGGGAACCGACGTCGTTAGCCGTCGCTTAGTCTCATCTGTGATTTGAGCAACCCTCATGACTGTACATAACTCTGTGTAGTAAATCACAGGGGATCGTACGCAGTGCTGAGGTTGCAGATTATGGCCATTTGCTACTTCTGGACTCATGAAAGAGAGAGTAATGCTAGCGAGAGTCCCTGAGTGTGCAGGAATCAGTGCTAAAGTGCCTCTTTCTGGGTAGAATTCAAACTTAACAGCAGGGTGGGTCCTCCTAAATGCTAAATGTTGTAAATGGCTAAACACTAATATTTGATAGCCAACGCTTCATGGGGTTGTTGAAAAAGGGGAAAAAAAAAACAGCTAGATCATCTGCCATCACCACATCATATGTATGTTCCCAGGGTCCTATGTCAAAGGGCTATAAGTAAGGGCCATCTTCACAGTTCAAAATGCAAAAACAACAACAAAGGTTTTAAAATGCAGTTTAAATGGTAAAAATCTGTTCAGCCACTGTGGAGATATCAATCTCTAAAGTTAAGAAAAGTAGGTTTCCAGGAGTAAAACATCAGTAGGCTAATAAGCTGTAGGTGGGTGATTTAAACATATTGACCCAGAAATGCATACACTGGACATCTGACCTACGGAAAGAAACTTTGCTGAGAACATAAAACCCTGCTTCTGCCTAATGTGTCACATTAAGAGGGTACTGAGCTGGGGAACATGGGATCCTGGGATCATGGATACGCTGCCATCTGGACCCACGAAAGACAGACTGCTAACACTAGTTAGACTCCCTCCTCGTACAGAAGCTGCCAATGACCGAGCTTCAACAAGAGCAGAACTACAGTAAAGTCTACTGGGAATCGGTGCTAATGTTAGCAAGCTGGGCTAACTAGCTTGCACTTTCCACCTCTTTCTAGCTCGCTAGCTTCACCTTTACGAGTGGAATACAAACTTAATAACACAATGTTGTAAAGGCACAGACGGCTTACAACGCTAACACTACATGTGCTTGTTAAGAATAGGGGGGGAAATGCCACGTATTAACATTCCTGGGCTCCGTCTTTCAGCTGCCAAGACAAATGTCCACTTGTAGCTGGCCAAGAACAGCCTTACTGAAAAATGGAAAAATATGTGCAATAGCTGCAGCAGCATATTATATTAAATACTGTATACTAGATATACTATATATTATATGTATGTACACAAAATAGCAGAATTTAAATTTCAGTTTGAATAAAACAAAACACATTTTCTTTGCCACTGTGATGCCGAGAGATGACATTTGTGTAGGAAGACAAGCATCTGTGCATCTTGGAAGGTAATCTTCCAATTACTGTGTAAATTACAGAATGTGTACTGAGACTGGTAGTGTTTCCATTTTAGGCCAAATCATGCCAAAGACTTGGGAAATGGCACTAGCTGCCTGTCTGCTCAGCCCTCATCTTAACACAGACAGATGAGGGTCGGGGGAGTTGGGTAGGAAGGAGTAAACTCGTCCCACGGACTGACATCCTGTCAGATACAGCGTGTACTTTGCCTAAATTGGCCAAAAATGTCATCTAATAGTTTGAGAACTCCTGTGCTCAAAATATGGTTCATTAAAATGCTTCTAGATGCCAGAAGATGTTCAAGACGCTAATTCAAATATCATTTAAATGTGCTTTTTATGGTCGTAATACTTTTATTATAACCACCATCTACACATGGTAATGACAAGCTTTCAGCCAGTGAACTTAAAGTAATTCTACAAACGAGAGAGAAGTTTCCAGCAGCTTTCTCTGCTGCAGGGAAATGTGAAATGGAAAATCAATCTTCCAGTGCAGCTGAATTGAAAAGTAGCTGCAGGAGTAGCAAATTGGGACCATTAGTCGACCTTTAGAAATTAATTTCACAGGCATTTCAGATGTACAGTTCAAGAACGGGTTAATGAAAGCTCTGCCGCCTCACAGGCACGTCCACTAACACGTGAACCTCCAAGCAGGAGAAACACAGTAACTTTTGAGCCACAGAGGGAATTGAACCCTAAACATCAGCAGTGTTACTGTCTCACTTCACCTGTTAAGCTGCAGAGGACACCTTGATAAACTGCCCCTGAAATAATCTCCTGCGAGCCGTCATGACATGCTGTCGGCAAACAATCACCCATCCTCATTAGCATTGTGTATTGACATCAGTGTAAATCTCAGCTGAGAGCATTAGCATGCTGTGGAGTATTGATGTCCTTGTAAATCAACATTGGTGGTAAATACAGCAGGTAGGACAAGGACTCACTTCCACAGGTGTTTCAGGGAAATACAACAGGGAGAAGCTGGAAGTCCGACCTTAAAAGGAGCACACCGGTGGTTTTCAGACTGTTTGCTGCAGAAAAACAACAGCACTCGTTATTTACAAGCGTACAATCAATCTATATAATCTATATTTTCTATTTTTTTCCAGTGCCACAGCAGAATGTACTGCAACAGTTCCTATAACACAGTGACAAGTAAAGTTTTAAAACAATGTAAAGAAATCTACGTTTTATAAGGGTGTCAAAATTTGTGTAATGGCGACTTTGACACCAGAGACCAGAGTTTGTGTTCCATCTAGTAACAAAAGTCAAGGTTGGTTTCCTTTAATCACAGTCCTTTAACCTTAACTAAGAAGTTTTAGTTGCCTAAACTTAACTAGGCTTTAACCATAAGTGGTAGGGGTTCGGCGATACCACAAAATTGGTGTTGATCCGTTACCAAGTAGCCTAATACCGGGGCCAGAATCACGATACTTTTCTATTAGAATTAAAAGCAGCTAAAGTGCTATTATGTAGGGGAGGAAAATGGGTAATGATTTATGAGCTGAATGTATCATTGATAGGCTACTTCTGGATATATTTAAATTGCCACCTAATAATTAGCCATTTCATTTTACTCAACTGTTAATTACTTAATCACATGCATGTTAAAACACAAGACAGTTCCTAATGGTAAATAACAAACCTTCATTGTGTCTAGTTGCTAAAAGGCCTCCTCTGTGTGTATATTTATTACCTGTGTTTCAGGTATGATGGGGCCATCATCAGGTGAGCTTCTGTAAAACGTAGTCAGAGGAGAAGCAACAATGACAGGACTGAGTCTGATGAAACCACTCGGGTCACAGCTACAAATGTGTTTTCTCCTCCTCAAAACATTCGGACATAACGTGCGGCAGTTATTTTTTTCATTCACTGATGTATTAATTCGTTGACTGTGAAACAATAGGTTCATTAGTCACTTACTTAGTCGGCCAGTGAGTCAGAGTTAGTCAGATAGTGTATACGTCATGAAAAATAACAAAGTCGAAGATGAAAGCTTCAAATTGGTGTTTAAAGTAACTGGAACACATAAAATTGAGTGAGGAACGTAGCACGCTCAAAACTCAACATTAGGGATGCCCCACCATTGGCCTGTCTGAACTGAGGATTTTGGCATTGATCCTATTGATACTAGTATCCATACAGGTTAATGACAGCTGTGCTGTGAGATCAGCTATGGTGATATTTAAAAGAGATTGATGACAGAAAGTTTGAAGCAACAAAAGGTTGTCATATTCAATCCAGCCAAAGAGCATCTCTTACATCTAAATGAGCTGCAAACATATTTATGCTTGTAAACCACAAAATATTCTGGCAAAACAACTCTAAACTAGATTATAAATGTGGATAAATGTCGCATCTGAAATACTTCCAGTGGACCAGCATGGTCCTTTTTAAACATGAAGACCTGAACGCCACACAAGGAATCTCTCCCAACACCTGAGGTGATTCTCCTTAATGTGACCTCTGAGTTCTTGGTGGAAAGTGGGAAATGGAGAATTCACTTTTTGGTCACAAAATTATCACTATTAACAGTGGGAATTTCACAGCTTTCCCCTGATTGGGTCTTCAAAGTTTTTCAGGGTTGTTAAAGTGGAAGTGAATTGCACCGTGATTGAATGGCTCAGGTATGTCTCATGTTGTAGTTGTACGCTAGCTCAACATAAATTTACAAATGTGTGCAGAATGAGCAAAACGCTCGTACTAATTCAAATGGCAGATGTCGTCTTTTGCAACGAAACTCTTCATTAGTTGTGCTTGTCGAATGAAGTGATTTTGATTCTGTGTTGTGTGCTCCTCTGGGCTCAGGGCCCGGGGCAGCTGCACTCATTACACACACACACACACACACACACACACACACACACACACACACACACACACACACACACACCTGCCCATCTGCCCCTCCACTTTAACTGGAATCCCCAAATCGGGTGTAAATGGTGGAGTCCCCTCAGAGGCTTTTTCCCTTTATCACAAACATGCAGAGCTGCCGGGCACAACGCCTTCAATCTCCAAAAACGTCCACTTAAGAATGTCGACAGGAATTAAAAGAGCAATGAAAAAGGTTTAAACTGCCCCTTTAGTAAAAAAAAACAAAAAACAAACAAACAATGTGTCCATATCAGTGAGTTGCAAGTAAGGGTTAAGGGGCTGTACCCCTCATAGGAGCTCTTTCCCTTGAACACGTTGTAAAGAGGACTTATTATTCCTGGCACAGAACAAGAGATCCTTCAGAGGCCAGAGAGCCGTTACGTATAGCATTCATTTAGCTCTCCACATCAGCACTTTCTTTCCATTTCTCTTCCCCAGATTAAACAGGGGTGTATGTGCAGGAATGTGTCTCATTTGGTTTACCTCTGCCCAGAAGAGGTAATAATGGTTTCCGGGATGCACCGCAAATGAGAGATTTTATCCTCCTGTGAACGCCACGAGGCGAAGCGAGTGTGTTGAACTTGTTTTTTTTTTTTTTTTAAAAGAACAAAAGAATGACGTTTTATTGTCAGGACCTTGTTGGAGAATTCTTTTCTCTTCCTTTCATCCTGAGAAGTGCAAACCTCTGCACAATCCGGCTCAACTCAAAATATATCTGTGCTGTCAGTTTGTGGAAAGTGTTGGCGTGTTTATTGTATATGTTGTATAATGTATTAGGTGGAGGAGCTGGTGGAGGCTGCAGGGGGAAAGGGCACCTGCTGCTCTGCTTGCCCTGTTCCACTGTGACTGTGGCCCAGACAAGAAGCATTAAAGATGGATGGATGGATGGATGGAAGGAAGTAGCATCCAGTAGTACTGTAATAAAATGCCTTAGCTCCTCTTTTTGTCTGGCATTACCTCAGTATTCATCTGCAGCCGCAGTATACACCATGTTTTCAACACACCAAATCAAGTCAGATAAAATACAACTTCTTGTAAATGCTCTCTTAACCACAATTTAAAAACCGGCTCAGAAAGTAATGAGCCAGTATCTCAAAAATACAAAAGGACCAAGTTAAAAAAAAAAGTGTTATCTCTTGCCAATGTTTTAAGGCGTCCCTGAGATTTTTGTTGCAATCAATCATTCTGTGAGGAGGTGTCAGATAGTGTGTTTCTCATGAGCAAAACACCTCAAACACACCTGCCATTTAAACTCATAATTTTACATTTAACTGAAAGAAAACCTCCCAAATATTTAAAAAATGTTTTTGATGCAGGAGAGAAAAGTTGCAACTTGTATGTACAGTGAGAGGTGATCTCTTTTCTAAAAAAAACTGGGTTATAAAGTGCACGGACTCAAACTCAAGGATATCGATGAATCATGAGTGAGAATGGACATTTTGTGAAGTTTTTGTGAAGTTTTGATGATGAAATTATTTCAAATCGTTTCACATAAAAAGTCATGTATTTTTCTGTAACAAACTGAACAGACTAACCTATTCTAACTGTTTTCTCCAACTTTTAAACTTGACCTTGTTATGTCATACCTACAAGCAACTTGTACGTTTTGAATTGAAAAAATACACAACCTATTTGGTGTCAAAAGTATTCTTGGACAAAAACACCAATATGCCACTGGGATCATACATATTTATATTACTCTATCCTCTTCCTTTATTCATGACTCCCTCTCAGCTACACCTGTGAACTGCTGTGCATTCATATATTTTCCATCTTTTCTTTATTATCATATAAGTTTAAAATCCAGCAGGCAGCATCTTCCTGGTCCCCTTCATCCAGTCAAGTCACACTCACCCCCACAGAAGCCAGTCACAAATCACCATCCTCTTTATTAGTCCAATTAACTAGACCGCCCTCCCCAGGAATACAGCCGTATAGGTTGTCTGTGCAAGCAGCTTATTACGACCCATATTTATGTTTATTGTTAGGCGGCGACCTGTAGTGGCTGTAGTAATTATGACGGGAGCAAAGGAGGTCAGGTAGTATAAAGAGCAACAAAGTCCACATAGGCAGGGGGCCGAGGTGGATGGCTGGGTCAAACACAAGACCTTCACTCAGGAGACCGCTGCTCGAGTCCCGTGTGAAACCAAAAGTCAACGGTGACTTATTTTAACTTACCTTACAACCTAAACAAGTAGTTTTGGTGCCTAAACCCTAACCAAACTGCAACTGTTTCACAACGTTATCCATGTTAAACACCATGTAAAAACGTCGCTATGAGAGTGACCCAAAACAGTAAAGCTGCAGGCTGGACAGATAAACAATGAGCTGAAACTCTCTATAAAGGGGAGCTGCAGATTCAGCTGATAATTCTCCGTAACTTCATCACTGAGAGCGACCCCCTTTCACACTGTCAGATTGTTTTCACATTGTCATCTGATTTTGTAACTATAAAAATATTGATTATTGCCTCTTTAAGTCTCCAAACAACAAACCAAACTGGTTTAAATTTCCAGTCAGTCAATTTATTACTGCAGACTGCCAAGACAGTCCATGAACCTGCTAATGTCAGTTTAGCCATTTAGCCAACAGTAATGAGTTTTATTTTGCCTCCAGATGTTCTTTCGTCTGGGTTTCAGTGCAGAGTTTTGTTTCCCCATGACAGACGTGGAGAAACGGCAAACTCTTACAACACCTGTGTGTAAAAACGGTCACAACTTGCCGCTCTTGTACATGAATATGATAAAAAATGAACACATGGTGCAAAAAACATCATTCTAAAACCAGCTTAGGTAACCATTTACTCTGCCTAAACGCTTTTCTTCTAACTACTTAAATAGATGTGATTACTTCTCCTCTTCCCTTTTTTTCCTCTCACTCTTTGTTCTCTCCTCCTTTTTATGCTCTCTGTTAGCTGGGGGGGAATTGATGGAGATGTGTCGGGGGTCCAGAACCACAGGTGTTTGGGAGGTAGCCAGTAATGAATGGCTTCCAGCCGAATGTTAATCATGATTAACGAGTGAGAACGGCCAGGAGGCGGTGGCGCCTAACAATAGAGCGAGCCGACCAGGCGTAGCAAACGGCGGCCTCGGCACAAAGTCCATGCAGAGCCGCGCGGCGGGGGAGTTTGGCCAGCCAAGGACGGACATGTTGACAACCTCCTGCATTTCAAGAATCATGGACTGTCGCTTTATGGGGCGCGTAAATCTGTTTTCCAACTGAGGTAGCAATATGTCACCTTCATTATTTGCCCTCATGGGATGAAATGAAGAATGTGATGGAAGCTCCACTATAAAGAGAAAAAATATATCTGCCTGTCAAGTTTGGGTGAATCAGTAGAATAAAATATCAAATTCAAAATTGTAAACATTTTGGGAAAAATACTTATCTGTTATCTGCTTCTGGAACAAAATACTTCTCATAACCCACAAACTACTACTGGATCTATTTTTTTATTGAACCTTTGTGTTCACAACAGTCCTTATCTGTTTCTGTAACAACAACATGGTGGAAAAGGGCAGATTGTTTTGTTCTCGCTCCACAGGAGAAATCATCTCCACTGCAAAGTTTACATGGTGGAAGAGCTACTTCAACTGAATTGAGTAAAAAAGAAAAATAGCCACATGACCTCAGATACAATCACAGTCTGTATTTAAGACAAAAAAGCTGACTTATTTAAATTATGAACTTGCTAACGCATTACTGGTAACTTATTTCATTTGTTGAATCTCAGCAATTCATACTCCCTCCATTTGTGTAGTAGTACACATAGTCTAGTGTGAGGGCTTTATGTCCTTTATGTACAGCAGTGGGCAAAGAAGTATTCAGGCCCTTTACTTAAGTAAAAGTACCAATACCACACTATAAAAATACTCTGTTACAAGTAAAAGTACTGCATTCAAAACTTAAGTAAAAGCTTGTATTTAAATGTACTTAAAGTATCAAAAGTAAAAGTAATCAATGCAGAGAAATGGCCCCTGTGAGTGTTATACTATTATAATGGACCCTGATCCGAGGTGTTTATAGCTAATTGCAGGTGCTATAAATTCAGATCTGTTGTAATTGTATGGATATGTGTACTTAATGTGTGCACATTTTGTATTTGCAGATATGCTTGTGACACACTTCATAGGAAGTGAGGCGTGTCATAACATTGTTTAATAGGGATATATGTATGTGTAGGAACCAAAATGTGTATTTAGCCTGTGTTGTTTTATTATTTGTTCAGGCTGCACACATTCTTTTGGTTACTATCACTTCTGCTAATTGGCACTTGGATGTGGTTTCACGTTATTTACCTCTTCACTTGGATGGTGGGATTTAGACAAAGAGGGTGAGTAGGGCTCTGATATTTTCTGTTGACCGTCACATTTTTTGGTACAATTATTCCAATACAATATTGCTTGTTGGTGCCTCTTTAGTTCAAATAAACATCATAAAACTCATCCAAACTTCAGTATGTTTTTGTATCAACGCATCACAGTGAAGAGCCGACTTAGCCTCACAGCTGCAATTTTTTCTTCAATTGTAGTCGCTACAGTATGAGTATATGCACATGTATCCAGTGTAATGTAGAATAACTTCACCTTTTCTTTCTCTGTCTTTTGTGTATTTTGTTTTTCCGTGTGTTGAGGTTGTGTATTATGGCGTCTCTGCGGGGGAGTGGTGTTTGTGCGACTTGTTTCATCCCCAGAATGGATACAAAGTAGTCTCTCTCAATGATAACTTACTGTCAAAGCGAGTGATTGGATCAAAATTGAAAAGTTTTTGCACACAGAACAAGAGGAGCGTTTGAGAAGGCAAACCATCAGAGCTCTACTGCGATTGCATGTTAAAAACAAGCAGCGAATGGAATGAGACAATATTTCTGGTCTATTCTGCAGATTGAGCTCCCAGAGGCACCCATGCGTTGTTTATTTTTCCCTTCATGGAGGGCCTGAGGGAGAAGGAAATTACCTTGTTGCTCGTCAGCGAGCTGCTATAATAGCTCTGTGTATTGTCCGTATGGCAGCAGTAAACATGGACACCAGAGCGTGTGCTGCTGTAGGCGGGCAGGACAGGTGCTCATGCTAATCAAGTGGGAAAGAGTGTGTGTGTGTGTGTGCGCAGGTAAATCTTGTGTGTGTTTCACTGAACCATCTGTGTACACTTCCTCCAAATGTTAGTGTGGAAGTATTCCTCTGTGTGTGTGTGTCACTTCACATTTCTTCTTATATCCAACTTTGTGTGTGTGTGTGTGTGTGTGTGTTAGCAGAGTAGCAGCATGCTAATGAGAGGGATTACAATTCCACGCTGCATTAGGAAGCCACAGACACCCGCAGGCAGGCGGGGTCAAAGGTCGGATGATGCATTTACACAGGGCTGTTCATTGTGGCTGTCGATCTCATCGACTGGTCTCGACTATCAGATCCCACATTAACCTGCTGACCTCTGCATCTACATCAATTCATGAACATGTTTGACTCTAAGTCTGTTGCCCTTCATGGACTCAGCACTTACACTGTTTTGTTACGTGGCACAGACAAAAAATTGTGGGCACAGTTAAAGTAATTTTTTTTAAAGTAATAAGATTAAGGCATCACGTTTTTAAACATAAAACATAGAGTATGCACAAGACAAAGAGCAAACTGACTTAAAGCTGCGCTAATCAATATTTTTATATTAAGAATGAGTCAAATGATTATGTGTAATGTGAGAGGGGTTGTTCATATTGACAACATCACACCCAAATGCACTATCTGTCAGCTCTACAGAGCGTTTTAGCGTCTTTCAGTTCATTGTTTGGGTTACATGGCCTGCAACTTTACTGTTTGGTTCACTCTCAGCACTCTCATCAACCCTGTTTCCAACAGCAGGAGGAAGCTGTTTTCAGTGAAAGAAGCCCACTGTAGGCTACCTGGCCAGCACCAAATGTCAACCTCAGGGTGATGCTAGAGGAAAAGTCAGGGGATCATTAAAGTAATTAGGATTCATCCTCTGGGAACCTTGAATGTCTGTACAAAACTTCATGGCATCTGATAGCTGTTGAGATACTTCTTCTTAAAACAATCTCACTTGACATGTACGCACAAACAGTTTACACAAAGCTGAACAAAATCAAAAACCAAATTCCCTCTCAAAATTTCCCTCTTACTTCTCGTAACGTTGTTGAAGCGGGATTTAAATTTCAGTTGTTATGACAACACCACCGTGGCGTGCAGAGCAGGAGGAGTGTGTGTTGCGTGTTAAGTCCAGCAGTGCGCCACTTTAGCTCTGCATGTCTGTCTGTCCCTGCCGTCCTGTCTGTCTCTCTGCCCGCGTGTCTTGCCTGTTTGCCCTTCCTAATTATCCCCTGGGGACAATAAAGATTGACTGAACTGAACTCTGCGGTCTGTGAGTGACTGATCGGTTGTCCGTTGCCAGGGGAACGCGGTCTCACTGTATGCGAACCTGTCGACCTTCGCAGCTGTCTGTCTGTCTGCCTGCCTGCCTGCCTGTCCATCTCTTTGAGTCTGTCAAACTGTCTGCCTCCCTCCCACAGCTCCATCGTCTGGGTGTCGCTCTGCTATTTTCCTTTCGCCCCGTTAATGTCCTCCTGTCTCCGCCGCTGCCTGCCTGTCTGTCTCCCTGTCTGTCTGTCCACATCTTCAGTTACATCTTCAACTTGTCAGCCTCTTCTTCAGCCCACCCGTGTGTCCATATTTAATTCACAAACTCCAGGGCTTTTCATGGCGGAGATTTGAATTTGTTTGCTTTTTTTTTTTTTTTAATCACAGGCCATCTGAGAGAGAGAGAGAGAGGAAGAGCAGAGAGTGATAAATCAGGAGCCAGAACTTCTACTCCTGAATGGGGATCCTAGAAAACGGCTTCCCATCTTATCACTGGCTGATAGCAGATCTGAGATTGGGAGGTTTGGAAAATTACATTTTCACTGGCAGCCTTTTCCAGCTGGAAGTCTTTCTGAATGAAAATAAATGATGGCTGTGGTTGTACAAGCTGCCGTAATAACGAGTCAAACGCTTCGTGAGCCTCGGATGGTGATTGTTGCCTTGACATGAAACTGTGTTGTGATCTTGAGGGTTGCGCGACTTTTTTCCACAATTTATAGTAGTGTTGCAGTACTCAAATCTGACTTGAGTTTCAGAGTGAGACATCAGCTCCACATTTCTTCAGTAATACTCCACACCAAAAACATGTGCATCAAAATGTCTCAAAAACTCCTGCTGTTCTCCTTCTCCACTATTGACCTGTATGTGCAATATGTTTCTTTACAACATAGGTAAATACATACACTACTTCTGTGTCATGATATTGACTCCTTTTTGCTCTGGAGCGTCATCAAAAATAGCATATTTAGCTTTTAGCTTGTTTTGATACTCAAAAACCTTTTACAGGAACAGCTGACATACTGTAGATTGAGGAAATTTGCTTGTTGGTTGATATTCATCCCAATAGGAGAGGTGTTTGCGGTCTCACTAGATTCCCACTAACCCAGACCCAACCTTAGATGCGAGTCAGGCCAGATCCAAATAATCAATCCATCCATCCATCCGTTTTCTTCTCTTTATCCGGGGCCGGGTCGCGGTGACAGCTGGCTAAGCAGGGTTATCCAGGCGTCCCTCTCCCCAGCAAGCTTTCCAGCTCCTCCTGGGGGATACCAAGGTGTTCCCAAATTAAATTAAGTCTAACTGGGTCAGGTAGATGCAAGATAAAGACTGTGAAGTACAGGAAAAAGTATATGTATTGCTACAATATTTGACCACAGCTACTTGTTAGTTGGTGCTGCTGCCATGTGATGGAGTTCTCCCTTTATTTGGGTGGACCATGTTTTGGATTGGGTATAATTTATCTTCTAGTCTGATTAAGGCTCACTGTCCTTTTCCTTTCGGACCAGGTCTCTCTTTTTGTAAAAATTCGGGTCTGTGAAGACCACAACCGTACATAGAGGTCTATCTCCCACTTTCCTCTTTTTTCCTTCTTCCTATAAAGCGAACTTTGTAACTTCTGTTTTGTATTTTATCACTGTTTCAGATATAATCCGTATAAGTCCATACTACACACCTGTAAACACATATCACACCATTCACGTGCCTTGGACGTGCACGCGTGTAAACGGGAAGCAGATTGTCTGCTCGGCGGTTGGTCACTTAGTTGCAGGAAATACTACGAACGAAGAACAGCGATGGAGAAAAATAAGAGCAGAGATTTCTCTAATCTCTTCTGTAATTCGGTTTCCATGTTGAATTACCTGCTGGTAGTCGAGGCTTATGTTTGTTTGTTTTTCGGAAAAGGGTCACGTGATAGGGGCGTGATGAATCAGGGAAAGCTGATAAGACCCAATCGGAAAGCAAACGTGGCTGTCCCAGAGTTTTCAAACTAAAATGGGGTCAGCAGCGTTTTAAAAGGTCTCAGTTTTAGGGTTATAAAACACTGGAGCGGTGTGGACGCTAGGTGTAAACGTAGAAAAAGTAACAGAAAAAAGTCTGTTATATTTGTCTGAATAAACTGTTGATTCACGTATTATAGCACATGTGGGCATGTTGCCTTATGACAGTTTTCAAAAAGCCAAAAGTCATCCCTACATCAGGACTGATTGTACTATCACTAGCAGCTATTATTTGTACATCAAAGGTCGTGTTAGGATGATTGAAAAACCCTTATTTTCATGACTCCTTTCTTTTAAAGATGTTGCTTTTAGAACGTCTAGGTAAGTCACAGGCGTCTGTTCATTACCAGAGAAAAGCAAACACACACGCCGCTGCACACTTAGACACACATTTTCTATCCATTAAGCCAAAGTAAATGTCGTGGGAGAGCTTGTTAGGGCCTTCGAGTGCCTTAATGTGCCGGGGGACGAGATGAGTGATGGCATAAAACAAAGGAGGGTTGGCGTTGTGCCTTTCATCCTCCTGTGTCTTTAGCGGCAGACGTGTTATTAGTTTGTACTCTGATTAAAGCCAGGACTCGTCTAAATACCCGAGAGTCACTCATTCTATTAGCCCTCACAAACCAGTGTGGGCTTTATTCAATCACTACCTTCTCCTTTTTTTTTGTTTTTTTGTTTTGGAGTCACTTTTGATTACTCCGCAGATTACAGTGATGGCTTTATTGATTAAATGAATATTAATTCTTTACCTTAGCCTGCCTCTGCACAGTGGCAAGAGGCTGCTGCATGGAGTATAACCTTAGATTTAATTTTAACAAGAAGAAAATGATAATGTAACATAGATATCTGCAAGTGATTTAAAAGTCTTCAAATGTCTTAAAAACGTTTTCTGAATGCTCCCCTTCTGGTGACAAGTTAAATCACATACATACACAGTCATACAGACTTCAGATTACATGACACTGTATCAGCCCAATAATGGCCAGACCCAACCGGTGTGGGGTATTGGGAACAAAAATGATCTTTGAGTAAGACGGTTAATCATTTTATCCAGTGCAGCGTGTCGTATTGGAAGAAAACTGACGCAGCATCTACGTCATAACACTAATGAGTCCAAAATGTTTTGCCCTTCTCTTGCTGAGTTTGACAACTTCTTCGACGTGTTGCGTGACGTTGGCCCAATCTCAACAAGTCCTCCAAATGAACTGACAAAATATGATGTTTGTCCAAACCCTCCATAACGACACACATAAGCCTTTAGTGATCTGTAAGTCGCTATCGACAGAACGACATAATTTGTCAGTGTCTTCCAAAATCTGTCAGTTTTATGATGTGACAATGCTATGGTTAAGGTTTGGGTAGGTTTAGGTGAAAAAACGACTCTGTAAGGTTCAAGGAAAAGATCATGGTTTGAGTTAAAACAAGTACTTTGTTAAGGTTAGGGGTCCTTTGTTGTCATGTTTTAAAAGAAACCAGGACTGTCGGTAGGAAGTAGGAAATGAACAGCGGACTCCTGTGTTAAAGCTGACCCATCCATCCACCCAGACCACCTTTGCTCCTGACTTACACGAGTCAAAGTTCCTGCGGCCATTGCAGGTCTTTGTCACTTGAATGTAAATAAACATTGTTTTATATAGTCAAGCATTTCTCTCGACCACCTCACAGCCAGAATTTATGACTCAAATCACCCAAACTGACAGTTACTATCAAAAAAGTCTGATCTAAGCATTACACTTGATTTTATATTTTTTATTATATCACTATGTATTTTATATTTTCAAAATGACTAATTATCTTAACTGTAAGTGGGTGAATCTTGCAGGCACTCTGTGGATTGATGAATAGAAATATAGATTCATTAACATTTACTTTAAAGCTTTTCCGCCGTCTGTCCATTTTCCCATCACGCTGATTAATTCTGTTGAAAATCTCATCCCAAGTCACTTCTATCTTAATGTTGCTGCTACTGTCCTACAATGGGCCATTGGACACTCCAGAAATCAATCGAACATTAATACAAAGTGTATTTTTTACCACATTGATTTCTCACTGTCTATTGTGTTAAAATGATTGTAATTTATCAGGCTGTTTTGATCCTATCAATTGCTTTGAGACTTCCTTGTGTACTCTTTGTTGACTGTACATGAATGAACTGTGAATTAGGTGCTTGTGTCATTACAGAGCAGCCAATTGGGCGTGTTTGGGGGTCAATGCGAAGGCTGCACTTGAGAACATGATGATAGTAACCTTCCTTTGTGGCTTTAGATCATTAGTATATGACGGATAAGGCTGTCTGATTAGTCTGATCGATCACGATGATCAATTCTGATGTAAAAAAAAAAAAAGCCATGTTGTGCTTTAAACTTCAATCTACATCCCTTTCGTTTCACCGTGGTCGTCCTACAGAATGTCACTTTCTTTAACACTGTGATGAATTCAGATATCATCAGCCTGTTGGGACCCCGGCGCTGACTGCTGTTCAGTCTCATTTTAAAGGGAAGCAGAAGCTCTTATCAGATTCTTAAATCTTCTGACAGCCCAGCCACCATCAGTGTCTCACTTGTCTTAAATTGCACGACTTGCACACAGATAATAGTGTTTGTTTTAAGCAGTTTGGAGTTAAAGATGTGTGTGTTTGCCATGTATAGGCCTCCTTTTAATGATTGTAGACCTGATTAATACAAAAAAAACAAAGGAAATTACATTCATTATGTCAAAGAAGTCGCTGTATGGACGTTATGTTTTTTAACAGTGCATATTTGGCATTATCATTCCCCCACTAAGCCATGAGGTTTTCTTCTGCTCTTGGTGCCTGCAGCTGCCTGGCAATATAAAAAAATACAATCTTGGATCTTTTTAAAGAGATGTCAGAAAACCAGTAGATAATGTCATCACTCAACTCACTGCTGGGACTTGGGAGACGCAGCGAGACCAACATTTTGTGACAAAGATGTCAGGGACAAACGCTGCACTGCTTAGATAGGTTATGGCTGGATATTTATTTTTTTTCACAGTGGCTATTAAACGGATCAAAATACACCTTAAAGTTCCACAATAGGTAGAAAGCAAGATAGTGAATGTAAGCATCATATATAGGTGCACCCCTGTTTGTCTGATGGAGGGTGGGATCCAGTCCAGCCAGTCATCAGCCCCCACAATGGCTGAAGGCTGTGAGCCGTTTCCAGGAGATGCTAATTACTTCTTTGACAGACTGTAGAAATCAGAACCTAAGTGCCTGCGGGGTGTGTGGGCTCGACTGTGGGCTCGACTGTGGGCTATGGATGTCCATCTTTTGTCCTTGCAACTGAATACTTTTCATATAGAATAGAATATTCAAAAAAGAATATAAATGAACGTCCATTACATTCAAGCCGTTGCCAGATGAGTTCACACAATGCTGATCAAGCCTATCACCGCCAGGTAAATCTTTCTGTATTTCGCAGTACACCAGAGTTTTTAAATCTGTCTGTGGTGATTATTCCCACGCTGGTGCACTGGTAGAAACGCATTTCACATCAGCCAGCAATGATTGGTTTGCCCCAGAGCGAGAGTCGCACCAATGGAAGTTCAAAATGCTTGATTGTCACATGACTCACGTAGACTTCAGATAGGTCTCTCTACGTGGTTCTGGGTTTCCAGAGCTGAGAGGAGCAATCGTAGCGATGGAGTAGGTCCTGCAATTAGGAGTCTGGAGGGAAAACATAAGAAGCATCCAAGAAAAGTTTCTAATGCTCCAGATAAAAAAGAAACTCAGCGTTCAGAGGAAGGATTACTGTCAAAAAAAGAAAGCGATCGACGGCGAGGACAAACACGGATAACCTAGCTTTTCCTTGTTGGAGAGGCTGAAAGAAGAGCAGGGACTGAGGGCAGACAGGATGTGGCCTTACTGCTCATGGACAGGTTGGTCCTTGTAAAATATTTGGAGAAGACTGTTACATTTACTCTACCTAAATAATGGGTCTTGGAACTGTGGAAGTTTGAGCAAGCTCCCCTGTAGGAATACATCATGAGCATGCATTGACAGTGTTTGTGTAATTACTCTCACTGCCAGAAGGGGGAGACAAAGGTTCCGCACTCCAGCTTTAAAGGGTAACTACACCCTCAAATTCTGCTAGAACCCTTTCTCCCAGCATATTTTAAAAAATGCAGCAGAGAAGTGGGGGAGCAACCACTGTAGGAGGCCTCGTGGCTAGGTAGTGTGTGACTCAGTGGGATCATGGGACACTGGGGAGACTGACCACCACTCAGTGTAGCATGGACAGCGACGTAGAGCTGACAGTCAGAGCTAATAGCCATGAGCAACTGCTGTCAGTCTCTCCGTTTCTCTGCTGAAAAAGACAGAGTTTTGACAGTCACTGGAAAAACATTTATGGCCTTTGAGAGTCACTGTGTGGATATCTGCGTTGTAGCTTGGCTAGCAGCTCTACTACGAGAGACTCTCCGGATGTGTGTGCGTCAGTACACAGCAGTAGCCCTGCTGTTTATCGCTGTGCTGTTAGTGTCAGCCCTAAATTATAGTATAGCACAGTTATTGGTGGGCTCCTGTGTTGTTTACTGGTACTGCAGAGAAATAAATCTCATTCATGTACAACATCGTTTCTCCACCAGTGTTGATTACCTTGCTAATGTTTTATGTTACCAGCAGCCATGTGTGAGAGGCACAAACTGGGGTTACGGTGAGCCAGCGTTCTGCTTTTTATACTGGGCGCAGCAGCTGCTAACACAGTAGGGCTAATAGCGAGATACTTCGGCTGAACCAAACTTTCAAATCCAAACAGATGGATCCAAGTGTTTTTTTGTTTGATTTTTTTTTGTTTTTGTAAAAATCACCTGCATAAACACCATATGCCAACAACAATCTGTGATTATGTATGTAATATATTATTATTATTTAAGGTATTCTGTTTTGCAGAAGGAAAGCATGACTGGAAATTATGTTGTGCGCTTTGCAGATTAGCATACAAGTTTACTCCCTGCAGCCCTTTTTGCATTTCTGGCCAGCGGATGAATAGGAACTGGTTGCCAAAAATTGCAAAATAATCATGCTTAACATGTAATTTTGTCTGTTATTGACCCCAATGATCATAACTTAATAAAATAAGCAAAAATATCAAAAAAAGAGAAGAGAATACAAGTCCATTTGTTTCAGTCATTTCCAGAATCATGATAGATAGATAGATAGGTTCTTTATTGATCCCCCAGAGGGGAAATTGTTGTGTTGCAGCAGGTACAGAATAAGATTTGAATAAAAATAAAAATAAAAATTTACCTAACCTGAAATGGAATAAACCTAAATTGGAATTAAATTAACATGAAATTAAGTTAAACCTAAATTGGAATTAAATTAACATGTCCCCAACCTAAATTAAATAATTAAATTAACATGTCTCTAACTTAAGTTAAACAAACTGTTAACACAAAAACAGTTAACACAATATACAGTATACACTGCAGTATACAGTACAATAAACACTACAATTTACACTGTACAATACACTATACAATACAATACACTATACAATACAATGTACAAATACACAACAATAAGACAAACACAGGCACAGGAGTCCGGTGTAATGGTGTATGCGGTGTTGTCGTGTGTATTTATTGTCCCACAGGTTCAGTGAATATGAGTGCGGTTGCAACTCACAGTGAGGCATTGAACAGTCTGAGTGCTGAAGGCAGGAAGGACCTCCTGTAGCGCTCCTTGTGGCACCTTACGGTGATCAAGCGAGCACTGAAGGTGCTCTGCAGGTCCAGCACCATGTTGTGGAGTGGATGTGCAGCATTGTCCATCATAGCCTGCAGTTTGGCCAGTGTCCTTGCTGCTGGCACCTCCTCCACAGTGTCAAAGTCATGTGTCAAAGGAATCTTTACATTCAGTGGTTCTCACCAAAACACATTGTGTTATAGTCGAGGCCTCACAATCGTGTTGAATGCATTTCCTTCCTCATAAAACATTTGCAAAGCCGATTTTGGGCATGATTTAAATTTTGCTTGCCAAAAGTCGTCTCCTTCCCTGCCCTTTTTCTGGTGAACTGATATGTTTCTTGGCACATTACGCTATTAACGGTCAATCAGCAGGAATGTGTATGACTTCATGTACATGTGCATACATGACTGTTATTGTGGACATGTACAACATACAAACAAAATGGGACACCCTCCGAATAACATTGCTCCATAGCACTACTAGTGGTCAAAAACTCCCAAGGGTACATTTAAGAAAAGTTTTGGAGGCTCAATCTTAGAGTAAAAGCTTCCCCTTGATCTGATGGTGTTTTCTTAACCATGAATACCACAAATTGCTTTGAATGAGAGCATCTACCAAATCACTTCTGTCGTTGCCAGCTGACCTGACGCTGTGAGAAAAGTCTTGATGTGAATACATGTTTGATGATAATGAACTAAATGTTAAGAAGTATAATCAAAATACCATTAATGCCAGAATAGGACTTTCTCAAAGTTAGAAAGCAGGAAGCTAATCGGCTCTAATCTCTGATGTCACACTGTACAGTCTGCAGCAGCAGCTCCATTAACAATAACTGACCTCAGACTGACTCATTTTGTGATTGCAGCTTCTTTTACATCCACGCACCTTCACATTTATTCA
Organism: Macquaria australasica; assembly: GCA_005408345.1. Taxonomy (NCBI): domain Eukaryota; kingdom Metazoa; phylum Chordata; class Actinopteri; order Centrarchiformes; family Percichthyidae; genus Macquaria; species Macquaria australasica. The sequence continues at coordinate 104,313 of SEMN01000483.1, read as the reverse complement.
GTTCCACATTTCTCTCCAAAGTTATCGAGAGAGAATCTTTTATTATTCCTTCAAATGAATACCTTGTTGACCTGAAGGCACGAAGGATTCTGCTTGAAATCTCAAATGTGTCATAGTCATTCATAGCTCACATTTATTTAACTGTGATGATGGAGGCGTTTCACTAATCTTTGTATTGATGGTACCTGGAAATATGAAGTTGCTTTAAGGCTAAATAGCACCCTGAAGATCACAAGATGGAAACATTTTCAACCCAGTCTGATTTTGTCTTAAACATGTAAGTACAAAACATGATGTCAAAGTCAAGTTAATATGTATAGTCCAAGATGACATGCAATGTCTCAATTGGCTTTACAGGCCCTCAACGGCAAGGGGTCTCTACTCCCCCCACACCAAAACCTTGACAAATACTGATAGAAATGGATGAAACCTTGGGAAAAGCTATTCAAAAAGAGAAAGTTGGCCTTCAAACTGAAGATACCGTGTTTTTTAATGGCTGCACCACTACATCAAAGGCTCACAATATCTTGTGTTTAATTTTATACACTTTTACCCCAAAAGTATCCTAACTTCAAGAACTTCACACACTTGCAGCTCCAGGTGGCAGCGAGAACTAACTGTTTGAAAATTAACTTCAGTACTGTATGGTCCTGTATGGTTGGTTTTTGATGCTTCATATCAAAAGGAAACCGAATGCACAAGAGAGGAAAACAAATCTAATGTTTGTGGATGAAGCACTCGGGAGTTTTGACTCATTTTTTTACCGGTCAGAGAGGTGAGGACACCAACCACCAGACTTTAAATTGAGCAATTAATCTACACAGCCGTTGATTAGTGGAGAGCTGACACACTTATCCATCTACAATAATAATACTTTTAAGAAATTTTGAATTGATACATTCATGTTTGGGTGCCGAACACACAAGTCTGCTGAAAGCGAGACATCCTCTTAAGAGCAGCAGCTTCTTCAGTAATCTCCCCTTTATTCAGCACTAATTGCGATCATTATTCCACAGAGACAGCGAGTGATTCCATTATAGCCGTCGCTCCAGTCGAGGCTTCTCCATTTCAGTCTCTCTCGCCTGAATCCCCCTATGGCTGTCAGATCCACGCAGTCCCATCAGATCCCCTCAGATCTATAAACATCCTGAGCAGCAGCGTCAAGGGAGCAAGCAACCAAAGACCAGAGAAGAGAACAGCGCTGGGTGTTTTTTTGTTTTTTTCGAGAAGGGGAATCGAGTGAGACTACAGGAGCAAAATGGCAGAGACACATGTTCCTTGAGGGAAATACAGTTTTTTTTTTTTTTTTGGATTCACTTTGTTCTTTCCTGCCCAATTTATCTTAATAAAGTTGTCACAGAGGTTAGAGAGGTGAGGTTATAACTGAAAGAGAGTCCATTTGAGTCCCGGAGCAGCTACGAGAATGTGGGTTGTTTACAATGAAAAGCTGCCGCAGTGCCACTGAGCAGGGACGTGAACCCAGGCTGCTCAGAAGACATCAGTTTGCACTGAGCAGCCTCTGGGGTGTTACTGTCTCCAAGTAAGTGAATCTGCTCAAGGTGACGTTAATAAAAATGCTCACAAAATCTTCACCGGGTGTATCCAGGTAAAGGATGTGATCCTCACTGATACAGATAAAGTAGAGAAAAAACGAAGGCTATTAAACCTTGAAAAACAAGTGAGACTTTAATTATGCAAAGGCAGTGCGAATCAATACAAGGGAAGTGTCCCTAATATATGTTTTCCACTCTGCCCAACTCTGAAACTGCCTCAAAAAGTGCATGTGTCTGCTTACAAGATAAGACAAATCAAGCATGCCTCATGTTTTATTCAAAACGTATGCCAGTACATTTTTTGCATCCACATCTGTGACCACATCTTGGCGGAGTATTACAAAAACGCGTCAGAGCCAATCTGTCAGGGACATGACCGCTTCATCGGAAATCAAATCCATCATCCCTGACGTTGGCCGGAGGGGAAATAGAGAGAGTTTCATTAAAGAAGAGGCAGCTCTATTGGTTAATTGACAGACATTGATGGAGTTTGCTTGCAGCATAATTCTCAAACTGTTTCTTATTTTTGCAGCATCTCACATCTTAATTACACACACACACTTATAAGGACATTTACATCATTATTTCTTAGTCTCTAATCCTAGCAGTAATCATCACAGTTACATGACTAAACCCAACCCTTTCTCTAACCTTAGTCTAAACCTAACTCTAATCCCTTATGATTAACTTAACCCTAGGATTAATAGCTAACCTGATTTTTGTCCCCACAAGGGAGATAAGTCCCCGCAATGCAACTGTGTGAACGGTTTATATCCCCACAACGTCACCTAATTTTAACATTAACTCTAAAAATGTGTCTTTAGGCTGTGTACTAACATACTATTCATACTTAGTATGACATAAAATTGAGTATGTAGTACGTTCCAACTGCATAGTATGTGGATTTTGTATATGCGAGAAATACCCGGATGTATACTAGATTAACAAGAATTTCTGAGTGTGCGATATGAGTTTACCCAACATACTCAACTGCCCCAAAATGCATTGTACCTCTGCAATGGCAGTAAAATAATTACTAACGATGGAGAGTGAACGTTAAACAGAATCTACTCAGGACCCAGGTCGTTAAGGTGCAGTTAAGAGGAACAACGTGGGACCTCAAATACATAATGTACTGTAGAAATAAAATTTAACTCTAAAATATTTAATAATTTTAATTTAGTGGAGCATGTTATGTTGATTTACATTTGTGATAAACATTTCATTCAACAGTAGCTGGTACCGCTAATGTGATCGATACAGTCATGTGATGCAGAGAAGACGTATTGCTTGAGTACTTCAGTGTGAACAGTCTGCTGGTAATGGCATACTTAATCGTTAATTTAGTATGCAGTATGCAGTACATAATGATTGAGTATGTAGTGTGCGATTTCGAACACTCTTAATTTCTTGAAACAGCCCTTTGGTGAAGTGAAGACTAAACAAATTGTCCTCGCTTTCCAAAAATGTCCTCACTCTCAAGGTGAAAAAACTGGTCCTCACAAAGAAGTACAAGAACACACACACACATGCGCACACACACACACACACACACACACACACACACACAAATATGAACCCTATAATCAAAGGCAATGGATTTCATTTTCGTATTTGCAAACGGCATCCTAATTGCCTGAAATTCCACTTTTAATAAGTGCATATGCATGTGGGGAATGTGCAAGCAGAAACACACACACCTTAAAATTACACACACACACACACACACACACACACACACACACACACACACACACACACACACACACACACAAAATCCTCCTACACTTAAGGAAGTATTTTACATATAATTTCTTTATGCGGAGCAAAGAGAAATGAATAATTAAAACATGGAGCTGGTGTAAATTCCTTAACAGAAAGAAGAAGATGGAATAGAATAAATCAGAGAAAAAGTAGAATTAGTCCCGGAAAATTAGGAAAGTTTGAAAGGAGAAAGAAGAGAGAAGTACTGACTTAAGAAATTAAGAAGGAAAGGAGGGAAGATTCAGTACAGTAAACAAGGTAAAAACTGACATTCATGTTGAATTTACAAATGTGTCAGCCTGTTTTCACAAAACACAGCATTTCTGCTCCAGGACCTTGTCATGTTCTCTGATTAAAGCAGCTTTGAGCCCCCTCCACATGGTGAAATCACAGTCAAGCTGGAGAGAGTTGTTGAAGCCATCTGCCTCATTAGAAACGCCTTGGCATACACGCCAGACACACGCGATACGTCCTCCGAGGCTGGGGATTTAAAGGACATACTGCAGTACCTGTGGCATGAGCACTTAAAAAAAAAAAAAAAAACCTCTAGCAACAAATTTTATGATCCTTTAAACTTATTAAAAAGTTGAGAATGAGAATTCCTTTGGCGATTTCTGAGAAACTGACTTTTTCTGGATGTGTGCTTTTTCATCCGCCAACAGTGATATGGTGTGGATTGATCCATGTTGACTGATTGTTGTGGAGCAGCGCTGTCTGAGGATTTATGAGTCCAAAAATCTCCCTCTTTGCCTGGAGGGAATCTCATTTAGCGCTCTGGTCATGGGTCCAAATCAAAGTTGGCTGAGTTACGGGTTTTCTCCTGGGCCTGGCTGTATTGAATAACACTGATTATACACAGGTACTGTATGTTCAGACTGCAGATAGATTTATTTATTCTTCATTCATCTAAGGAGGATTGACTGAGCATATATTTACTTTTCCAGCGTAGTACCCTGCTTCACTCTAACGTAGTTACATGCATTCACACCTGGGAACAGCCCGGCCTCATACAACTGTGTGAAACGACTGTGATGAGTTGAAATGGCAAATAAGCCTCAGTGTATGAAAGGTAAGTGATATCTGTTTCCTCACCTCCAAAGGATTAGAGACGCGACGAGAAACAGTAAGCAGGCTGACATTCAAAAAGCACTGTGGCAGGTATTTTCAACAGCATGAACAACAAAAGTAGCTTAAATTCCTTAATTATCTCCATATTTACTTAATTAATATAAAGTCAGGGCCCCTTAAATTGCTTATTTTCAATTATTTATCACTTTGTAAGTTAATAGGACAGGCTACATAATGCTAAAATACACCTTAAACTAAGAGGTAAAGCCCTTAAACACTTTTGGCAACTTGTACTAATCAACAGTGAGCAGTAAATTGAGATTTCGTTGCTCATCTTCATCATTTTGCATCATCACTACCAGCTGTAGAGTCTGTAAAATGCAGAACATTGCAAGATGGGATTGTTAGCAGAAGGTAAGTGTACGTGCCATGGACACTAGTTTTTTTTGTTCCATTGTGGCACCATATTGTGGATAGATTTACGCACTAAATAGAGAGTGACAGCCTTGGAAACGGCTCATTGACTTCCTGCTACTGTCACAGGTTCTTTTGTAGTGGAACGACATAGTGTAATATTCACACACTTGTTGGTTGGAACCGGACATTAGCAGAATATAGAGACTCATATTCTACAGAAAAAAGGTCTAAAGTCAACAAAACAAGCACGATGACTTATGTTTCTTGATTGACAACCCCGAAGGGAACAGGTATTCTTCATCTTGTTTTGCGAGAGTATAATAGCTGATAATATGATAGTGTAGGCTACTCCTCTGACCCAGTGCTTAGCCCCTCACCAACCTTTGTCTTTAGCTGCATTTAACTACTGTTTGATTGTCTTTCAAAGATGCTAATACACATGATGCACTATGTTGCACCAAATGTTGAGCAAAACTGCAGTCTTGATCTTCACTTGCCCCTAATCAGTAAGTGATACTGAGTGGAAATTAATTTATGCACCTTTCACATCAATGTCCCCCTTAATGTTTAAATGACAGGTGTAAGGTGGTTTTAAGGTATACAAAGTAAGGGTATGTCTTCCTTAGATCACCCTAATGATAATCAAATTTTGACCACAGCCAACCTTCATCTTGTTTCTTAAGTTTCTTGGACTAAAGCCATCAGTCTCAACAAAAAAATGTAGATGCGGCTGAGTTGTTATTTTCCAGCTAATTTAGCTTGATGTCAGGATATATGGTTTATGAGAACCGTGACGGCTCTCCACTCTCACCAGTTCTCTGGTGTTTTTATTTCTCTAATTTGGTGATGTGATCTCCGAATTGTTAATTTATTCTCTTATCTTTATAGGTTATTGTATGTACTACACATCATCTCAGTTGCAGTTTGAGCTAGTTTCACTTCACTTGCTCAAGGACACTGAGTGACATATGAGCATCTCATTCACAGTGCAGATTTTATTTTAACTGCTGGTCTCGGGTATGAGTCAGTCATGTTTCCGCTTGGAGGGCTACTGTATGTGTGTTCTGTTTATAGTGTATGTAAGGTTCAGTAATTATTATAGTACATGTGACAGCATGTACGATGAAAGTCTGCCAGTACCACCCGGACAGATTCCTGTGCTTTTATGATACTTGTCAAACGAAGCATTTATGGCTTAAGTCCCCTCTGTAAAGCATGTACTTTAAGCCATCTGTGGTGTGTCCTCTTCAATGCTTGATGTCCTTCAACGACAACGACTTGCTCATGAGATGCACACTTTAAAAAAAACAGTATGCACAGCAACACGTGAGATGAAAAATAAAATGTATCGCTTCAAAATGAGAAATCCACTATTCTGAAAAAAAGGTCAATTGTAGTTATGGAAAAAAATAAGATTTTTAAAGGATAAGAGTTGATTTTGAAGCCGCTATGTGTCCCCGCAAAACACCTAAACAGACACATTTGAGACTCTTTCATGTTTCAGCTCGATGGGTCACACCTGTGCTGCTGATAATGTCAATCAGCTCTGTTAAAGACAGCTGAGCAGGAGTTAAGGCGCTACACATGGCTGTGAGGCAAATCACAGCCCTTGACAGTGGATCCTTTTATTGATCTGAAGGCCAGAGTGGTCAACTTGTGAAGATCAGACTCAAATATTTAAATAAGTTTAAATCCCAGTGGATTTAAACTTGCCTCAGTTACTCTTGATGTTGAGGCCATCACCTTGCATGGTAGCTCTATTCAGTCTAGGAAAGTGGACGTGCAGTGGTGGAAGAGCTACTCAAATCCTTTACTCAAGTAAAAGTAGGTTACAAGTAAAATGCATTCAAACTTTTTCTAACCTTATGCTCACAAGATAATAATTTTTGCACACAAGTTATTATTGTGTGCAGGTAGAAGACAGAAAATAATTGTTTTGTTTCAGGGCCATTTAAAACTTTATCATTCTTAAATCACCTCTTAAAACCCATTTTTATAGACTTGCTTTTGTCTGATGTCTTTTCGTGGTCTTTTTATTGCTTTTACTGTTAATCCTTTTTATTTGTATTTATCATTGATTTTTATCCTGCTTTTGCTTTGTCTGTCAAAGCACTTTGTAAAGGTGCTATATAAATTAAGTTATTATTATTATTATTATTATTATAGTACATAATGACCCTGTGTAAAACTCCAACCTGAGTAGGTCTAAACACCTGTTTGGGTATGCAGGGCCTTTAATTTATAATAATGCATCATATGTAATCAGCTAATCATATGTTTTGTATGTCAAATCAAAATAACTAGCAGTTGAATAAATGTAGTGCAGTAAAAAGTACAATATACAATAATGATACACAAGTAGAAAGCAGTATAAATTGGATATACCCAAGTAAAGTACAAGTAACTCAAAAGAGGATTTTTCCCAGTAAATGTTGTATTTTGTCAACTGCAGGATCAAAGTTGACATCCACTTAGATAATTATGTCATAGATTATCACTTTAAACGACATTTGCTATTGACAAGACAAAAGAGGAAGCCTGGAGTCACTCTTCATCGCAGCGGCTGATAACCGCAGCGTCGCTGGCGTTCAAGCCTGCTGCTGAAAAGTACTGAAGAGCAGAAATAAAAAAGTGCAATCCATCAACCAGCAGCTAACTGACATTTTACTCATTCTGTTGACGTTTCTATAGATCAGAGCTGTATCGGAGTTGATGTGGTGAATAAGCATGTTAGTGATGGTGGTATTCTTGGAGTTGCTCCCGTGGTGAGTTTAAAGTGATTATGAAGGATCTCGAGGCAGACTTGACGAGAATCTGCTTGTGTTCGGTTTGGCCGGGACTTATTTCGGCTTCATTCTGCTGTTCTGCTGCCGCCTCTCTGAGCACTGACATGCTGTTTTCACAAATAGCTTTCTGTCACTGATTTCTCAGCCAGGTCTGTCCTGACGAAGACGTTTATACTCAGGGGAACCACCCAGGTGGAAGATAAAATGACCCTTATTATTTTTATTCAAAGTGTTGTGTGTGAGGATGTTTAACCTCTGAATAATTACTTGACATCTCATTAGGAGCAAAGAGATTTGATCTAAAATGACATTCTTATTTGACAGAAGGGATTCCTACTGTCCTCTAAATAATAAATGCTGGAATAAAATAAAAATACATTACAGTATGTGCTGAGAGTTTTTAAGCAGCTCAAGCACTTGTTAACCAAATACAACAAACTCTGGAGGCAGAAATAATCTTATAGTGACCGGAAAAATACAAACACTTGTGATGCAATGTGATGCAACAAAACAGCTCAGTGATAAAACTACCTCATTTAAAATGCTCAGTGTTTGTTGTGACTACTTCAGTATTTGTGATTTTGATTCAATGCTATGGTACGTTTCGACGCTGTACTTTGTGGTGGTGTTGTATCGAACTGAGTTATGTTGAAAAGTGTTTCAAATATTTTGTTCACCCTTTTCTATACAATGCAATCTAATGCAACAACACCACCACAACCTGCAGCCTCGAAAAAGACCACAGAGTTGAATCAACATGTTTAAAACACAGCGTCAACCATAATTCAAAATTATACTTTTCACAATAGGAGGATTTCTTAGGGGGCAAATGAGCAAATTAAAGGTATTCTGGGGAAGTTTTGTCCACTAGGGGCAGTCTGGAGCAATGTTTTGATGAGTTGAGAAGAGGACACACAAGTACTCACTAGGGCTGTCACTTTTTATTTGAAATTTGATCACTGGAAAATATAAAATTTAGATTTGTCAATGACATTTTGTAAACTAGGGAGTTGTTCTGAACAGATAATCGTGACTGCAAACCATCTGTGATGGAAGCAGTTTGGATCCAACACCACAGTCGGGAAAATCAGTAAAGATGCAGTTGTTTGCTGATGTTGTTCAAGGTTCAACCGTTTCTAGCTTCATTTGTAAAATGCAGCTGGTTCACAGAAACAACACCATGACAACAAATCTGAGACACCTGTTACCTTGTACCTTAAGCTAGGCAGCAGAGGCACCACGAAAGAAGGGAACATGAACTCTACAACATGGTTTAAGATTAGGCTGAGGTCATGATTTTCTGCAGCTGGTTGATGGCGGTTAAACAATGCAGGTTTCACTTTTTCAAAAATCACCTTTGTAAAGACAAAAAAACAAAAAGCAGCCATGTTTTTTTGTTTTGTTTTTGTTTTTGGGGCATTTTGCCCTAATAGGTACGGGGGAGCGAGAGAGAAATATAAATATATGTGTTGAAATTTTACCAAGGACATCGAGGGTAAATAGTATGCATTCCAGGATACAGTGGCCCTGAAGGTCAAAATGTCGTGTGTTTTCTCAAATGTTGTGTTTTGACCTTCAGGGCCACCGTACCAGGATGCCTGGGGATTGGGTGACAGTAAATAAAAATGGAAAAATGGCAGCCTTATTTTTTAGTAAAACTCCACAAGGGACCTTTTAACAGAGCAAGCAGGAAGCTCAGTTCGCTTCTTGCATTCTTTAATCATTTTATTTGCTGCCAGTAAAACTGGCAACTGCCCTTCTGTTTAACTCCAAATCAGATGTGATTATTTCTGCTACCACAGCAGCTGTGTAAGCAAATCTCAAACTCAAATCTGCAATATTTAGAGATAAACAATTATGTCAATTGTAACTTTTCCGCAGTCCATTTTTGATACTTGAAAAACAGCAACAGTATTTTCTTCGAGACTAAAAAAAACACAACCTCATCATACTCTAAGATAATGTACTGTAGCTGTACCACATCAAGAATATTTACAGTGTTCACAGAGCCTTTTTGAGTGAAAAGAAAAATGCAAATGCTGTTTTAATTTGTACACTTTAATCCTCCATATAGATTGAAAATCCTTTAAAATAGGCCGGGAAGGCATTCATGTTTTCTGTGGCAGAGTTCCAAAGTAATTCATTTTCCAGTTAGCTGAATAGATTGTTTTGACTTTCACTTTGCTGTCTAAATTTTCAAGATGATAAATGTGCAGCTTCAGGATTAGCTTATGGTAATGTGATGCTTTTATTCATTACACAGACAACACACACACGTCTATACCCTCGACATTCTTCCCAGTTTCTATTGTGTAACAAAGGATTCAGATCCTACCTATGAGTGAATTTTACTTCCAGAAAAGCACTGCACCTCCCTCCTCACCAGGCGACCAATGACAGCTGAGGTGTTTTGGTACCCATACTGTTTGAGCATTGTTTCTCATTCTTATGGTGACTATATATCAGCCCGTGCACTTGGGATGGGTTATTACGTGAATGTAGAATATGTACAGTGTTGAAATTTGGCGTCTAGGCTCTGACCTCGTCACTCCCCACAAGGAAACACCAAGCTGGGGAGTGACCACTCAGAGCCATAGACTGTATATGCAGGACGTATATGGACGAAGTGACAGCTCCCCCGCCCCCTCCATGTTAGCGGATGGGACATGGGCTGAAAAGTACAAAGTACAAAGATGGTTTCTGTCATTTTAGGTAGTTCTGATCACGCTGATGTTTGTTCAGTTGTTCATTTTTCTGATAAGTTTGGTTTTAATTAGTTATTTGATGCTATAAAAAGGGAGTGAGATGTCATGTTTGCGAGCTTGTGGTTCGGGCGGGTGCATGGGCGGGACCTCGATACGGATCAGTACTGCGCAGACTCTGGCTCCAGCACTGATCAAGATGGCAGCTTCATTTTTGTACAGTAGGAAGAAGTGGAGACACGTCGTCCATCTTTATATACAGTCTATGCTCAGAGCTGTGCAAACATTTGTCCCCTGTCAGTCTCAGTAACTTTTTGGTAATAAATATATATCTAAGGATCAGGCCAGACTCAAGCAGCATTAAATGAGCTTGAATCAGATTAAAGCCCAAATTATTACCATGACATATGCTTCTGCAGAGTCACACTCCCCATTTTTTTTTCTTTTTTATACCGTAGGAGATTTTCACCCTGTTGACATTTAACAAACCCCATGGACATCCTGTCACTGCTGGCAGTAATGTCAAAGTTGCTCCATACCTCAGACTTTCCCTGCCGTAAGGACAAAGTCGATTCTCGTGATGCTAATTTCTTCTTCCCTTCATTTTAGTCCACTGAGGGGCAAACTGACAAGCTCCTAAATGTCATAGAAAGTGCTGGCAGGGCCGGAGGGGGCAGGGGGGACCATGTGCACTTGTTTGACACAGTGGTTTCACAAGCTCAGATTTCCCGACTAAAAATAAATACATTTAAGATGAAAAGGAGACTTGACCTGATCAAGCCTCGGGGAAAAAGAGACTGACCCGACCTGATGGTTTCAGTCTAAGAATTAAAATTAAAATATCCATCCTCAGATCCCCTTACACTGTTAAACATTATGTCATCAGTCTGCAAGGTTCAATGAATTCTTCATGAAATGTTGTACTTCACCACCTCCCCTCACCCTGCCTTGGTTACTTCTACATTTACTGTTACTACATTTCCCAAAATGTAATTTACCTCAGAGAACATGCCTGAACTTTTCACATTCTCGAGGTTTTACTGTATGTGTACCTGAAGTAAGAAAGACAGACAGTGCAGTAGCATGCAGAGCTTTTCCTTCAAATAAGACGACCAAATACGTTGTTTGTAATGGCAAATACAGTAAGAGTTTTCTGATCTGATGCCCCTATCAGCAGGATGACATTATTTGCTGTTAAAATACATGTTTTTTCTTGCACTGCTTTGGTTAAGGTTTGGTCAGGTTAGATTTAGGCACAGAAGAGACTCGGTTAGGGTTAAAGAAAGCGCATGGCTTGGGTTAAAATAGTGACTTGGTCAAGGTTAGAGAACGGCCGTGGTTAAAAGGCACCTAGATTTTAAACTGGGGGAAATTTATTTGAAAAGGGAGTTTTTTAGATGTTAAGAGAACATATAACTGTTGTTTCAACAGGCTTTCAATGACTATATTTCAATATGAAGCATGAAGCACTGAAATTATATTGAAACAACTGTTACATAGATGTCTAAAAAACTAGAAATATCTAGATGTGATGTGACTTATTCTATGCTTATCCACAGGAAGAAAACACGGAAAAAAAGACACATTGCACAAACAAACAAAAAAAAAGACCTAGAAATCTGAAGTATGTCAGCAGGACGCGTTTCATTTCAGCAGCTTTAAACGTGTGTAACTGTGCTGTACTGACGCCCAACATTTCAATGAAGGCATCGGAACCACAGAGAGGAAACAGTCCCTTGAAATAGTGTATCCCTGCCTAATAATACATCTCCCTAATGGCTTCTGTTTTGACCATCCATCAAAACAGGGTTTCGATCTTTGTGCAGGTCGCAGGAGCAGTGTTTTCCAGACCTTTTCCTCTGCCAACAATTACAGATGCATCATCATCTGTGGGAGCGTTAACAGCACACATTATACAGGACGGTATTACCAAACCATCCTGCAGGTCAGAGGGAAAGGCTATTTTCAGACCGACGTGCTCACCCATCAATGCACACTTGCGTCAGCAGTGAAGAAGTGAAGGGAGAACACACACACACACATATTATGGACATTACCCAACATCCAGACCAAATGAAAGTGTACTGTCACATCAGTTTGTCTGACGCATACACCAGTATTTCCTCTTTGGTTTCCGTAGACGTTGTGATGTTGTGGTTGGTTCGTCATCTGTTGCTGTTCTGTTTTCAGTGCAGCACTAAAACGCTGCTATTTAGGGAGGAGGATTTCCTATTTGCGTCACCAGCGTCAAGAAGCGTCTGTCGCCTAGCAACCTTGACAGCTGCTGTTGAGATTTGTAAGGCCCCTTGGTTTTTTAACATTTTTATCGTTGGCTATTCAAGTGAGTTGAAACCAAATACTTAGATTTAAAAGTGTAATCCTGCTCGGCCGCTGTTGACGGTATGTTTGGGGACGCCATATTCTCTTGCGCGCAATAAAACTTGGGATAGGTTGGGCCGCGAAGGATACAGCCGTTGGATCCTCCAAATTCGGGAAAAGAAGGCTGCATTTGAAGGAGCCTTCGAAATGTGACGGCCTTGTCGCACCGCTGTGACGCACTCGGTCTTGAGTCCAAACTTTAGGCCTATCTTTGTTACGTGTTGTCTACTCTGGAAATAAATTTAAAGTTGAGCCTGATTCATTCTCATTTCCTTCAGCTGTGGCGATCATTTTCTCACAGTTGTAGCCCACAACTGCTGAAAGAATGCAGAAGAGAAATACACACACACACTCTCTCTCTCTCTCTCTCTCTCTCTCTCTCTCTCTCTCTCTCTGCATGCAGGTGGTATGATGCAGAGGATCAAAGAATCAACTTGTCAAGTGTTGTTCTACCTGTGTTTGTGTGGTTCTGAATTATAATCGTTTGTATTAATTGCATTATTTTTATGTGAAAATCATGGTTGGTTGATTGGTAAAACTGACAAGCATTTTTCCAGTTTGACCATTTGTGCAAAAACAATTATGGCGATAATGCATTGTTAATAATTATCCAATAATAAAATGTAACTTCCCTCTAACGAGTACTTTTACTTTTTATACTTTAAGTACATTTATCTGATAATACAGGTACTGGTAATGGAGTATTTTTATGGTGCGGTACTGCTACTTTTACTTGAGTAAAATATCTCAATACTTCTGTTACTGCTGCATGAAGGAAACGCTGCTCTAATTAAATACCAGTGAACAAGATACCAGTGATGGGAAAAGATTGACTTAGAAAATATCAAAAAAGTAAAGTAATGAATAAAGGGCTCTGTTATACTGCATCATTAAGTAACTTAAAGTAATCACATTACAGCTTTGGAGAGGCATTAGTAAATAAAATGGATATGTGCACCTGCATGTAACAGTGTGAGTGCTGTACGTCCACGAAAAAATATGAGGGCATGCAAACATCATCGTGTTTGCATGCATGTGTGTGTGTGTGTGTGAGCGCTGCCCTCTTTGTATTTTTCCTCACCAGTCTCTCTCCAGTTTATTAGCACTCTGGCAGGCAGGCCCAGAAGTCGATTCCCGGTGTCCAATTTACAACAGCAGCACCGCAGCGTAAACAAGAACCAAGATGGCCGCCTGTCTGTCTGTCCGAGCCTTCCTCTGATAATTAGAGCCTATTTTTAAAATGTCTCCGAGCCGGCTGACTGGCCGAGCGACCGGCTGCTGCTGCTGCTCGTCTTTTCTATATCTGTGCCCAGAAAACAACATGTACCAAGTGTTTAGAAAAGAAACACACCAACAAGAACATCTCTTTCTGTCTGTATCTGTCTCTCTCGCTCACACGCGCGCACGCACACACGCACACACACACACACACACACACACACACACACGCACACGCACAGGGTCATTAACGATGATGGGCTGGTGGAAGATAAAAGCAAGCCTCAGAGATCATTTCATACACTCTGCTGTCCTGAACAAGGCGGCGGTTTCAGATAAAGATAGACGAAAGCACGTTTTTCACCTTTTAATGCTAAAATTACTGCTGTGTGTCTCTTTACACTGCCGGGAAAATGCTAAAAATAAACTCCAACGCTGACAATTACACGAATCTTAAAAAGTAATGGCTTTCGAGCACTTGGTGATCGTGTAAGTGATAACTGGCGATGCGGCTTTCATGCAAATGTCTTCTGATGAGAGTGTTTGCTGGTAATTGCACGTGAAGGAGAGTAATTTTGACAACAGAGGAAGGTAATAATTTGTGGAGATATAAATGATTTCAGATTAAGTTAATTGGCCAAAGAGTTTTGTCTTTTTGAGAGCTAAATCTGAAATCTGTCATTATCTTCAGTGGAGAACGTGAGTGGAATATGTTAATGGAGGAAAGAGGAAAAGAGATTTTTTGGCAGACTCGTTTGTAAAGAAACAAACCCCGGCGGTAATTAGAGGCGGCAAGAATGAAAGGTTTTGCTGTTGCCACAGTTAGGAGGAGACATTACAAAATGTGAATTTGAGCAGCAAGTTCATTTTTTTTCACAGCAGTTCATTAATCACCCGATTCAAAATCAGCATCTGAAATGGGACGTATTGTTGCTGGTGAACATTTAGGCTTCGTCGGTGTGGTGAAAAAAAACTAAAAAGAGAAGAAACAGACTTTTTACTTTCAGCCTCAAAATGTTCACACGCTCAGTGAATTTATTTACACAGTCTAGGGATACATTCCTCATTACACTTTGTTTGACGATAATATATATTTCTTTCCAATAAGTCATTAAGTTGTCTATAAAATGATTGATTGATAGATAGATAAATACAAATCTCAGGTGCCAAAACTTTTAGATTTCAAAGCTTGGTTATTTAACTTTTTTTAGGCTAAAGATTAAAACGTTTGTATGTAAATTAATGTATTTAACATTTTCTCATTCACTTTAATGGAGTTCATCCTTTTAGTAAAAGAAGCAAAAACACTATTGTAAGATTTTATTGTTGTAAGTTCAGAATTATTAACATCAAAAAATACTCAAAGTATCAAAAGTAAAAGTACTTATGCTAAACATCTCCATATATATTATATACTACTGGAATACATGATTAGTCTATATATTGTGTAACTGTAAGCAGCGTTATAATGTATTATAATGTACTTTTGGCCAATGTGAGGCTAATTTGAACTACTTTATATGCTGCTGTGTAGTTTAATCTATAAGAGTGAATCATATATATTCTAGAGGAAGCTCACATGTTTTGTGTGATAAATATTCAAAGTAACTAAAGCTGTCAAGTAAATGTAAAACTAAAAAGCACATTTCCCTCTGAAATGACGTTGAATAGAAATAAAGCTGCATAAAACAATTACACAACTTATAACTTGAGCTTAAGGACTTTTCACCCTTACACATGGTACGTAACTCAGTATACATTTGATTATGTAATTGATTAATTAATCATTACATGCAGAAAAGCCTTAAACAGGAGCTAAAACCTTTGTTCAAAGTTTTGTTGTTTACTGCAGGTTAATGAGCTTTGTTTTAAAAACTAATTTACCAAATGAATTGTCAAATTAAAATGTTCATACATTTAGGTTGAGTACTGTAAAATGACTAATTGACTATCAGAATAATAGATTCATTATTTGCTGACCAATTAATTGACTAATTGTCTAAATGATCATAGGATAAGCATAACAAGCATAAGGCAGGGCAGCTTTATTTATATAGCACGTTTCAAACACAGGCAATTCAAAGTGCTTTACATAGGCAAGAAAAACATTAGAAAGACATTCAAAACAATAAGAATAAAATCAATTAAAATAAAATGAAATTTTAATTGAGATATATGAAATGAGATGCATAAAATGAAATAAAATACAGTTACAGTGCAGTAAAAAGATGTAAGCTGTCAATGCAACAAAGGAAATAAAAGTGCATTAGAGAAACCAGTCATGCAAATGCACAGGAGAACAGCAGGGATTTTAATTTTGTTTTGAAAGTGGCTAAAGTCAGAGTTGAGGTGCATTTGAGATCTTCAGGAAGTTGGTTCCATCTGTTTGCAGCATCGCAGCTAAAAGCAGCTTCACCCTGTTTGGTTCTGACTCGAGGTTCTTCCAGCTGACTGCTTCCTGAAGATCTAAGTTCCCTACTGGGTTTATATTCTTCAAGGAGATCAGAGATGTATTTTGGCCCAAGATTACTGAGTGATTTATAAACTAGCAGCAGCACTTTAAAATCTATTCTATAAGTAACAGGGAGCCAGTGTAAAGATTTAAGAACAGGAGTGATGGGTTCAGTTCTCTTGGTTCTTGTTGGAACTCTGGCAGCAGCTTTGTGAATGAGCTGAAGTTGTCTGACATTCTTTTTGGGAAGATCAGACTGCTGGAAAGTTTCTCTAAGTCTTGTCTGGACATGAGACCTCTAAGCCTTGCTATTTGTTTGAGATGATAAAATGCTGATTTAGGCATATTTTATTTCATGCTCACTTCGGGCTTTGACTTTTACTGATTTAATAATGTTATCACTTGTGTTTTACTCATTTCCTTCACTGGATGCTTTTGGTAACTCAAATGTTGACATGCTGTCAAATTTGAGAGGGTTGACACAGAAGACAGAGGAGATGAAAGAGAGAGGGTGAGAGGAGGAGAGGTGGGTGAGGGAGAGGGGATGGGGAAAAGGAGGAAAGGAAGTAGATATATGACGAAGAAGAAGAAGGGCACCCTTGGGGGGAGGGATGAAGAGGGAGAAAGGCAGAAAGGGATGGAGGGAAAAAAAAGGACAAGGTGGATGAAGAGAGAGGACGAAAGAGGAAAAGAAGAAAGAAATGTTTAGGTAAAGATGGAAAAAAAAATCATCCCACAACGGGCAACTTAGTTTAGCATTCAACACGTGTCGCGAGGAAGTGATGAGAGAGAAGGATGGAGGGAGGGAGGAAGAGAGAGAGGGAGGTAGAGAGACGTTGCTAGGTGACAGAGCGTACATACTGAATTTTAACAAAATAACTGGAGAGGAGAGAGTGAGTGAGAGGGATAGAGAGGTAGCAGTCAGCAACATGTAGCCTCGCCGAGTGACGGAAAGGTCGAAACTGTGTGTGCGCGTGATTATCTGCTTTTTGTGTGTGTGTGGAGGGGGGGTGACATGTTTTCGTTTCATCCCGAGGACATAATCCCGCAACATTAGAATCGATCAGGCTCTATGCCGCAGGAAATGTCCAGCGGAGGGATGGACGGATGGATTGTGGTGCACAGAGAGAAGACGCGGAGAGCAAAAAGAGAAGAAGAAGAAGAAGAAGAGTGTTGGGCTCATGAAAACAGTGAGTAAATTCTTTTCATGTCTCATTTTTGGACCCTCTCGTGTCTCCTCCTGGTTCTCTTGTCTTTTACGCTGAAGGTGAAAATGTTGCACCGCGTCTCAGACAACTGTCTCCGGCTTTGCCCTTCACGTTCCGGCTGTTGGATGTGGGATGCTGCTGCATTTCCCCGGGGCTCGTTGTGCATGTATGTGCATCCCGGGCTACTCTCCCCGGCTCGCGCTGTGACTGATAAGACGCAGCCGGCCGGTGCGCGAGGCTTTGACCCCTCTGTCATTGATACGCGTGCACGCCGATATGGCAGTCTGTGACTGTGTTTTACCCAGACGCGCACACACATGTACGGACCGGTGCGCAATCCCTCCATCCCCTCCTCTATCTGTCTTTCTCTCACGCATGAAGTCAGTGCATAACTTACAGTCAGTGACAGACAGATGCGGGCAGCTGTGATTCAGATGTGACATTTCTGAAAACCTGCATACTCATATGTGTCTCCCCGCGCGCCTGCGATCTCACCGTGCAGGCATTTGCATTCTGCAATTTCCCAACCGGTTGTTGCGCATATGTGCGCTATGCCCTCTCTAGCGGCTGTCTTGACCGCACCAAGGGGACTCACATCTCTCCTACCCCCCACTCCTTCTCCTCTTCTCCCCTTCCCTCCCTCTTCCGCCCCTTCCCTCCCCCTCCTCCCCCTTTCAGTATTATTAGCTGTAGGGCAGCTATCAGATCCAGGATCAGTCCTCTGTGCGTGTGTTTGTGTGTGTGTGTGCGCACATCAGCAGCTGGTGCAGCAGGCTGTGTGTGTGAAGATCACTCCCCAGGACAGACAGGGGAAATTGGGATTCAAAGCTAGGAGCCGTGCGCCCCTCCATCCTCCTTCTGCACCTCCTCCCCAACCACCAGCACCACCACAACACACACACACACACAATTCCTCAAAGCAGGATGGAAAATAAAACACTACTTGCACTGATGATGTGTGTGTGTGTGTGTGTGTGTGTGCGCGTGATTCAACAGTTTGAATTGAATTTCCAGTCATGTAGTGTAAACACACTATTCATCCCTCCCATTTCTATACAGCCGCCTGTGTGAGTGTTTTTGCTGAAATATGGTTGAGCCTGTAATGGAGTCACATGGCGGAGTGAGAGCTGGTGGTCAGTGTGACATTAGCAGTGAAGACTCCTATTTTCTTGCTTCCCTCTCCTGTTAAGTGCTGTGAATGCATAAACAACGCGCTCCGTGTGTAGAGGTGGTTTCCTCCCTTGCTGAGATGCTCTCTCTCCCCTCCACTAACAGCATCAAACTGAGACACCTGCTCAGATATCTGATGGCTAACATCTCTAAAATGTAAACTAAGCTGGCATTTTTTCCTTCTGCTTCTAGTGTTTCCAGAAACAGTAGCTGGGCAGTGGCTCTATGGGGGCTCTATCTATCTAACAGTAACCATGCCAACAATCTATTGTCTGTGTTGATTGACATTTTGGGCATGTTTGTGTGACCTTGTGCCCCTAGTAGTAGTATAAAAAAAATTGTCTTGGCTGCATTGTTTTCCCTGCTTCCACCATTTTGAGGCCATGGACTGCTGAGGCAGCAGAGTTTTCCTGATGCTGTTTCTGAGGCCAGCGGACTGTTCGGCTTGATCCAAGCATTTTATCTCTTGTTAGAGACTTAAGCTGGACAAGGTATGATGGATAAAGATGGTGGCTTCCTGCCTGAGACCCTCAAAGGCTGCGAGACTTATTCCACATTCACGCTCACCTTCCCTTTTCTCTTTTTTTTATTTTTATTTATTTGAGGCCATCTACTGCCGAGGCATCATGGCAGCCACAGGTCATCCACACAGCGTTTCTTTAAAGGTGATGTGGATACAGCAGTTTTTTGTTTTTTTTCATATCAAGCACCTTAAAATGAAACAAAAGGATAAAAATGGCAACCAGAGCTGCTGTCAGAATCTTTGACTGTGACGGACAAAGTGCTCTAACGGTAGGAAAAGTGATGCATAACTGAAGCTGCACATGTTGAGCTCTGACGTAACCTCAAAGATGGCCTGTTAAACTGTTTATGAGCAAGACCATAAATCTATCTGCTCATTCGTTCAAAGCTGTTTCTGTTGGGACCTCTGTGGCAGGCTCAGTAACATCCAGCAGCATTTGAAGAGTGAGCAGAACAAGGACCAGTCACCCTGGTACACTATACACTAAAGTGTTTCCTAATCAGAAAGTAGAGATGGGTGACAAACTAAAGGGAAAACCTGAATAAATGAGTGGAGAAACATCGAATGCAGATGCTTCCATACACAGCACAAGGGCTCAGTGAACAGCCAAGTATCCCCAGGAATCACACCCATAGTGGACAATTCGGCACCTGACGATTTACATCCAACGCAAACCTTAGTGCGCCAATGCAGGAAGTAGTTCGCCCTATTAAGCGAAGGTGGATTGTAAAGGTGTGGAGAGGAGACCAGAGTTCGTCTCCCATCACAAACCTGCAATTAAAGTTCAGAGTTGTATTAACCATAACCATAATCTTTCCTTGACCATAATCACACCGTAGTTGTCATGCACAGATATTGTAGAAAGTGAGAATTTTTTAAAATGTTGGCATTTGATGACTTCTCCACGTTGTGCCGCTGGACGGGAGTCGTGGGGAGCAGCACCACCATGTTAACTGGGGGTTCCATTCACGATCAATGGCAACCTGTCGATCAATGGCTGTCGAGATAATCAAAGGACAGACGGGCAGAGACGCCTCCCATTTTAGTTAGATATATAATTAGAGGATTATCCGATTGTTGAACACATTACATTATCTATACCTCATGAGTAAAGGAGCAGTAATTTGCCATTAATGAAGCGAAGCCTGCGAGACAGTTCAGGCAGCACAACTTGAGTCGGCTGCTGCACTCACATGCCATCCTCTGTGCTCTGCTTATTCTGCCACGCCGCTCAGCTGAGTTTAGCTTAGCCTGATGCTAGTTAGTATTGACGAGGTCAGAGCCTAGACGCCAAACATCAGTGCTGAACATAATCTACATTTAGATAATAATCTATTGCATGTGAGTTGGCTGACTGAACTACTATTAAGGCTGAAACTTTATTTCGCAGTGACATAGACATTTATTTTTTTTTACTGTGCCATGCAGAGACGGAGGCGGCGTACACACCTGACACATCTCAGTCACATGTCGTTTGTACTCCTGTACATTACACAAAAAGACTGACTGGTAGAGTGAACAGTGGTTTCTGATATCAATTGTGATGAATAAATTTACGATTTTTCCTTCCCTATGGATTCTGGTTCAGTAAATGCGGGACTGTTGCCTGGTGCACGTGTTAATCTTACTCTGAAGTATAATAGCAGACACTGATGCAAATGTCTAAGAACACCACCTGCACATGTTCGCAAAGTGTTTGAGGCCCAATGTGATGGACCCAAATAGTTACTGTGAGTTAAAGTCAATGGATAATTCTGGTTTATTACAACTTCTGTCTTGTTTTGTAGTTTCAGTTTCAGTCCTTTTGATCCTAATTAATATTTTACACAAAACGTTAACTGCTGAGGACTGCGAGTGCGACGTCACTAAAAAGAAGTCAGACAGGTCAAGAAAGACGATCAGTCAGATGATCAGACGGGTTGTAAACAATCCAACAGATTTGCCGAAGTTATGTGGAAGAGAAAAGAAGGTCGAACTGTAAAATTACTTTCCAGACTGTCTGTTGTAAACATCCATTACAGATTACAGACCCATTTCCTTCTTCAGCTTTGACGTACTGTACTTACAATACTTGTGTGCGCACACAGTTTTCGTGTGCAATGAGGGATAAAGGTGAACGTATTTCAAATAATGTGGTTTAGATTTTGTGGCTCAACGTCTGATTGTCTGACTGCTCGTGTCTCTTTCACCTCGTCAGACTTTGTTTTAGTGACCTTGCCGTGTTACCAAATCTTGGCAGTTACTTTGGTGACTGTTGTGTCATCATAACTGATAGAAACAGGGGCCAAAACTATGAGAATAAGACCCAAGTTGCACTTTTAAACTGCCATGAGGCCACTTTGACTTTTGGGTAGACCGTGTCAACAGATTGCCAAATTAGTTTTAGAAAACTGTAAAGCCAACAGGGTTTAACAGCATTTAGTAGCTTGTTAGCTGTGTACTTGCGATGCATGTACCTGGATCTATTACAACATTTCTGTTTTTTTTGGTTTTGTTTGTTATATCTTGATGAGAAAAGCAACAGTGTAAGAAACTCAAAAGTCATATTATTTATATAGCACCTTTCATACAAACATGCAGCTCAATGTGCTTCACATAGCAATAAGGTTAAAACAGCACAGACACACAAAAAAAGAAGAGGGGAAAAAAAATAGAATTTTGCAAGGCGATAAACGATAAAACAATAAAACGTTACAAATAGATAAAAGTCAATAAAATAAGGGATAGAAATAGTATGAAAACCAGTGATTAAGACTTAAAAACTAAGGTAATAAATGATGAGGCACCTAAGAAAGGAAGGAGTGAAGGGAGGAAAGAAAGAGGCAAGCAATGAAATAAGGGAAGGAAGGGAGTTAAGGAGTCACGAGGGAAGAAAAAAGCAAAGGAGAGGGAGAAGAACTGAGAGAAAGGTGGAATCAAACCCTCCACTTCATGTGCGGAGGAACGTCTGTGAAACCTGCCACCTGGTCTGCTGTGTCTCCCTGTTTGAATACAACAGTAGAAGTTGTCATGTGTCATCACTTCCCACAATCCATCACAGTATAGTGGTGGCGAGGCAGAGCGACAGGCAGACAGACAGAGCGACTGAAGGTTGGCGCTGCCCGTCTGTGTGTGTGTGTGTGTGTGTGTGCGTCTCTCTCTCTTTCTCTCGTCCTGTTGTCAGTCATCCTCTCTCGCCCCTTCATCTCTTTGTCTCCGTCTCTCTCCACCACAATCACACACATTTAATTGTGACACTAAGCCGTCTGAATACTTCATTTCATTCACATAATCCCCGAGTGTTGTTGAAACACACTCTCTCTTTCGTGTGTGTGTGTGTGAGACGGCGTGTGGGAGTGACATCATATCCACTGAAGGGCTGCGCCAGGCTAAATGAGTTCAGCCATTTTGGGTCATTTTTCTGGGAATTGGCTGGACTTTATTCTCGTTTCATTTTGTTTATTTGCTTTGTTTGATCTTCCTCTCCTTTAAGACTCCCTCACTTCCTTCCTCACTTCTTTCCTCTGCTCCTTCCTTTATTTCGTGCTCTGTCCTCCACTCTTCCCTTCCTTCCTCCTTCTTTTGTTCCCTTGTTCCCTCTTTCTTTTATCTTTTTCTTAGTCTTTCTTTAGCCTTTTATCCTCGTTTTCTTTCCTTCCTTCCATCCTCCACTCATCCTTGTTTCCTTTTGCCTCTTCTTCCCTACTTCCTTACCTCTATTGTCTTTTGGTCTCTCCTTAATTCCTTGGGCTCTTTCTTCCTTCTCCTCTTCCATCCTCAACTACTTCCTTTATTCCTTCCTCCCTTCTCATTTGGACCCTCCTTACTTCCTTCCATCCTCCAGTCCTCCCCACTTTCCTGTCTCCCTTCTTTTATTCCTTCTTCCATCTTCGTCTAGTTTCCTTTTGCTCCACGCTTAACTTAATTTTCTCTCTTCCTTGTTTCCTGTAATCCTCCTCTTTCTTTTCGCTCCAGTCTTTTTCCTTTTCTTCCTTTCCTTTTCTCCTAACTTCCCTGTGCCCTTTCCATTGTTTCCATTATTTCCTTCATTTTCTCTCTTCCTTGTTCTCTTGATTCCTCCTGTTTATTTGTGCTCTTACTCTATTGCTCTTTTCATCATTACTTCATTCCCTTTGCATTTCTCTACCAGTGCTTTTCCTTCATATTTCCATATGTTCCTTCCTTCACTATTCCTTCCTTCCACCCTTCCTTTCTCATTTCCTTCCTCCCTTAGCCATCTCTCCTCCTCTTCCTCATTCCTCCATTCCCTCCCTCTCACAGTCAGACCATTCATATCTGCTGATTTTTTTCGTCCCTTTATCGGCACGCTACATCAGCCTCTGTGAATGGATGCCTTGGAACCAAGGAGATGAATGGACTTGCATTCATCCCTAGGTGTGTTTCATTACGCTTGGACCTGGCTCCCCCCCCACACACACACACACACACACACACACACACACACACACACACACACACACACACACACACACACACACACACACACACACACACACACACACTCCTTCAGCATATCTGATGAAAGACTCAGGCCAGTGTCAACAGTGTGGAGAGGAAACTAAGTGGACCGGCAGCCTGCAGTGTCAGATCTGGAGCGATTGGTGTTAGGGTGAAGGAGGAAGGTAGAGAGAGGAAGAAGAAACAGGGAAGGGAAGTAGGGAGAAAGGAGGTAGGGATTGAAGAGGAGGAAAAGGAAAAATGGAAGGAATGTATGGGGCAAACAAAAGAGGAAAGGGTAAAACTGATGGCGGAAAAGAAAAGAAGGCACAAAGGGTTGAGGGGAAAGCAGGGAGAAGGAAAGCAGAGTAAGACGGGGACAAAACATGTAGGAAGGAAGAAAAGAAGACCTGAAGGAAGGAAAGACAGAAGGAAGAGAGATAAGACGGCAGAGGACCGGTAGAGGAGATAGTGGTGGAAAGGAGCTAGTGGCTGGGAACTGTGAGAGACAAGATGCTGCAGTGTCAAAGTTAATCGATGCACGCCGAGTTAACATATGCCATTTGGTGGATGCATAACAATGTCAGGAGTGTGTGTGTGTGTGTGTGTGTGTCCGGCAGGCATGGACTCAGTGGGAGCAGCGGGTGAAGAAACAAAATGGAAAAGATGAGAAAACAGACCAACCGTTTTATTTTCTGATAGTGGAGTTCACATGAGACTGACATGAGTCTTTACGATATAAATTTGTGAGGGGTGTATTAAAACAGAGATTAGTTCAATTTGCTGGTTGAACATGCCTCGATGGGATAAACATGTTCTGAGTGCTTTACCGCTCTTGTCATTGATCAGCATCACATGTTTGAACTGGTGTGAGCATTTATTACCTAACATAACCAATGTGTGGCCTTTGATAGATGGGATGGCCTTTTATTGAATTGTTCGACTGCAGATAAAAACACTGTGCACATGTGAATCAATACAAGACATAAATACAGTAGCAATTGTGTTGAACTGTCAAATGTTAGGCATGGTCCTTTTTTTTTTTTTTTTTTAAATTTGGTTTTCAGTAGGCTCAGTCAGGTTTGCGTTTCTACTATCACTTGGAGTGGCAGAAGATGGGCGATCCATTACTTTTAGCCATACATTTAGACTTTTCTGCTTGCCTGCTAAATGGTTTTGAGGGATTCTCAATTGCAACCCTCAGTGTTTGAACGTGCATTAATTGATTTTTTTGGCCATGTGGGGACACGCGGCATAAACAAGCTGTCAACACAACGTTGACGTGTTATCATTTTCTAAAGTTTGTTTATGTCCACCTCATGAATGTAAGTCCAATATTCACTCTCCTTGTTTCCACCAACTCCTAAGAAAAATATCTGTCTGTTTAGCCGGCAGCCTGCTCTCATTCCCATGGTGTCAAATACCAACGTTTCGTCACTGACTTACTTATTTGAACTCAAACCATTTTCCTAAACCTAACCAAGTTGTTTTGTTGCCTAAACCTAAAGGGTACCTTGCGAGTCTGTATGAGACGCTGAGGGTGTGTGACAAGGCAGCGTCTGTATTTGGCGACCTGGGATGAGAACGTGTTGGTTTGGCTGCTAAATGCTCCACTATCTGTCCTGTTTGGTGCTGGACAGGTACAGCAGCTTTATCTGAGCTTTTCACTGGTAATGACACTGATGAGAGTGGTGAGAGTGAACCACAACAGTAAAGTAAACCGAGCTGTAAAATCAAAACAATGTGCTGAAAGATGCTAAAAAGCCCCGTAGAGCTGAGAGAATGATAATTCTCTGTGGCTTCATTACTATGAACCATTGTTAATATAAAAATATTGATTATAGCAGCATTTAAGTGTTTCAACTGACTCAAGTCAGTGGGTTACTGGTTATTAAAACAATAAATATACTAGAAATCAGCATCACACCAATTTGTAATTGAATTAGTGGTAATTTTCCTCCTGTACACAAATTTGTGAATATATAAGAATGTAGCTGAGCTACACATGTACTGCTTGGTAACTGCACAAGTAGGGTACCCCTGGTTGGGAATCAACAATCTAAAAAACTAAGTTATAACCTACATGTCTAGACATCTTTTGCAATTCACCAAATCAGTGATAACAAGTATTGTGCAGCTGGCCATTGTTTAAACCATTCGCCCGTTCATTGATATAATAGCCTTTTGATGTTGATCGGCACAGCTGTTTTAATTGTCTATTTTTAAGAGCGCTCATCTGAGAACACTGCCGCTACTCTATAAAACCTGTGTGGTATATTTTGAGATAGACAGGAAGAGTGAAAGATTAGGAGAAAGAGAAGTGGATGACGTGCCGCAACATTTCTGGGCCAGATTTAAAACCAGGACATCACATTTACACGGTGCATTATGCGCCTCAACCAACAGAAACAAACTGTGTTTTATTAAGATGGAAGGGAAGTAATGACATTTCTGCATAACTCTGAACGCTTGTTTAGGCTTGTTGCTTCTCAGCAAACATTCACTCTGCTGCTGCTGTGTCACCTGCCTTTTGACACAAGATAACACGAAATATGTTTTTAGAGGAAAGGTGTCTGGTCTCAGGTCTACGCAGGGTGGAGCTGCTCTTCATCTGGGTCAGGTGTCACACTAATCCCTCACTTGGGATTATCCAAGCAGCCACATCAGATATTTGAAGAAAACGTGTCAGGGATCACGTAAAAAGGCAGCAGCAGTAAGGAACGGCAACAGCTTGTGGAACGTGAGAGAGGCAGCTTGAGAGGAGGAGGAGGACGACGAGAAAGACGAGGGGGAAAAAAACAAAAGGACATTCAGCAGAACATTCTGGAATTGAAGTGAACTAACCAGGGGCTCACCGGACCGGCCTGTCATTGTAAATCTGCATCAGCGGATTAATGTGGCTCGAACCCGCTGAGGAGGGAGGGAGGGAGGGATGAAGGTGAGGGATTTGTTCGGTGCACCTGTAACCTCACCTGATGTAGCGCTCAGAGACAAGGGCACCAGGGAGCAACAGAGGGCGAGTGGTGAGAAAAAGGATGAAGGATACTGAGGTAGAGGGGCAATCTGCACCTGTAGCGTCGCATCACCTGAGAATTGTGTGTGGTCTCTCTTTTCTCTCTCCTCCTCCACCATCTCCTTGCCCTGTGCTTGCTCTCTCTTCTCCTTTCTTGGTTTCCATCCCTCTCCCTCCCTCCTTCTATCCTTTTCAGCCACCCCGTCAGCTCAGCTCAGCTCAGCCTCGGCTGCCTATCACCCTCCAGCCACTGTACATTTTTGACTTTGTAAGCTATTAGCCCGCAGCCAGCCTGAATACCCTTCTCTCCCAAAATCCGAGCTGAATATTGTTAGGAGCTTTGGAGAGGGAGGCAATTTTTCATATGCCGTGGAGAAAACGCCTGTGTGACTCTTCCCACTGTCAGAGGCTCAGGGCTCGGTTTAGACGAGATCCTTCCCTCACGCCGCCTCTCAAGGTTGCAGTGACTACGGCGCAGTGAATGCAATGAAGTCAATTAGGCCAGGTTCGAATCCCTGCACAGGCCCGGTGGGTGAAACTGAATGAGTAACACTTTCCCCTCGCTTAAAGACTACTGCCGAGGTGCAGGCACGCAAGAACTTAGCCCCCAGCTGCTCTGTGGCTAACAGAGGAGGACTGTGGTTATATTGGGCCAAAATGAGTGTACTTGAATGAATGTAAAGCAGGACATTGGTGGAAATTAGTGCATGCAGCTGAACGATTCATGATGCAACACAAGACCATGTGATGCCAGATCTTCCCAAATACAGACTGTGGTTCCAGGGTGATTTTTCTGTGAACAAAATGAATGGAGTTTATGTATAAAAGGTTTTTCAAAGTTAGACCTGTGTGTGTTTTTGTCTCTTTAATAGCACTTGGTTCATCGATTTCTGGATCCATTTTCAAGTCAAAGCAGTAATTTCGCCAATGGCAAGCTAAACACTTGTGTAATTTGTGTCACTGCCAGCAAGAGTCATCTCTTTCCCTCAACACAGACAAAGCAAAATAAGGCAGCAGGCTTCCAGAGTTCAATTTAAAACGCCGTCAATAAGCAGATCTTGTGATTCATAAATGGTCATATGATTACAAAAAAATCGGTACAACAGCCAACAATACTGACACAATGACGCCCACTGCAGTGGCTGTGGGTGACGCAAATTATATATCTAATTGTACAGCTTTCTGTTGGTAAAATGACTATTTTGACTTGAGAACAGAAATTGATGGACCCTGTGCTATTAGAGATAGAGAGAGACAAATTATACAAAGGTTAAAATGCCCGTCCTGTGCGGAATGTAGAGAGTGACAGAGACAAATATGTGAAAATTCCATTAATTTCACCCTCACAGAAATCACTTTGGAGCCGTAACTCCATATTTGGGTCATGCTAAAGTCATATTTGATATTGATGCACAGGAATAAAAATACAGCTTTCTTTTTAGTGTACAGTAAGTGATGAGCTGAAATAAGGGAAAATTATTAGATTTCTATGTTTTGCAGAAGTAAGCTAATGCAGTTCAGGATTGAGCAGCAGAAGAAAATCTCTGCACACAGTAAAAACAATTCTTGTTCCTTTGGCTTTACTGTCAGTGCTGCATTTCTTTTAAAAGATATTTTGGGGCATTTTTTGCCTTTATTGGACAGAGGGAGGTGAAGAGGCAGACAGGAAATGGGGATAAAGAGAGGGGCATGACATGCAACAAAGGACGCCGGCTGGAGTCGAACCGAGCGCTTTATATGGCATGGGGTGTAACCATTCGGCTACCAAGGCGCTCCGTCAGTGCTGCATTTGACATGATTTATGACAATATTCTCATTAGTCACCTTACATCTGGAGAAAATGTTTGGTCAATCTTGATGGCCTTGTGTCCAAGAAATATAACATTTCTTTGGCGTAATGCAGGGAAGCTGCATAAATTCTCCAAAGTTATGCCGATGACACACAATTGTACATTTCTGCAGAGCCAGATCAGACAAATGGCTTAAGTTGCTCACAGCCCTTGGACGATCAAAACATGGAGGAGTAATTTGTCTTTCTAATGCTAAGAAAAGACAAGATGGAAACACTTTTGCTTTGCCTGGAGGCCAAGAGAGATGCACTATCCAAAGATTTTGGGTCTGTTGTTTCCTAGAACAAATCAGACACGTCAAGCTTTCGTGTTTTCAAGGTCAGTGACCAAAACAGCATTCTTTCATCTCAGAAAAATAAGTTAGCATGGCCTAGAAAGACTTGTTCATGCTTTTACCTCAAGCAGCTGAACTACACTGGCTCCCTTTATCTTTTAGAACATATTTTAAAGTCTTCGTGATTGCATATAAAGCTTTGGTTTGGGACCAGCCTACACATTCACCCAGATGCTCCACTGCAGGTCTTTTAGCTGGTAGCTTAAATCACATCTATCACTTAGCTTTCTCACTAATGTCACAGCGCAGGTAGGACTGGTAAAATGATTTATTGTTTAGGAATAATAAACACTTAGCCTTTCAACTGTATCAGCGACTAACAGGACACAACATACACTGAATGCCTGGGTTGTCAGTGAACAAGAAAAAGATGCAGGTCTTACCCGAAACCTGAAGTTTCACTCAATCGACTGCGTGGTGGCCAGCCCGCTCAGGTCCACGCCGGTCCTCTTTTCGTGTCACCAACCCTGCCCTGAGCTTGCTGTTGGTTTCCAATCATTTAGGTTAACAAATAGACAGTGTGCAATGGTTTTCCATCTTTAAATGAAGAGTATTATATAGAAAAAGTATGGACTACTGCAACAACTTGTGGTAGTAGTACTTGTAGTAAGTGACTTCAGTTACACCTCAAAAATCAAAGCAGGTCACTAACACATTCTAATACAGTATGTACAGTAATTTCATCGTACTATCAGTTGATTGTACACACAGTTTTGTCCACTGCAACGGTAGTTATTTGCGTAGAGCTCAGTCAGGGTGGCTTTGGGATTGGGTGCATTTTTTAGTATGTTCGGCATGTTCAATCTAAAATGGGGTGTTGAGTCACTCCTTGAGTCATGCATATATATTGTATGTGTTGTAATGCCAAAAGTCAGTAGACGCTTATGTTATACCATTTGCAGGTTTTATCAGCTGAGAAATACCCAGACAGACTGATAGATGGATAGATAATCATGCTATACTGCCATATGCAAATAATAACTCACATTAAAATCAGTAGAATACAAAGTCCCCTTCATTGCCACACAGCCGCCTTGTGGCATTTGTGTTGGCAGAAGTGAAAAATTGTTTTGACATTTACAATGCATAAATAGCTTTTGTGCAAAAGTGAACATAAACACACAGGAGAAACAACAGAATTGTACACATCATGTATGTCCAAGATCACGGCTTGATAAGCAGCCTGCTGGAGAAACAATGGCGATGCAGCTGTGCAACGATATTTCATTCACTTCTGTTGGGAAAAAAAAATGACTTCCTGTAGACATTGTTGGGTGTAACTGTAATTTAATTTCACTCTGACCTCTTCCTCTGTAGCTTCAGAGCCTTTTTGCCCAAAGCAGTTTCTGCAGATGCCCCCTATCTGTCCGCAGCCCAGCAGGCTAATAGGATGATAAGCACCATTTGCTTGAGAAGATCTCTTTAGTTCTACCTAAATCCCTTCTAATTTGCTCATTTTGTCCACTTTTGTAACACTCTTTGTTCACTCTAGGCGGAGAGGAAAATGGCATTGCGTAATCAATCAGCTGTGTACAATTGATCATTACATTCAGGCAGAGACGTTCCTGCCTCTTACACTCTGTACTTTCTCTATCGCTGCATGGAAAATAGGCATTCAAGGTTATTTTTTCTTCACTTTCACTGCAGCTGATGTGACCATTGCACTCCTGTATAACTGGCTCCTTGTAATATTAGTGAATTATAAGCTTATTATTCTTGCTGCCAGGTGTTTTGTATGAGAGTGTCAGCTAAATGCCTAAACCTAAAAGTGACGTTGCCGTCGTATTTACTGCTTGTTCTGCTTGTGATAGAGGTATTAAAGTCTGCTGCTGAACCATTTTCTTTAAATCCCTTTGTTTACACAGGGTAGACTTGCTGAACAAGGAGGTTTTGTTGTTTTCAGCCAAGCCCTAAATCACACACAGTTGTCTGCCTGTTTGCCAGTGAAGCATGTTGGTGTTCAGTGTGTTGCTCAAAAGCACCCTGGCAGTAGTTGTTGAGGAAGAGGAAAGCTTCTCTAAACTATGTCTACCACTGTGAATTTTCCAGCTGATCAGCACAAGTGAAGGTTCCTCTGGATACATAAAGGGCAATGCACATCTGTAGCGTGTTACAAGTGTTAAAACACCAACACTCATTGTTTTCTGTGCAAGCCCACGCACTGGCGGCATCTTGACGCATCTCTCCAGGAAAGTAGGAATTATTATTATTCTACTGTGTCATGACTTCTTCTGCCTGTAAGGCGCAGGTGTTTGATACAGATGTGAAATGACACAGTGGCATCAGTTGACACAACACTATGACACCTCCGATGTGTGTTGAGTTTGGTTTCAACTTGTTCTTTTTTTAAATCTTTTAAATTTTTTATGCACAAATTGAAAATGTGCTGCATAAAAACAGGTGGATGGAAACTCACTTACTGATACAAAGCATGTAAGGTTAAAAGAGGGTTAACTTGGGTTCAGGATTTAGAGCATGCAGGACATCAATGACATGATCAAAACAGGAAACAGATTTCAGGCATGTGAAAATGGTTGCAGACAGAAATGGCTAGTATGCCGATTCCGGGATCCGACAAAATATCAGCCCAATAATGGCCAGATCTGACAGATGTGGGGAAATGGAGACAAAAATGATGGTCTGGCACAACCAGTGGTTCTATCCTGTGTGCTGCAATTTGTCACTGTGGAAGACAACTGATTCTGCATCAAGGACACATTACAATGGCCCGACGTCAGGATTTCTTCCTCTTACCTAGTTTGACGTCTTTGATATGTTCTGTTATGTTTCAGAGGCCATGGATGTTAATATTCATGATCGGTCTCTCATTTCTGATCACCTAAACAACTGCCAGCTATGATTAGTTGGGGGTTCTTTGTGTAGCCTGGCCGATTTCAAGAGACATAAATGTTGTGTAGCTTGATCCAGGTAAGAGGCACAAAGACAACACAGACAATCTGGCCTCAACAAGGTTGAGAATCCACTATACCAGGGGTGGCCAACCATGTGCCTTGGCCAACAGTTTGCAGGTTTTAATATCCAATTAAAAGACTCTACCCATTGATTATCACTCCCTTTAAATAGAGGCGAAGATCACCTGAACCTGCAATGAAAACCTACAGACTGTTGGCTCTCAGGTGTACATGGCTGGCCACACCTGCAACACTGGGGCTGATCTGGGGTTTAGGAGAAGCCTGGTGGGCAGGTGACTGAATCAGGTGATGGGCTGAGGTGGGGAAACTAGACAGCTAGTGGGCAGGTGAGGAATGACAATAAACAATAAAGATGGAGACAGTGCATTCGACACCATGAGATAAAAACATTCTGCTGCAGTAAATGCTAAACATTTATCAAAGCTGTATTGTTTCCTACCTCACATCTTCTCGTAAGTCTTTCTCTTTAGTGTTTGTTTTCAGGGTTCCTGAGCCGACAGCTCCTATTTTCCAACCTCAGATAAAAATGACCTTGTTAGTTTGTGTGCATTCACGACGTGTCCTGCGTCCTGATTAGAGAGGATCCAGTGTGATTATCTGGTGTGTGAGGTAAATAATTCACGTCCTCAGTTCGGCAGAGCAGCTTAGTGGCTGTAGGGCAGCTCCTCAGTGAGATTATTTATTGCATACAGGAAAAAAGCAAGATAGTGCTGTAAAATAATGCAACAATAATAGTATGCTTTATTGACCTCTGTAGAGATAATTTTTAACTAGGTGTATAATTTAATAATAAACTACAATGTAACCAACAGAGATAGAAAGAGAGTTAAATAGCACAATTATTCATAAAATATTTTATACTTATTGCATGGTATCAAGCAGCTTCAAAGACTTACAAAGAAATAGAAACTGAACTAAAATATTTGAATGATTTCAGAAAATTGACCTTCATGCATTCATGGTTGAATGCATGAAAAAAAAGTACCAATGACTGTATTATTTTCTAAATTAAAAGTAAACCAAAATTGCTGTTGCAAAAACAAAATTAGTGAATATAGAGACTCAAGGACAAAAAAATGTGAAATTGAAAAGATTTGATGGTGTCGTTCTCACTTTATTTGAATACAGAATCAGTAAGGCAATAATTTAAAGGGAAACTCTGGTATTTTTAAACCTGGTCCCTATTATTACAAATTTTAGGGTCTAAATGACTAATACTTGCCAAATTCTGCTTGTTTTTGCCACTGACAGGCAAGTGTCTGACAGGATTATGGAAAGGATCCCTACAGAGAATGACCATTTTGTTAGGGTCACTTTTAAGGAATAGTATAGACTGCTGCTATGGTGGCGATGGTAAGACCTTTAAGACACTTACTGTTGAAAATGGGATGTAAACTACAGCTCCTGGGTCAAATCCTGACACTTTCCCATCTCTGTCATTATTCCCATGACCACAAGGAGTCACTTGTCAGGAAAACTCAAACATATTTGAATGGTTTGAATGAGGATCCCATCTGGAAGACTATCTCCTTAGTCCAACTTGACCTTTGCATAAGCAGCTGTATTTTATTTGTCAAGTGTGGATATTGCAGTGCAGAAAGGTTGCGGATAAATATAATTCTCAGGTGATGATGTTCCCTTCAACACCCTTTATTAATCTGCTTCAGCAAACACGAATGCCCTGCAAAGTTCTTCCCTGCTTAAATAAAAGTCAAAGAAAAGTCAACATTTATACACCAGTGTGGTTGTAAAATGATGTAAGCGTGATATTTGTGTTCCAGGTGTGTCAGTGTCATATAGTGTGTGTGCCAAGCATTGGGTTTTACCAAATGCAGTTTTGAGCTGGTGCTCTATTTTTCTGAGACTTGTTTTTCAAAGCCACTCGTCTGCTTCTGTTACTGCTACCCCTCTTTCGCTCTTTATTCCCTCTCTCTTCTGACAGCAAGAGACACCGAATGACAACAAGAGACGGCATGAAAGAGATCTCGGTCCCAAAATCATCCATGGCAAATCTTTCTCCTTATTCTGCCTGTACCTGTCTTCCTGTCTTCTAGCTTTGTGTCTCCCTCTTTGTACATGTCTGAGTCTGTCTTCCTGTTTTTGTTTTTTTGTCTCAGTCTGTCTTTCAGCCTTTTTTTGTCCAGGGGAGGGTTTCGCTGAGCTTGCATGCTCTTTTTTTAAAGCAACACCCTGTTTCATATTCATGCAGTTGCACATTTTCATGGCATTTTTTGGTTTATGAGAGAACAGTTGGCCCTCTAGTCTCTCTCCTTGGATTTAGTGATCCTGCAGAAGAAATCAAGTGTTTTCAGGTGATGTAAGACACTCTGTGGCAGCCATAGTGGAAGTTATTGTACTGGAGGCAATGATGTCAAACAGCTAGGATGGTGGTTTCAACAGGATTCAAGAGACGTGGTACATTTCTGTACTTCACCACTGATGCATCTTTTGTGTTTTCATATCACCGTGTTTCCAGCTACCCAGGTTAGCTTCCTGTCATTGTTTTGTACATGTAGCTGATTTGCAAACTAGCTAGCAGCTGGAGTTAGGAGGGGCAAGTGGTTCTATTTGCATTACCAATTACATGCTGGTACGTTTGGTAAATAAAGCAGCTATCCAGGTTAGCTTCCTGTCACTGTCTTTTAGCTGGAGGCTAGCATTAGCAGTGGCAAGTAGCTCTATGTTAACATTACCAATAGAGTGCTAGCAAGTGTGCAAAAAAATAACAACACAGTTACATTCACTCTGTGTAAGTACAAATTAAAGGTACTTTACTTGAGCATTAACATGTTGTGAGACTTTCTACTGTCCTTCCTCTGCATTTAGAAGAAAATATTATACTTTTTATTCCTCTATATTTATCTGATCTGCTGGACTTGAATAATCACAGCCTCATAAAATATGATGCATTGCTGTGTCTTAACCCTTTAAGACAGTTTAAGGCAGTTGGTCCACCTGGACTGGCTATTAAAACACAGCCTACGGGTTAACGCATAAATAATGTAACACTATTTAATATTATTCCCTATGAGTACTTTTACTTTGAAAGTAGGCTGTATTTTCTTCCTTGTACATTCATACTTTTAGTTTGTAGTTGGTGTCACAGTAATCCAAATCTGTAGACAAGTCTGGATTGTGAGACTGATGAAAATGTAATGTAGCTGGATGGATGCATGCTGGTATCACAAGTCTCTTTTTTTTAAATGTTTTCCTACTGAAATTTCAATCAGGAGTGATCAGTTTGTGGATACCTTGTTGACAAAGTAGACTTCGATGAGAGAAACCCATAAAGGGCCAGTAACATCACTTTCCAGCATGGTCGTCATTAGTGTTAATCTAGCTGGCATCATGTCCTGGCGTGGAAAGTGGTGGTCAGCATCACAAGCAACACGCCGCAGCTGCAGCTAACTGGCTCCAGTGTGTGTTAGAAGAGCAATGGTAGTTCTGAATTTTAAGTAGAGGGAAGCAATAAATGTATGAAAGTTGTATGATCTCTTTAGCATGCCCCTGCCAGGATGAAGCTGCTTAATATTCCCCTTCATCCTTTTCTTAAGCCCCCCTCTTCACACACACTCACACATAGTCCACTTACAGTAGCTGTTGTATCCTCTTCCCGTAACACCTCCCCTCCTCTTTCCATCTGCTGCTGCCCTTCTTATGTTTCTGTGATTTTACTGTAACTCCTCAGCAGTGTTCAGATCGCCCTGACTTGAAAGATTTCATTTGGACTGAATTCACTGGAGGGTTTTAGTGCCATATGAGCAACAGGTGTTCTTTTTCTGGGTAAATTAAGTCTATTTTCTCAGTGGGGTTTGGCTTTACTGTTACTCCTAACACTAATTCTACCATTGTGAGAGGTTTGTGTTTAGTTCTTGTTTTTTGCCCCCTTACTGGAGCTATTCAGGCTTAAGTTGTAGGTTATAAAGTTATAAAGGTTACATTCACGAAGCATGAATGTCTTTGGAAAATATTCTTACTATACCTTTACTCCATCAGTTTCATTTCCCCATTTTATTCTTTGTGTAGTTTGTCTCTTTTTTATCTTATAACTCCTGACTTTTTTTGACTCAATCCCACATACACCGTCCTGCTGCCCCAGATCCCCACTAGAGGACATTGTGTATTCATCTGTTGACAATGGGCTTGGAGCTGAGAGCCACAGACAGGGTCGGTAAGTCAGAAAGTATTGAGAGACAAACTAACACAGTGCTGGATTAGGTCTTTCCATGGTATTTGCTGACAATAAGAAAACATGTAGAATAATGCACACATGCTCTTAGAAATGCAATGCACAAAAGGTCATCACCCACTAGCTACACATCGGCCAAACCTTTGACTTACTTACAAATGTTACGATGCTATTGACCTACAGGTCAATCTATAACATATAACCTATTTTCCGGTCATGATTCTCAATATAAAATCTACACTTAAGAAAAGGCAGCAGGCTCTTGTTTTAACTTCTCACAAATCGTCTGTTCTGTTTCCTGCTCACTAGCAACATCCTGCCTTTATTTACTCTCTGTAAAAGAGTCCAGTAAGTTGAAGCCACCTGTGCCCCTTCGTTTCAACAAACCAATGTCAAATATTGCCATTTCAGCAAAAAACAAAACAAAAAAAACAATGGATGACTGCGTCATGACTGTGTTGCAGAAAAATAACCAGCTATAACTCAAAATGTCACTCCTTTATATCTCACTACTCCACTTACTTCTCTGTATGCCTTATCCCGTCTCTGTTAGAGTTCTGCGCCAACCTTTTCCTATCCTCTAAACTCCAACCCCTCGTTTCCTGTTTACTCCTCCATCCATTCTGCTCCTATTTCTACTCTGTACAGTCCATGCAGGACACCATACCTCTCTATCTTCGCCCATTCAACTCCTCAATCCACCTTCAAATGAACAAACAACTACCCATTTGCTCCCTATTCCTGAATTCTTCCTCTTTCAGCTTTTTCTTAATATCATCAGATCTTTTCCGTGGCCTCCTTCCTCCTGTCCTACATCTCTGCTTCCCTCAGAGACGCAGGATACTTTTTACAACATTCTCAAGCATTCAAACCACTTGAGATGTCCTTGATTTTGCTCAAACTTTTCAACTGTAGCATAAATAGAACCATTGCTTCTGAGATAGTCAATACATCCCTTCTTAGGTAGATAAGACTGAGGTCCTTATCATTGTTTCAGATAGCATAGCTTCCAAGGTTGCTCTGTGTATTGGGTGAAAACAAAAGGTAAGTGTGCTTTTGAAGTGGTGGCTCCGACACTTCTTCCTATAGACATATGATCTGCGCTGTTAAAAAGCAGCTGAAGACTCATTTTTTCAAACTGTCCTTTGTCTCACCTCGTGCCGTCTAGTGTTTGTAATTTTGTGTGTTTTTAAGGTCTGTTGTTGCTTATGTTTTACTGTTTGTGTCTTTTTACTGTTTTTATGGTCTTATTTCTAACATTTTTTTGTGACCTGGCTCTCTGAAAGCTTCTATCCTATATAAACTTTACTTAGTTACTTTTTCATGATGAAATCATCGGCCAAAAGACTCCTGGAAAGTAGGGAGGAGGCTCCCGGTGGACATCAAAGCTAATCTCATATATTTGCACACAAATGGAACAGGATTCAAACTTCAGTGTCTTGAGACCCACTATATTAAATATACCACCATCTGCCCTACACAATGTGGAAAACATGCAAAAGTGCTGAATGTCAGACAAGGGACGAGGACTTTTTAAGGGCACTGGAGTTTAAAACTGCTCAGTTTTACATACAGCCACATAGAACTGCAATGCATTCATATCCCCAAAGAAATCCAGTTCCTCCTTTTTTCCAGTAATGGACACATTTGTCATCTAGCGGACATACTGTATGACCCTGGCACCACGTGGAACTGTTGATAGTGCATTTTAATGTAACGAAAATACATGACTTTTAACAAGAAGAGCAAACCTATTTTTATTTGTTGACCTTTAGGAGACACAGTTTCTGCATGTTAAACAAAGTTTCTTTGAACTTCTTGGACAAACTAGTGCTTTCTGTCACACAAAACCTGTCCCCAAATTTACTTTCGAGCAAAACACCGTCAAAAATTTTGCTAATTTTGCAGATAGTCTCATAAACATCACATTATCTGCTTTATATTATAATGCTGTCACATGTGGAACTGCATGTAAAAAGTAAAATAAAGGGATAAATCAAGCATCAAAGTTCCACCTACAAGTTTTTTGTATCACACCGTCTTCACCATCAGCGGATGAATGTTATGGCTGAAAGCTCTGGGGGGAAAAAATGGACCTTTAATTGGGATTGTTTCATCAAACTAGTATTTCCAAGGTCAAGAATGAACTTGCTTTACTTATAAGATGGAAAGTCCATAAAGTGTTTGAAGGAAACCTTGAGTTTTGTCAAACTATCTGGCAAATGTCTTTTTGACTTTAAAGTATTTTTGGCTTCGGGTGAAAGCTTATCCTCAGGTTTAATGAATGATAAATGAAAATCGTAAACTACCTGCCAGGAAGGATGTTCATCCTACTTTCTGAGGCGAGACAGGAGACAATGAGAACAGCAGCAACTCATCCAAGTCAGCTTCAAACGTCGGCCGAGGTTGGCGGCGTCCAGCTGCAAGGTCACACTAAAAGACGACACTACTCGATTGCCAGAGACAGAGTAATTTGCTTGGCTCTTGTCCTTGCAGCCCACCGAGACCTCTAGTTTAACATTCCCCAAGTAACTTCTTTTGACTCGTTGATGTATGCAGCCGTATAACTGCAGAAAAATGATTTGTCGATGATTTGCAGTGTGATTTTTATGCAGCAGGGTGCTTGCAGGTATTTCCAGTTTCTGTCCCACATCTGTCCCTGTTTTAGTCCCAGCCGTGGTTCTTTTGCAAGTTGCAGTTTTGAAATTGTTTTTCTTTTTATGTTTCATCATAATGAAAACATTAATTTCAAACATAATGATTCTACCTACTTTTGCTTTAGGGGGACATTCGGCTTAATTATAATGTTAATTTCACATAGTTGCAGCAGTAAGGGGGGAATGCTCTTGATATATTATGCTAAAGCTGTTCAATGATTACAGAGGAAAGCTATTATTATTTAAGAGATTTCTGTGAAATGGTCAAGCTATGCTATTGTTCAGCTAATGGTACGTTTGCTGACTCATGCTTGACGGAAGGACATAAGATTCAGATTTAAAGGGAACGCTGTGCTGTGGGCTTATAACCAAGGTAACGTACATGCAGGTTTTATCCATTTGTCTGAACTACAAATGAGCATGCAGGAGATTTTAATCAACAGCATTTCTCAGCCTCAGGTCAGAACAGAACGGTGTTAAAATATGTTTGACGACAATTACACCATCAGCGATCGTTCAGGTGTTATAAGACTTCTGTGTCCGGGGGAAGTTTTGCAGAGCGAACGTGCTCTTTTACAGCAACGCCGTGCTTCTCCATGTTCACGTCTGCACAGTCCTCTCCTGTTGAGCGAAGAGCAGCTCCACATGAGCAGCTGAGGGTTTACTGCATTGCTCAAGGGTACATCAGCTCAGCAGTAGCCGACTGAAGGGAGTGCTACTCGTGCATTTTCTCTGTTGAGAGTTAAAGGCCCCGAAAACCTGTTTTTTCAATCAGCTTTCAACTAATTATATAGTCATATAAGCAAGTCCTACATGAACACACTATTATCTGCCAGATTATTTCACATGAGAGATTTCTGTCGTGTTTTGTAAGTGCTGTTTTGAGTGGGGAATTGGTGGAAGAAAATGCTCTCACATATTTCTACCTACCAATCAGAATTGAACAATTTAAGAAGCTCTGATGAAGCAGATTTGGCTTTTAAACTCTCACAAATGTATAACTAAGGATTATTAGGAAGGATTCTAACTTTAAAGCAGTATTAATACATGTTTTGACCACTTGGAGGCAGTGTACAACATTGACTGATGACCTTTAAGGGTACGTGTTGGCATACAGTTTCATATTTTCACATTCAGTAGACACAGATCCACATTAGCAGTCATTTGGAGGAATGTTTCTGGCGACCCAACGAATGCCAAGTCCAATATTCACTCTTCTTTTAGCTCTTATTTGGTCTTCACCATCTCCTGAGGGAAATATGCCTCCTTAGCTGCTAAATGCTCCACGACGTTCACCAGGCAGTTGCTTACTTTGTCTATTGGGTGCTGGGCATGGGGTGGGTGAAAATTCTCAGTGGGTTTGTCACTACATGCGACCCCTTTCACACTACACACAGTTATTTGTCCCATTTTTAACATAAAAATATTAGATAGTGCAGCTTTAACCTCTTTTTTTTGCTTCTTTAGGCACAAATACAAAAAACTTAAGATTTGCTTGGGATGGGTGCTTTAACAGCAGAGCAGAGTGGCTATTCTAATAGTATAGTAACATTTACCAATGCTGTGTAGTGATCAAGCAATTTAACAGAGTGCACCAGCTTCCACCCTTTGCTCCTGCCTGTTTCTTTTTTTCAGGCATGAATTGAGCGCTTATTTTCATTTCACTGTGCTGTTCATGCCAACAGGAAGCACAGTTTTAGTTGCATTTTGTTTAAGGGCACAATAAAACAAAGCAGTTATGATGTATTTGTAATGTTCCCTCTCCTATCTCTTCTTTCTCTACAGTATGTGGTCTAATTTGCTTCAGACCTACATAAATCTGTTCTTGGAACTATTTTTGCTCTGAGATGATCATTTTGTGGCGGCAGGAATATTATCGTGTTCCCGTGGCTTTGACCTTTACCCACTCCTTTCTACTGGATGCTTTTAATGCTGGTGATGTAAGAGTTGGACCTTCGACTGTAACACTCTGAACAGGAACATGTAAGCCGAACACCTGACATGAAAAGTTAAATCTCAGCAAGCCTTTGAGGACGAGCTCAGAAAACTTTAAAAGTAGGAAAGCATTCCCCACAAATGCTGTTGCTGTTTTCTCACCTTTTGCTTTAACAAAGTGTGCAGATAAGGTTTCAAATCCCAGGACTTTGTTTTGTTACATTGCTAATTGCCTCGGCTCACGCACAAGTCCCCACCACTGTGGTGTGGTGTCTCTTTGTAAGCACAAATCATCCCAGATTCAGTTTGGTTTCCTAATTAGTGGAACGGTGCTGCAAATCGATGAATGCCTGTATTGCAGGAAAGCAACTTCTCATCAGGGGGGGATCAGGGGGGAATCAGGGGGGAATTAAACAACTGTTATTGGAAATGACTGGGCCAGTGTTAGACAAAAGACCATTTGCATATTGTTTCCCCGTGGCTTACTCCACACTATTCAAGGTGTTTCAGAGTAAGGAGACCAATAACAATTCGATAATTGTTTGGGGTTTGTTTACTCGTCTCTTTGTTGCTGCTGATGAAGCTCCGGGCTTTTGTGCTACCTTAACTTGCTCGGAAGGTGCAACACTGGTGGTACACCGACTCTCCTGCAGCTAGTACTCTGTTTTTCTCCTCTTTTCCTGTAGTTTTTATTCTCATTTTATTCTATTTTTGTTTTATCTTGCATTTATAGCATGCTGTTCTGTGTGAATGGTGTAAAAAAAAAAAAAAACTGATTAAAAAAAAGTTGGTCACCAAAAATAATCATCTCAGTATAACAAACAACTGAAATTCCATTCAAAGTGTGTTCTCTGGCTTTGTTGTCCATTCAGAATGGACAGTGCGGTGGAGTTGTCCAAATGTCTTTATAAAAATGGCCAAATGAGATCCAGCTTCAAACTGCAGCAGCGACTGGACAGAACACAGAGTGCAGGGAAAGTTTAGGCCACAACAGATCCAGGGTAGCAGCTGACTTCAAACAGCTCAGCTTTCACTGTGGATCCCCCCCCATGGCTGCTCTGTAATATCAAAGCTGTTGACAGTTTTGGCTCTTGTTCAGACAGACCTTTTAAAGTTTAATGATACATGTTGCTTGCTTTGGTTTCGGAGCTCTTTTTTTTTTTTATCAGAATCAGAATACTTTATTGATCCCCTCAGGGGAAATTATAACCTTCTTTCTGACATATCATTAATTGTGCATTCATATTCTGTCGTCTTTGCTGGATATATATACTTTCCTGCCTGGAAGCAGCACC
This sequence comes from Macquaria australasica, assembly GCA_005408345.1. NCBI lineage: Eukaryota > Metazoa > Chordata > Actinopteri > Centrarchiformes > Percichthyidae > Macquaria > Macquaria australasica. The sequence continues at coordinate 62,430 of SEMN01000483.1, read as the reverse complement.
TGAACGCCTCTCCGTGTCAGACAACCTGGATAACATGAGCCAACATGGCTGACAACAACATTGTCCTGCCAAATTATAACTCTGTTTGTTCAAACTTTCAACAGCTCTCAGGTGCACATGAATGCACCATTAGTGCTCTGAGTTGTAGTTTGAATTGTACATGTTGTTTGCTTTGGTCCAAACTGCATTTTATTTCTTTAGTCGGTTTGTTTAAGTTCACACTGACTGATTACAAGCAAACCAGGTCCAGTAAACACAAGTCACATTAACTCTCTTGTGTACTGGACACAGTGTGGTGATCTGTCATCCTGCCAGCTAGCAGAGTTTGGTGGCAGAGAGGGAGTCAACCGACCACTTGAGCTGTTCATGTCAGCGAAGAAGAAAAAACTCAGTATGGGCTTCAGTCCAGGCTGCTGTTTGACCTTACTTTATTTGTTTTGCTCGACTTTCAAAGAAAAAAGGAATTTCTGGTCATAAGGTGCCCAAATATTTTTATACCCATAAACCTTATCTCTTATCTGAATGGAATAGAACTGAGTGAAAGTAATGTGGATTAATTGATTGATTGTATGGATATACAGCAACACTTTATTTCCAGCACTGTCCCAAGATGTGACAAATCAAGACAGAAAATAACAAAAATCTTTAAAATGAAGATCAAGTCAGTATTGACGAACACCTACAATAAATACCCAAATCCAATCTAACACTAAATACAACTATAACAAAACATGGTATTAGTTACTAAGGGTACCTGCCCTGCATCAATAAGCTCTCACCTTGCACCTAGTATAAAAGAAGATCTTCTGGCTTCATTATTCACCGGTCTGGATTACAGATTATTGCTTTGTTACTCCTAAAGCAAACATTAGAGGTGTCATGATTGCTTTCAGAATCAATGAAAAGACATGAACAGACACAGGTTAAATGTAGACAGTGTGAACACACATCAGTGAGAGTCAGTATCTATAAGCAAACTACGTCTAACATCTGTACTGTCTATTCACTGTTTGTGGCTAATAAACAGGGACTGCAAATACACTCCAGAGGTTAAATTCATGCAGATAAATTGATGCTGAAATTATTTTATTTATTTTAAAATTATTAAGACTAAACACATTAATGAATCACATTGTTCAATCAGTTCAGTCAGCCAATGTATGTACAACAGTTTATCATATGTGTACTGAATATGTACAGAATTGATATTTGGCGTCTATGGGCTCTGACCTCTCCACCATGTACAGGCTGACATTTTTTCGGGATTCCTGTGGGATGTCAGTCAATTTCACTATTCATGGGACGGGAATCATAATTACAATTAGTCATGAATGATGATGAATGGCATAAATACAAAACTGTGCAGTATAACACAAAGTAATCTAAGAAAAGGAGGACGAGAACATCAAATCAGAATCATTGCATTGCCTAAAGACTACCCGCCCTAAAAAAAACACAACACGGGAATTCTTCTGGGATTGGGATGGTACAGTCAGGGAGTATTTTGTGGGAGTGGGATGGGACAGGAGTGAAAATCCAGTTGCATGTCACCCAACATGTTGTGTACTGTATATCATTACTGTTATTGTTATTGTTATTTTAATAATAGTGGCAGTAATCAGACAGGCCGTAGCAGCCTCTATAATGACAAGTATCAGATCTGCTTTTAATGCTGCTGCAATCTCTATTCAATAACCGCAAAGAGAAATTGAATCTTCACTCGGCTCAGCATGGGCTCCACTATATTACCATACCTGCACCCAGCCCCTTGTGTCAGCCCATATATATGGCCGCCTATCTTTCTCAATATCAGTGCAATCAGCTGAGCTGCCGTGGCCAGTCTCAGGCAGTAGGGAGTGACGTGTCCCAGCCTCAGATTAACTCTGAAAATGCATTGAAGTACCGCGAGCTGTTTTTCTGTGTTGTCTTATCCTCTCCATGTCCTTTGACAGGCTCGTAAATAATGCAGGAGGACTTTGCGATGATAACCGACTTGGAGGCAAAGCATGCACAAACAAAATCATGCACACACACACACACACACACGCCTTTTCTGTTTTTTTTGGTGTGCATATATATATATATATATATATATATATATATATATATATATATATATATATATATATATATATATATATATATATATATATATATATATATATATATATATATATATCCCTGTATCACTTTCTTATGCTCCTGGAGTTTGGCTCATTTCAGCTGTGTTTAAATTTACTCTCTGGCGCCTGGTGCTCATATTTACAGTTCTCACCTACCTCACTGCCCTGGTCGTCACACATAGATGGACAGGTGTACCAGGTTTTCTGCAGTCCATTGGGGAAAGCTGTTATTTCGATCATGCCAGCACACATACACACACTGAATATGATGCTGTGCTTTACAGTAGGACTCCATGAATCCATGGATTACTGATAGTTTATTTTTACTTTCTTGTGGGGTTGATCTCGCTGTCTGACAGGGCACACAGGCCGCCGTCCTCATCCAGAATGAATAACCTTGCCGCTTATTGATTTTTGCTCTCTTTTTTTTTGTTTTGCTTTAAGTCTTGTGCAAACACCTGGATAGGAGCTCTTTGTAGTGGACTCCTCTGTAATAAAGGTCTGGAAGCTGCTGTAGTTCCTACAGTGTGAAGAAGGCCCATACCAGGGGTTGGAGATATAAATCTTTTGATGTCATGATATTGTCTGTTAAATTTATAATGTTATTTATATTTAAAACAAAGTCTCTTTGACGTTGGTTTGTCACAATGCTGTGGAGGTCAGAAATTAGAAGGAAGCTCTGGCCCAAAGTGCCACTGAAAGCTAATACCTCCATGTGAAATTAAACTACGGGACAAAAAAACAAAAACAAAGCCAGTGCTCAGTCGTGCATGTAATTTATTTAAACTAGTTGTCAAATATTCAGGTGTGATTGCTACTGCAGCCTCCCATCGGCATGAGAAACCAACTATTTTTTCAGTATCATGATCTTCAATAAGACGACATGCTTTTGCAATAGTGGGAAATAAATGTATGTTTGTAAAATCAGTCCACAAAATCTGATCAAAATGGGCAATTATTATATAACAAGGAAGTTAAAATGGTAATGCCAAACTTCTGCTACAGTATTTACACAGGGAACACACGAACACAGAGTCAAATGCATTTCAGTCTCTTTCCAGTCAAAATAAATTTGGATTCAAGATCGCTGATAATGCTAAGAAATACAGGCACCACTGTAAAACAAAAAATAATGTATAATCCCAGCAAGTCTAAACATGCTCTCACATAACAGGGTCACAGTCCAGTGGTCTTATTCCATAGATGACAGTGACATGAGACATGATATTGGCTGCTGAACTTCCATGTTCATAGCCAGAAAGACAGAAAGGACTGGAAGAGAGACAAAGGACATGATCCAACTTCCAACCAAAAAAGAAACAAAACAACAATTGGGTTTTAATTAAGAATACTGAAATATGTTTTTCACAATGTCGATAGTGGAGAAACACACATCTGGGCACAAGGTAAGTGATATAACTGACTATAATATTACCTGTAACATTTTTAAATTGCCTGTACATGATCTCACCACCAGTATTACAGTTGTATTTGTCACTGGGTCCATCTGAACTGAAAGAGAGTGTTAACAGGCACTTCGCCGTGCACAGATTTCTTGGTCTTTGACAGTCAGGTAGGAGCATAAATGTTACAACTGAGTAAAAACACTAGACAACACACTGAATGACAGGTCACTAACCACTAGCGGTCTGGCGGTAGACGACCCCACAAATCCCCCCAGAATGCTAATTGTCGCATGTTCTTGTACCAAAACAAACATGGATGGCAACCAGCAGCTTGCACTGTTTATATGCGGTGATATTTGCGTTTTTTTGCCTCGTTTTTTGGGTGAGATCCTACATGGAGCGGCATGGACAATGTGGATTGTATAACCTACAGAGGGAATTGGAGACGATATCAAACTGGTCTAAATGAACTCTGGCATCAACTGGATCTGAAGACTCAAGATTAAAATCTTTCTATGTGATTTTATCTGCAGACTGTCAACACCAACTGACCCAGACTGGAACAGACCCGGTCCAACTTGATCCGATCAGTCGTCACAACCAAATCATAAAGTCGTAATGCGTGTCCCTACCTTTAGGCAGACTGCTGCTGTAGAATCAAGGACAATGACACTTGATTCAAGGACAGTGACACTTGATTCTAGAAATTTCTTGACACAAGTTGATTTGTATTAGAAACAGTTTTAAATTACCTCACCGTTTAGACAAACTTTTTAAGAAAAGAAGACCTTTAGGACTCAATAACATACAATATTAATTATAAGATGGAGATTTTTGCAGTCCTGTTTGTATTATTTTACCCTCTGACTTGTTTATTAGAACAGAACGAGCAGATGATGGATGGTGAAGTGTCGTGGGGCTGGTGGATCAGCCCTATTTACCAGCAGAGCACAGCTGCAGAATATTTGGCTCCAAATCCTCCAAATTACTGCATTTTAGGTAGGTGTTACTTACTGTATGTGCCTGTGTGACCAAATTAAATTCCCCTCGCCACAGGTGGACAGATGGGTCACATTTAGAATGAATATTATGATGTTATGGATAAAGCAGGTGTCGCATACAGAAGCAAACACAAAACACATTGTGAAAATATGCCTTAATCCTCTCCCCTCACACACACACACACACACACACACACACACACACACACACACACACACACACACACACACACACACACACAGACACAGAGAGAGAGAGAAACCCACACATAGCATAATCCCCTTTGGCAGCTTTTGTCACCTTTACCATCTGGTTCAGCTGTGATGGCGAGCCAGGCGTTTGCCAACATGGCGGTTGGACAATCTTCAAGGATGTGGTTGAAGGTTTTGCTGCAGCCTTCAGGGACAAGCGAGGCTTTAACCCCACCAGTCGGTGGAGGCTGTCAGGGCAGGAAGTGCATCCAGCTCCACAGCTGCTCGAAAGACACAAGGGCGGAATTTACCGGTAGGAATTACCATGTCCTTAATTGCTATTTGTGAGGCAAAAAAATGAAGGGAATTTGAACTGCAGTTTATGCACATTGGGGCCCTAAAATGGAGTGACAAGTAACAGCTTGATATCCGAAGACTTCAAAACCCAGAAATCACGTGACATAGTCAGTAAACTAGTAGGTCTGTGATTACTTAGAGAAAACATTAGTAGTAGCATGTTTTGGGCGCACACTTTACTCTTCATGAAACAGTTTGTGTTTAAGTTTTAACTGGGATTTCTCACTTCCTGTTCACACAGAAGACTTCTTGCCTAAAACCAGAAGTCAGTTTGGGCAGATATCTGAACACTTTTTCACTTGGTGGTTGTCACGAGCTCCTTCCTATTGCAGCCCCATCTTTAGGCTGATATGATGGGTGTATGTGCAGCTCTAAGTTCAACATTTTCCTTTTTGTAATGTAACTTAAAAGGAACATTTATTTATTTTTTAAAATCAGAGAGCCTCTCTTTGTTTCTACAGTTAGTACATTTCTTTCTTAATCATTGCCCAAGAAAAGTGACACCATGATTTTTTTTAGCAAACTTAGTTTAAACGTTTGTTCAAATGTTTGTTTAATAACTATAGAAATGCTATGGTGACAACTTTTAGGTTAATTTTTGGGATGGATGCAACATTTAAGAGCAACTTAACAGCTGATCTCCAGTTGTGTAACTTCTCATCTTGCTGCAGTGATGTAGAAGTGTACTCCAGGGTGTGTCAATACACTGTGATGTCACTGTTGGAGCATGGTTACAGCCAGGTGCAACAGAGCACACTTGTGACCACACCCAACCACATCCATCAGTGATCTTGACACTGCTTTTCAGGCTCGTGTCAAGTTACTCTTTAAGTAACGTTGGTTCAAGACTTTGGCCTTGCTTTGGTTTCGTGTGATGTAACATATATAGTATAGCCTGACAGACAATCCACAAATTGAATTGTATGAGTTTTTCCACATTTTCTCACATTATTCCCTCTGCTGACTCCACTTTGGGGTTTGCTGGTTAAATGCCTTGCTAATGGGCGCCTTATCTGTAAAGGCCAGACGAGAGGGCACATTCATAACGTTCAGTGCACTTTGCTCACATTTCTAAGCTTGCATCAATGCTGCTTCTTTGCTTTCTTTGCCCAGATTCATCCAGGGATTCAACCCGACAGCGTTTCCGTCGCACGCCCCCCATGTCCTGTGGAACAAGCAAAGCCTGCAGATAACCACTAACTGCTCCTATTCAAACAATCAGCCTCGAGTCGTTCATCTGTGCCAGAGATTGGCAGCGTATGGCCTCTAATGGGCCTGTTCTCTGACACATGTGAACATAAGAGGGCTGGAGAGTGGCGAGCAGATGGCTCCCCTCCTCTGTTTGAACACTGCGCTTTAATCGAGGGCCGTCATCGGAGCCACAGTTTGAACATTTGGCTTAAGTCGCTGATTGTAAATACCCCTCCCACTCTCTCCTCCTCCAGCTCTTCTCTTCCCAAATGTATCTGACCTTTTCTTTGGCATACGTTGGCGTTTAACGACGTCGGTAGTCAATGGCGGTAGATGGTGTTCAGATGATCTCTTGTTTTTTTTGAGTCTTGAGAGAAAAAAAACAGCACTTTCTGTTGGCAAATGCTCGCGTTTCACTCGACCTTCTGCAAAGCGTTACCACAGCTGTCTCATCACTCTTCCTCCCGCTGCTTCCCGGATCAACTGCCTGTTTCCTCAGACATGAAGAAGAGTTGAGGGGGGTTTGTTATGGCAGGCCAGCTTCTTTTTTTCCCTCCTCTACCGTGTGCCAGGTGGTTTATTGGCTGCCTGTTTTTTGACTGGCAGCCTTGCGGGCAAATCTGACAGCAGGACGATGACTAGTGTTGAATGATGAATCAGTCTGTTTCAGAAAGGCTTTTTTTTCTTTTTCCTTAACCTGAAAGACGGACGAGCTGGTGGAAAGAACTCGCTGCAGCACATAGAGGACATGTGAGAGGAGAGAGGCAGCGACTGTATTACAGAAACCGAAATAGCAAAGCTGTTTTCCCCTCAGGATTATTTTTGTTTTTCCTCTTCATTCGTCCTCTCCATCACTCTCTGTATACCTCCTTCAGCCTTCCATCCTTACTTTGCTTCCTTCCTGTCCTCACTCCTTGCTTCCCTTCCCTCCATCCTCCCTTCACCCTTTTTTACCTGAATCACTCCTTCTATTCTTCCTTTTGTCTCCTCCTTCCTTCATCTCTCCATCCTGTCTTTGCTCCCTTCTCATCCCCACTCCTTTCTTCCTTTCCCTGCTTCTTTCCTCCACCTTTTTCTTCTTTCATCACTTCTATGCCTCCTTACCTTTTCTTAGTCTTCTCTTTCCTTTCTCTCTCTTCTCTATTATTCCTCATCTTCATGTATTGTCCTTACTCTTCCTTTCCTCCAGTCTTTTCCCTCCCTTATTCCTTCTTTCCTTCCTCATCCCAACCTCTCATTTTACTTTCTCCACCTTCGTCACCTTACTTTCCCTTACTAACTCCTCTTTCTTTG
>SEMN01000483.1:0-54847 GCA_005408345.1 Macquaria australasica | reverse complement strand
CTTTATTTCTTCTTCCTTCCCTTTCCGTCCATCCTTCCTTCTGTTCATTTCCTTCCATATCTCCCCTTTCATCCTTTCTCCCTGCTTTATTTTTTCTTCCAACCTTTACTGTCCTCTTTCAAGCATATTTCACTTCTTGCCTTCCCTTACTCTTCCCCATCATACTTTCCGTCCTCTATTCTATCCTTTCTTTCATCCTTGCCTCTCTCCCACCCTTTCCTCCCCTCCCTCCCCTCTCTGCAGTGGATGACAGAGATTTACAAGTTATTCCAGCCTCTCAGTGTGTTTACAGCCCGGTCTGTATTGACCTGCCTCTTCCACTCAGCCCTCCTCACTGCAGCACAAACGCGCCTGGCCCTGCACACGTCGCATCACTTCACCATCTTTAACACGAGCTCAGCAGCTATTTGCAATTCATACTTTTGGCCAAAACACACAAACACACAAACATGGCTATTTTTAAAATCAAAGAGGAGCAGATAAGAGCGTGCTGAGGTGATGGTGCTGGAACAACATCGTGCCATGTTCACCTCACACAGGGATGTTTTCCTGATTCAACAGGTGTTTAATCTGCTGTGGTGGAATGAAGCGATGGGATGGCTGTGAGCAGTTTAGCTGTAAAGGTTTTTTAGCCTTGCAGGTCATGTCGTCTATTTATGTTTTATTTATTTCTGAATTTGAGGATTTTAAGCAACCGCAGTGTCAACACATGTATACAGAGGTTTTCTAAAGGCTGAGTTCAGAATTATGTAGGCACAATATCATTAAACCCATGTACCTCCCTACTGGAGTGTATGCCTGTGTGGAGAAGGCTCTGAATCAGAATTATAGACCTTCCTGTAGGGGAATAAAACAGTAAATGGTGGATTAAATTAACATATGAAAACCCCAAATAATTATAACATTGTAGGTCTGACCACAAACCAAATCGACTTTAAAAGTCATAAAGAAGACAGATGAGAAGTTAGTTGCCATCACTTTCATTTATAATTTTCCCCTTGGATGTTGGCAACACCAGCACTCTGTAATAAAACAAGCAATACTGATGTTTCACCCAGTTTTAAAGCTGCACTAATCAATAATAATAATAATCATGGCGACCTGTCCAGGGTTTACCCCTCCTCTCGCCAAATGTCAGCTGTTGGGATCAGCTCCAGCTCCCCTGTGATCCTCCAAGGGAAAAGCAGGAATATCTAATGGATGGATGGATGGATCAAACGACTACATGTACTGTAAAAGGTGTCGCTCTTAATGACAAAGCCAGAGAAAATTATCACCTGACTTTGCCCTACGGAGCGTTTTATTGTCTTTCAGCTTATTGTATTGTTTTTACGTCTTTCGTCCAGCCCAACTTGTCTGTCGCCCATATTAACCTTCTTTCCTGACACAGCAGGCAGCTGTTTTCAGTGCTCTGATAAACCCACTGTACACTACCTGCCCAGCTACAAACAGCTGACAGGCAAAGTTAGCGACTAGCTGGTGAACAAAGTGGAGCATTTAGCAGCTAGATATTTCTCACAGGAGTTGGGGGAGAACAAATCAGAGCTAAAAGGAATATAAAGGGAATATTAGACCTATATTTATCAAGTGGCTAAAAACATGACTCCAAATGAATGCTAATGTTGCTCAGTATCTGCTGGTTGTGTATGCAACTATTTGCTTACAAGTTGCTGCTGCTTTCAGAAAAGTTTTATATTTAATGAAGAGTCCAATCCAAACCGCTGCAAATCTGTGTTCAACGTACTTTATTAGTAGAGCGGAAACAAACACATTAACACCCTGTCTACAGTAGCCACATAGCAAAAGCAGCATACAGTGTAAAGCAGTAGTTTCAGTCCTCCATCAGTATCTACATAAGATGAGTTCAGCCACAGTGCTGCTGTGTAGGTCACCTGTTGTTATGGTATTACAACACAAAAGTGCTGAAGTTAATAATAGAAGAAAATAGACTTGAAGCCTAAGAGTTTCAGGTTGCAGTTAAAGCACAAATGAAATGTGAAAGTCATTATATGGTATGAGACAGTGATCACGCCCAACAAACTGTTATTACAAAGATGAACAAAGATTAGTTCACACAAATGTCTAATTTTGAAAGCAAAGCTTTTTTTCAGCTTGTTAAAACAAATACTCTAAGGAATGTTTTAATGATTTATTCAAGCACGTGCATGTACAACTAAATCTGGACCCACATGGATACAGTAAACATCCTAATTTAAATTATTTTTGGGCTAAATGAAAATGAAGAATACACCAGCACAGTCCAACTAATAAAAGATTGTAATTGTGAAATAATTAGGTGTGATAACTGTAGTTACTGTATAACGACTCCAGTAGAGTTCATTAACAGTCTGCCCTCCCGAGAAAGTGGACTGTCAAAGTAATTTAAACCACAAACACACACAAGTTCATTAACAGTCTGCCCTCCCGAGAAAGTGGACTGTCAAAGTAATTTAAACCACACACACACACACACACACACACACACACACACACACACACACACACACACACACACACACACACACACAGAGGGGCGGGTGCTCCCTGAGACCTGTAATCTTGGCTCCCCTGAGGTTAAAGTTTAGCATCCTGAGCCGCATAAACACCAAGTCATTAAGAAAACACAGACGGAGCCAAAGAGAGGCTGAGAGAAACCCCTCTCTCTCTCTTTCTGCCTCAGTCTTTTTATCCTTGAAGAAGATGAAGCAGTGTTATGTTTACTCACCTTGACTTTGCTCCCATCTCCATCCTCCCTCCCCCACCTCACCCATCCACAGCATCGTCTCTTAAATTTCAATTAAGGTAACGACCACTGAAAATGGCACCTGTAAGGTCAGTGACGAGCCTTTGTTAATTACTTTGAAGACGCTGCAGGAGAAAGAAGTTCTCTGAGCATCTCATTAATCTCATCTCGCTCTCCCTGTGCACTCTGTTGGATTTCTATGTGCGCCTTTGTTATAACAAATGCAATTTTTTTAGCTTGATTACGAGGCGCTTTTTGCAGTTTGACCAGTGGAGTTTTGAAATGTGTCTGAGCAGAGGTCTGACTAAGTGAAAACACCTGTGTGGGTGTGCACGCAGAATTAATTAGCAGCAATCAGAGGCAATCACTATCACTTTCATGCTACATGATGAAACATAACCTCCTGTCCAGAGACGCAACGAAGCCAGAAAAATATTGTCAGTTAGGACAGCTTTTAGATTTTTGTTGAACTTTTTTTAAACAAGAAGTCTTATCTCTTGTACAAGAGAGACCTGACCAAAATGAATGCTGAAAATAGTTAATATGTTGATGTAAATGTTACGTTCGCCTGCTTTAAATCCTCTCCCCTTTATGTGAAGCTGCTACAGTGTTGCATCAATTGCATTCAAGGCAATGCAACTTAATGGACATAACACATTTCATACAGAGGGTAAATTCACTGACAAAGCAGAGGGATATGGCGTTGCCTTGTGTAACGTTTACAGTGCAGATCATTGACATCAGGTCTGGCAGTACGAGTCATTTACATATAGAATATGGTGGAAACAGAAAGTCAGCGGGTGAAACATGCCTGCAGGGATTTTCAGCCCATAAACTAATGATTGCCTGTCATCAAGATGAATTTGGGTGGCATTTACGCTTAAATGGCTTAAAGTAGCCCTTTGCATTGCAGCCCGTGTTGATGGAGAGGATTAAAAATCATTCAACCTCATGAATGAATTAAAGAAATTGTCTGTTCATCCCTGAGATTGTACTTGGTTGTTACGACTATTCAGCTCCCATCTTTCTGTCGAGGTGTCCAGCATCCATGTTTGTCAGGTCATATAAATCTTAGTCAGAATACCCAAGTTTACAAATATCTTCCGCTAGTTATCTCTACCAAGACTTCTGCTGTATGTCCTTTTCTTTCAAGGAATATTATTCTGAAGAATCTGTTTTGTAATGTATATTCTTCTCTTTATTCACATCACACGCAGGTATTTCCTGCAGCCACAGTTTAGTTTCATAGTGTTTAACTACAGCGCCAAACATCATGTTTTGTCATCCGTCCTTCAGAGTAAAAGAGCAACGCCATCTTTGAAACTTCAATATTCATACACAGAAAAATGCTTCATAGACGAGGCAGTGAGACGACTTTCTAAACCTACAGGATTAGATTCAGGATTCAGAAAAGAAACCAGGATGCAATGGAAAGCAACACACAAATAAAGTGACTCCTGGATAAAATGCAGCATGCAGATATTCAAACTGCATGCAGTTCATAGAAGTGTTTCTGTTCTAAAAAATAAAATTAAAATAGAAGACCTATTTAGCATAAGCAGCAATAGCACCTTCTATAAAAACTTCATCTACAGAAAATACAAAAAGAGAAAAACAAAGAAGTGCTGGTCCTGCCCACACTGTCTAACAGGAGATCTCCTGAGTGCAAAAACACTACAGCAATGCACAGAATATCAAGGCCAAATAATAAAAATAAAATATCTAACAAAAAGCTAATCTTCTGCTGGGATGCACATGAAATCTCATTGGTATTATTAAAACACAAAGTGAACCAATACAATATGTTTCCGTTACTTCAGGTATTTGAATGCTGCAGCTGTTGCAGAAGCCCACACCTACAATACAGTACCATAGGTACAATGTTAAATATTCACCAGATATTTAATAATGTAGGCTACTGTCTGCAACAGCAAATTAACTCATGTTTTATAATCAGTTATATTTTCTGCGACATGTTGTCCTTAGGCTACCTGTTTATTTGGCGACAGCAGGAATGAGTTCCTCTGCTGCTTACCGCATAAAAAGCACTCATAATAATAATCATAATAATGTAGTAATAAAACAGAAGTTTGGCCTAATTGTGTTTTATTTTTGTATGTTGAGGAAACTGTCAGAGGTAACACACTGGTAATTGTATACGCTCACAGCACATGTAAAACTCATTGTTGATCTTGTTAGATTTCCATTTCTAAGCTACATAAATCGTAATGTGCATCCTGATTGGACAAGTCAATTTATTATTACTGAGTATTTATTATATTATTCTGTGTCAGACGGAAGAAGCAGACAATTATTAAGAACACAGAATATGACAATAAGAAGACAACAAATCTGAGAAATATTTTAGAATGCTTTGTTTTGTAAAATATCCCCAAATGCGTATTGCCTTTTGCACAAAACAGACTGGTCATAATGTCCTAAAAAACCTAGAAAAGTGCAGTTAAATAGATTTAAGTAAACTAAAACTTTTTATAGGCATGATAGGACTACTTTATCTCCTAGAAAATGACATTTATCTACTACTAATTAGTTTTTCCTTTATCGTGCAATAGACATTAAAAAACAAACAGATGCAGCTGATTGAGATTGTGAATGCAAATGACGGAACAAAGAAACCGACTTTATTTCAGGAGGTAACAAAAAGTTGACCACTTGATATTAAACCACACAGGATCTTGTCTGAATGTATTATTAAACAACAGTCACTCCCTGAATGTCTCATTAGGACCCATCAGCTCTGTTCTGTTTGTCAACTTCTTAAATGGATTCACCATCAATTTGAGTAATTGAAGATGTCGCAACAAAGTCGGGCTTGTTCCCGTCTTCACGCAGCTGTCAAACCGCACTCAGGCCTTCGTGTTTCATTGTTTCCCCTCTGGAATGCTTTTGATGCATTCAGTAACAGACCAGTCAGATGGGAAAACAGGGCTTCGCTGTTTCCAAACTGAGCCAGAAGAATGCAGGAGACAGATCACTGAACTGAAGCTACACTTTTTTAATTGTCAAGCAGAATTTTAATTATAACTTTGGTTAATTTGCCTTTTCACTGTGATATATTTAGGAGAACCCTTCATGCACATATTTAAAGCCAAATATCCAAGTTTAAACGGACCTTCATGTAATTGTATTCATTGCAGGACATGCTGCCATTGTTACGAACACATTTAGTACAATGGCAGCCATCATAGAGAAGTCCCCTGTCATTTCTCTTCATGTACTTTCCATCTGTACTGCTGCGGCCACTGCATCCTTTTCTTTCTCTGATGCTGCAAAGTCAACTTAATAGTCACATTCTGACATAAAAATTGCATCTCAAATTGCTGGTTGCCGCAGCTTTTCTGACTGTTACATTGAAATTTTCCAACCTGCAGAGCACCTGAGCTGAATTTCAGTCTTTTATCCAGTAGATAGAGAAACATCAAACTTACATGAAGACTGGTGCAGCATGGGGTGGCAAAAAGCCTGTGTAATGTGGTATTTAGAAACAACTTAAGATTAAACTACTTAATTACCTAATTGCCCTACATATGAGGTGCTATAAGTGTTCTCTTCCAGGAAAGACAAACATAAGTGAAGCTGTATTAGCGTCAGCAAGAGAGGTGCCTCAGACTGAGACGGAGCTGCAGAGCTGAGGAACTGAAGGCTTTGTGGTTTTGAAATGTGATGGGGTTTTTTTTGGAAGAAGGTTTCAGAGCAGCAGAGGTGATGCTGTAGGCAGATGAGAGAAGTCTGTGTTAAAAGGGGTGATGAGATGTGCTCGGAGCCAAAAAGCACTTTGCGGCGACTAAACGAGAACTGCATGAATCAGCAAAGCAACAAGAGTCCGAGCAAACATTAATGAGGAGGTGATATGTATTTTAACTGTCCTGTGCTGCTAAAAGCCTTTTTATACCTTTCGGGCACAAAGCTCTTAGACACAGTCAGCAGTTTGAACGTAAGCGATGTAAAAGGATGGGAGGTCTGTAGGTTGGTTTAGATGAAAGACTGGTGGTTTAATATCTGTAGCTTGAGAGTAAAATAGTGCTGAAGAGTCCAGCTGTGCCACCTTCACTTTACTTTATTGGCACTTCTCTGTAATTTGTCACCATTTTAGGAACATCTAGGATTTTCTTTGCACCTCTTGTGAGCGTGCTGTGGTTTTCTTTGTAAATTTGGTTATAAGAGTACTTCATTTTTCTGCTGTTTCTCCCACTGTACAGTAAGTGGCTTAAGACTAAAATGTTCAATGGCATTTCACCCCCATGAATGTGCAGGTACACAGGATAATTTTAGCTAGAATTGTGATATAACACTTCCAAATTAATTGGTCATAAAGGCCAACTAGCAGCACTGAATTTTACTTTGAGTTAAGGGTCAGTTCAGCCCCTCTCAACTCACAGACCTGAAACTTTCTCACTACAGATTTTTACAGAAACCAATTTCCAAAGAGGATTTATGTGATGTCTATGTGAGGCTGAGATGGGGCCATCATAGTCGAGAGTAAATGCCAAAACCCAAATTACTTCACTGTAGGGTTCAAGGGTTCAGTATGCTTGAAACAAACTAGTTTGTACAATGTGTCATTCAACCGCGTCTAAAAGCATACCTGTTCTGAATTGCTACACAAAAAGACTTCCATCGTTGCCTCCTCCTGGTTGCATCCCACTGATCTCTCTCCAAGAACTCTGTTTTTTTGTTGTTATGTTATTCAATCTTGATGCAATGAATCGTACAAATGGGGATATGGGCACACACTTTTAGACACTTTCTGTCGCACTCGGTTCAAACAAAAAGTGGCAAAAGAAGGTTGTGTGAAGAATGAAAAAAGAGAGCTTGAGAGAGAATTCAAACCTTGCCAGATTATCTGTTTCGGAAAGTTGCAAAAATTGTTGGATACAACCCCCTCAGTTTCAACATCACTTCAGACTAGCACTTGGTTTGAAGTATACTGAGGCCCTTAAACCTCTATGAAATCTCCTAGTGCCATGGTCTACTTGTCAATGTACACAGGATTAAAATAAAATGAAATCTAATAAAACTTTGTTCTGTTTGGAGGGATACTTCACAACTTGGTTGTGTGTTTGTGGGTGGGAAGCCAGTGTGGGATGACATTTGTCTCTGCACTAACATCTCCTTCTGGTTGCTCATGTCACCTGCACGGTGAGGGGTGTGTGCAGCCTCCACAGGACATCAGTGTTATTAACAATGACAGGGACTGAAGTGAACAGGTAATTGGGCATTCCAAATTGGGAGGCAACAATGACAATCTTATGAATAAATAGAATAAAAACATGTTTTTCTTTTAGCATGAAAGATTTAATGAGAGAACCTGATCGTGTTTGTGCTGTGCTCAACCTTTTGAGCAACATCACTGACACATGAGATGACAACTGGAACAAAATCAGTTTGGTTTGCATAAAGACTTGAGGGACAAATGTATCACAAACACAGTTTGTCATAATTGCTAGCAGATCTTTTCATTTTAGTTGCTTGTGTGTTAGATGCATTTCCAGCAATTGTTTGTAAAGCAGCGCCTACATCAAGTTTTGAAATGATGGAAGATGTATGCACTTGAGACTAAGCTGCATGTTGATGTTGTTTTTGCTGTCGGGTGAAAGCAAGAAATGTATTTACGGAGACTAAAGTGGAGTTTGTCATGATTTAGCAGGATTTAGAAGACTTTCTCACCATGTACAGTCCCATGTTAACATTGCTATCAAGCTGGAAAACCTCACACATTTGCAGGTTTCCACATTAATATGTTCCTGCATACAAGACTACAGAACATAATGAGAATAGACTCACTCAGGGATTCTTTCGACCCCCTGCAGGCGCTAAATGGTTTTGGGTGGTCGAAAGTGAGAAATTGCATTTCTAATATAAACTCATATACTTTGTGGAAAAATCCTGTTTACTCCTCAAATGAGTGTTTGCAGCCTCTAGGCCTTCTCTGGTAATAAATCAAGTGGCATTGCCTGAATATGGGAAACAAAGATTGGTTTTGGTGTCTTGTTTTGTGGTCTTGGTATCGGTTAGTTTTTAGCAGTTGGAAGCCAATCAGTTTCAGATCCTTCGCATTACAGAAGCAAATCATGACTGAGACATGACTCCCACCCACTTCTGTCACGACACTGTAATTTCCATCAGTGATAAGGTTAGAGTAAGATGCAAAACATTTGAGCTTCTCTGTTGTCTATTTTCTTGTTCATCTGAGAAACCTGGTCAATATTTCTAAATTCTACTGATAAAAACTACATTACAGAAATCAAAAAATGTGATCGGGCTCTGACATCAAAATTTGGTTATTTAGGAGTAAAAAGATAAAAACAAATAAGCAGAATAAAACATGATTAAGCACATGTACACTCTGAGCAGGAATAGCCAGTAAGGCAAAAGGATTTAACATGCTCGTTCTTTTAAAAAATCCTCACATACAATAAGAAACTTTGATTCCACAAAGGGATTTACGTGAAAAGTTGTACTGCATTTTTGTAAACTTATTTGTGTGTAATCTTCATTATCTCCAGCAGCAATTAACATGTGACGTTAACAAAGTGTAGCCTCCAACTATTAAAAAAAAAAAAGGAATACAATTATCGTGCCCTGAGATAGCTTCTGTTATGATTTGGTGCTATATACATAAATTGAATTAAATATTCAACTGGTGCACTTTGATTGGTCCAGGAAGACAATGAGTCTGTGATAATGATGATGATGTAACTTCAGGTGGAGAATAAAGGACAGAAGAATAAGTTTGGAACAGCAGCTGAATGTGAAAGTGACTTGAGGTGCAGAGATGCTCAACGACGGGATGATTGGAGGCTGAACACGATCAATATTCATGGCAATGGAGTCAAGAGGGCTTTGAACCGTTTCAGGAGGCTGTGCGTGAACATTGGCACTCTGTGATCTGTGGAATAAGAAGAGACCTCTGACCTTTCATCATAGACTCCAGTCCATGTTCACACGCTGATTGATTGGATCTGGAAGTAAAAACATGACACTTCAGATTCAGGATGGGTTTCCACCAATTTCACCTCACTGTACATTGTAATTAGCCTATAGGCACAGATCAGCAGTGTGCGGAGCTGCTCTGACAGGCTCATTAGCTGTTTCTTTAGGAGACTTTGCCGTGGGAAGCAATCAAACACAGGATGCTTTGAGTGACTGAAGTGACAGAAGCGGTGTGTTAATTATCGGAGAGTAAGGAAGAGAATCTCATGCTTCACAGTGGTGCCAAGACACTGAGACTTGTTGTTTGTGTAGGAATAGACATTTTTTCTACTTTTATACAACCTTCAAATGAAGGATTTGGCTTCCTTAATCAGTCCACCTGTTTGCCATAAATTAGACAGCAGCTATTTTAATAAAAGAGAAAACAAGCCTTGCTCAGCACCTTAAAGTCGATTAGTTGAATGACATTAGTCCTGCAGGCGACTGGGTTATTGAGTTGCCAATTCACGCGTCAACAATCCTACTCCTTATGCGTAAAAACCCCCGACTCATTTGGTTAACTTCCTCCACCTTGTGTCTGTGCCTTCTAAGCTAATTATGTGCATCATGTTTGGTTTGTAACCTTTTCCAGTTTGATGTCACATTCCTGCATTTGTCTCAACAGCTGTATTAACTGCTTCACCCTACGGATTCAGAAAGGGACATGGCATGAAATGTGATATGTAAGATATGCAAGAACTGACTGTTTTGTACACTTTAATCAACTTATTTTCTGTTGAAAATATTTTAGAAAAACTAAATTGGACTAAGAGTCCACAGCCATGCTAGCAGCTGTACTGAGGCACAGTGGTGCTTTGAGCTGAATGCTAACACTAACAATGCTAACATGCTGATGTTAAGCAGGTATAATATTTACTATGTTCACCATCTTAGTTTAGCATGCTAACATTTGCCAATTAGCACCAAACACAGCTGAGGCTGATGGGAATGACGTTGTTTTTGCAGGTATTTGGTCATAAACCAAAATACTGGACAAATTATTATTTTGACCTCATGATGTTGCTAGATGAAAAGTCATTAGGACACATCATCTGGAAACTGTGTCCAATGGTTGCTGAGATATTTCAGTCTTGACCAGCACTGCCGCCAACTAGCGTGGCTGGAAATATTATTCACAAAATAAAAAGAAACTTCATTTCAATAAAAGTGACTTTAGTTTGAATTATAGCTTCATCAGTTTCTGAATATATTACTGAATGGATTTGATATTAATGTGAAGTCTTATAGCTTCAGTCAGTCACATTAAAAATTCCTCATCTCTCTTTGGCTGGTTATTATTATCATTTTGTGTTAAGTTATCATACTCTAGAGTCACAGAATTCTAATTAATGCATTTCAAATGGGTTTTTTAGGTTAATCTTAATTGAACACTTTAATGTCACATCATTGTAAAACTTGGATGCAATAATTATTTTTATTTTTTATTCTAATTGAGTCTCGGATCGACAGAAAATGGATCAGATCTTCGATCCAGATCGATATTTTGAGAGAGAGATTCTGGGGGTGGAGTCGGATCACAACAGTGATGGCTGCCCTTCTCTGCACTGATATAGGCAGTATGAGTGTGTGTTAATACAGTAGTACATAGATATTTCTTGAAGTACATCTGGCCGTGTGTATGTTTCCAAATCATTCATCGTTGTAGCTTGAGGTTGTCAAACTGCTGATCTGGTCTGTAACGCTATGATTGCACGATTGGATTGGAGTTCTGTAGGTGATGCTCTGTTAATGAATACAATCAGATTCAATCTTATCTTGTCTCCATTACACACAGTGTGATGTTAATGACAGCTAGTTAAGCTATCTAAAATGACTTACTTATTTTAATACTCTGTTTTTATAGCAAATAAAAGATGACAACGTTACCTGGTTGGTCGAGGATATTTTTATTCAGTAAGATAGACAGCTGAAGAGTTTAGCTCTGTATGCCCTGCTTCGAACATCATTTCAATGATCTTGCATCAACAATGTGTGGATAGTTGGGAAGAGGTCGTCTTCTTCTTCTTTCTTCCTCCTTCCTCCTCCTCCTCCATATGAATGGATTGAGCTTTGTTAACTACAAGGCGAACAACAGAGACATCTTCTCTTTCTACCAACTCGCATATCCCACAACCACACAAACCCACGTGAAAAGGTTTGGCAGGAAAACAAAATGGCCTCAGAGGGTCCATCCTCATTTTCAGACGAGCAGGAAAGCCCACCATATGAACATAAATGAGTGTGATAGGACAGTTTTTAATAGAGGCAGAGATGCAATTAGATTCTTTTGCTTGAGCTTAGTTAATTAATTATATGGTAACACTTACATGTTAATGAATGAGCATTGTTTGCAGTTGTTTGACATAAATCTGAGGTACAATCACATTTATAATATGAACAACTTGTATAAACAAGTTAACAGCATCAGAAAGTCCAGACATTAAAACACGCGTCAATATATTTGAGACTGATAGTAGTTTTCATTGATTTGTGGTGAGAGTAAAACACTTTATTTATGCAGCACTTTTCAAAACAAAGTTACAAAGTGCTTTACACGGTTGAAACGGGAGCAAAAACATGTCTGGAAACTTTGTGTTCACTACTCTAACAAGTAGGAGAGGGCGTCGCCTCGAACAGCTGAGACCAGTAGGTATGAGTTTGCAGTTTAATCAAAATAATGGATACCCTGCAGCCAATCACAAGTCAGTATTCTCTGTAACCATGGTGATTTGTGACACTCCTGGCATTCCACAGTTGAGTCTTTACACGTACATGTTTGTATCTGTATATCCATGTATCTGTGTATGTGCACACATTTTAACGTGTCTTTACACTGCCATCCACGCCTGTCTGAGTGTATGCGTGCATTTCTGTGTGTGTGTGTGTGTGTCAGCAGTCAGGCAGGCAGTGAGACAGGGCAGACAGCTCCTATTGCTCTTTTGGATGAGAGCAGAGCGTCTGCCAAAGTGTCGACAGGCTCGCTGGGAGAAATACTGGATATAATCACAGCGTCTGGGCTCGTCGGTTCGGGCCTCGGCGTCATGTGTCTGTCGGTCTGTCTGTCTAACTGCATGCAGTCAGGGCAGCGGGCATTAGACAGCAGCTTTAGGACGACCAAATATTTTTATATTTTCTTCCATTCTTCGACTATCTTCATCCACTGGCCTCGGGGAGGAGATCGGTCCCAGAGTGAAATGTGGCATCTGGGTTTTTCTGTGAACATCAAGAGCTTGACACATATTATGCATTGTGTGTGTTTGTGTGTGTGTGTGTGTGTGTGTTTGTTCATTAAACCATTTGACAGCTGTTTGTGGTGTATAGCAATACTCCTAACGGCAATCTGTGCATATGATATGTTCTTGTGTTTGCATATAATGAATGTGTGGGAGTGTGTGTGTTTATATGGGGCTCGTACGGTGTAGCCCTCCTGACTGGTGCCTGTCTGAGCCTGGCAGTGACGTGGCCGCTAGCGGAGACAGAGATGGATAACGATGCAGCAGTGGAGGGTCAAGGATACAGCTGGCTCAGCCCGAGCCCTGTGCACCAGCAGCACAAACACACCGACTCTGAAGGACACGCACATTTCAGTCCTCTGAGATGCAGATGGACTTTCTGATGGAAAAGTTTCTCCTTTGACAAGAGATGATTATCTAAGAATTCAGCTCAGTTTAGGGTCATTATAAAGGATGGTGTCGTGACAGACGTCCTCGTGAGAATTCAAGACTGTCCCCACCATCATTTGTTCAAATGCTTAAAAAGGCCTACAGTTTACATTTTCCTGACAAATAACCTGTTGTGGTCGTGACAATAACGACTGTTCTCTGTCAGTGGTAAAGACAGAAGTAATGTGACGCTGTTTAACTGCCACACACTCTGCAGGAAGAGGTCAAGATGGGTGGAATTGGGTGTACAAAGCATGTGATTCGACGCAGGAGACTGTGGTTTATGTTCCATATCCTGCCAACAGTTAATGCTGGTTTCTTTTGACCATGAAGACAATGATTCCCCGACCATTACCAAGTAGTTTGAGTTGCCTACAATTAAACAGACTGTAACCACAGAGGTAGCCGATCAGAAAATACTCAGATAAGTCATTTTTGAAGTGGTGATGTGGGTCATTTTGGAAGGAACTGGTGTCTTGGAAGACTTGTTGGAGAATATCCTAAAAGCAAAAGAGATATATCTGAAAAAAATGTGTTGTGGTTATTCTACTCATTACTGTTCTAAGTCAGAGTGAATGGTCTGAGTTTGATTTGTATCCACATATACTGTAAGTTGACACAGTAATCTGTTCGGTCTTTAGCCCGGTCTGCTTAGGTAACTTTAGAGGAGTTAGCTCAGTTAGCCTGAACAAACTGCAGGTTCATTTAATTACCTTAACATGGGACTATATACCCTATAAACACCAGCCTCTACTAGACGTTTCAATTACTGCGCAAATTATATAACACAAAGGACAACTGCATCACTAGGGCAACACATGTTGTAAAGATTATGGAGCCTTTTTAGACCAATTTGGGATTTAGGGATATTTAAATAGAATTTACTTGACAACAAATGATCTGGAGGGAACCTACAGAGGATTATCATCAGAATCTGCAGCTCCCCTCAGCTGTGTGGGGGTTTATAGTGAGTTTCAGCTCATTGTTTAGCCGTCCAGCTGAAACTTTACTGTTTTGGTTCACGCTCACCGCTCTCATAGTGTTGTTTTTGGCTGCAGCAGGCAGCTGTTTTCAGGGAAAAAGCTCTAAAAACCCAAATGGCAGACAGAGTTAGCAACTAGCTGGTGAACATAGTGGATCATTTAGCAGCTAAAGAGCCAGATGTTTCCCTCAGGAGTTGGTAGAGACCATAAACAGAGCTGAAAGAGAGTGAATATTGGACTTACATTCACCAGGTGGCCAGAAACACGACTCCAAATGAACGATAATGTTGCCCCTGTAACTGCTGGATGAGTAAAGCATTTATTTGCCAACAAATCGCCAAATATCTGCTGCCACTTATTACAGGTTTAAAAAAAACAATAACTAAGCATTCAAACTAAGCCCAAGCTTCAGCATTATTACCCAAACTTTTTATTTGGATGTGAAAAGTGAGCCTGAAATATCAGTTGTGTTCATGGGATAGAAAACCTGTGAACATGTGCAGAGGGTAAAAGCTGAAGAAGGAAGTTCTGCAAAATTCGGGTTTAGTAAAGTACAACTTATCTATCTTCATATCTTAGTTTAAGTTCAGCGCTACAAGGAGTAATATGTCTCCGATGGTGACTATGTAAGGACAGAGGAGAATGTTATGTTAACACCAGGACAGTTCAAGATATCTGACCAGACAGTTGTTGGCTCCTGATCAGATTTATCAGTGTTGAAATGCTCAATTCCACTCAGCCATGTTCATTGATTTCTGTAAGGACGGCCAAGTTGTTCATTTAGAAAAGCAGATCAGCTTTTTGCTTATCTTCATTGCTGCCCAAAGGCTGAGGACCTCCAACATGGCCGCCAGAGAGTTATTACCACACCTGAAAGCCCTTCATTATCGAAAAGATAATGGGAGCAGTGATGGATAATTACTTTGTCCGTTGAAACAAAGGAACTAACAGGACGAGTGCAGGGTCATTAAGTTTACACTTGACTTTTTGCCATTTAAGTTTTTTGATCAGGTCACAATGATGTGATGGGAAATGAGTCTAACTTTTGTAGCTTGCTGTAACAGCATGTGTAATGGATAGTGACTTATTATAAAGACAAGAAATATCCAACTTTACACCCTGATATACTGTCATGTTTAATGACTTTCTGGTTGCAGAAAATGCCTAAATGCCTATCAACCACCCCCGGTGAACATGCTTGAACTCTGCTTTCAACTGGAACTCGTGTGATTTATGACCTCGAAGCTGATCACGCATTATTCTTTGTGTTCTGCTGCTGTAAGTAGTGAGAACACTGTGGCTATGTGTTTTTTTAAACTGAAAACTTTATTGTAACGTCATGCTAGGAACAAGAAAAGCTACAAAAGTAATTAACAAAGATTTTAAAAGTAACATTTTCGCCACATTAGTAGGTTGTTCAGCTAGACCTATGATGTGAACACAATAACCCCGACCCCGCTTGAAGGCACCGCAAGCTCCTGAGTTTCAGTTGGGTGATGCCAATGACCTATAGTGTTATCCATTTCATAAGATTCACACCTCTATTCAAAACACTCAAAACAGTGAAAGTACAGAATGATTGAGCAGGAAAGTCCATTCTTGACCTTTGAAATACTAGTTGGACACAAAGTTTTCAACTGCATCGTGCCGCCTTCCTCAGCTGGATAGTTGTCATGGAGATACCTCAGCTGTCATCATGTGACCTAAGTATGGAAACGTTGTCACGTGATAACAGGTGGTCGTATGTGGGAGATTGAGTTTGTCTATATTCAAAGATGGTGCTTTGTGATGGTACACTCCATCCACTAAGGAAGACCACAAGCATGGATGGATTAGCAAAGTGGCCTACCGGGCACAGGCTCAGGGGCTCAGGGGGTCCAGGTGGCCCCTAAGCCATCTGGAGTCTCTATTTGAAGTGTTATCAACATTTCTTGTTGGAGAGTCAAAAGTAGGGATGTTCTGATGAAGTTTCTTTTTGCTCCTTATTCTGAACAGAGCCCTTTCATAATGAGCATGTTTGGCAGTTTTCTGGTATTTTCTGGTATATATGGAGGCCATTTACATGTCTGTACCCAGGGGCCCTTGTGTCCATGTTATGAAGTATGTCTATGAAGATGGCAAGATGTGATGCTAAGCTTGGAGAAAAGGCTAGAAAGTGGGCTTTATTTTGTCAAAACACAAAGATATGCCTTTTGTTCAGATTATTTACTTTTTTGTTAATATTTTAGAAAAAGCATGCTGAAAGTATCTGGACTTTGGAATCAGTGAGTGATGGAAACATCCAAATTACATGAACAAGCAATACAAAGGCCCACACATGAAAGGTAGCTGTAGCTGTGTATCATAGCAATAAAGGGGGACTTTTTTTGCAGATGAAACAGTTACCGCTGTTGGCACAGGCAAAGAATGCTTTTATGAGTGCTTTAAAGGGCAATGGATCAGTAATTTAGGAACATCTGAATATGCATGAGCTCTGATAAGTGTTTTTTGGGTATTATAAAGAATTTACCCAAAGGAATAATACAATCATCCATCTGGAGGGTTCCACATTTTGGAGACAATCCTCATGGGTTTTTCTGCTCAACTGGAAAGCCACCGACTTGAGATACAGACCAATAAGATCACAAACATTAAACATACCAAGGACACTGAGCCATGGGATTTTTCGACCAATCCGGTCAGATTATCTCCCTGCAGGTTCGGTGAACTCTACTCCTCAAGGTGCTTTAATTCCTTTTGCTGTAACAAAACTCAGTGAGTCTTGTGGGTTTTTTTAGTCAACTTTCGCACCAGGAGCCAATCCAACCATAAATATAATGCGACTCTCTGAGGATTTAATATTAAACTGTCATGCAAGTTCAACTTCCCAAATAACAGCCGATCCCCTCTTCCCTTTCCAATAAACTAATGCAGAAAATGATAAATCTGTTATTGCCTGAAGGCTGGTTTCCAAGATTTTTGGCTGCAGTTCAAATGAGACTATCCAGGGAAGTGATTGGAATGAAAATTAGGAAAAATTATATCAGATAAAGAGTCAATGAGACAGTGAAGCTGTTGTTGTGAAGTATCAGCAGCTACTGTTTTGTTCTCCTTCATGTTCTCTTACCTCTTGTTCTTCTCAGTTGTTCTCCACGTTTCCGCTGTTTTATCAAACTGTCAATATGAATCAATTACCAAAATGGAAATTGATTTTCCCACATCTCTTACAGGGTGTCCACATTTCTTTGAACCAGCACTTGATAGGTAATAGGGGTCAAGAGTGCAGAGAGTTATTGATTTCAATACCATCGCTGCAAACAGGAGCCCCCCCCTCCCTCTGCATGAACTAGACATTTCCACACACGCACACACTCACACACACATTTTATTGTTTTGTCAATAGCATCGAGCCTCACTTATATTTTCTTCACTGTCACAAACTCACACACACATACATGCAGAGTTACGGCTGCATGTGTTCCCTGTGCTGTCTGTCCCCTTTTCCTCTCCTGTCCTCTCCAGCTCTGCCCAGGTGTGCTGCATCCGATTGCTCAATGAGGTGCACCTGGCCGGGAAATGAAGTGCGTAAAAGCTCCTGTGCCAGCACCAGAAGGGAGAGGCTTCTGACGGCGGGACTGCTGGTCTTGCTGCCTCTCAGTCTGGGATTCTGTGTTGCTGTGTTTTGACTTGATTTAGCGTCTTGGTTGTCTGTATGTCTTCTGTGGTTGATTTGGGCTAGTGGTGGAGTGTTGTTCACCCTATAGGGCCGCCTAAGGCTGTATTCAGACCAAATCAGGCGTTGCTGATCTCAGCTTGAAGAGCGATACAAAACCAAGCGACTCCGCGATTAATATCTTTGTACTCCCCCATGGCAGGGTTGAACAGCTGATGTACAGTCATCACGGCACTGATCGATCAGTCTCTCCTTCTCTCGTCTTCCGGTCTGATCATTGGCGTGATTGGCCACCACAGTGTGACGTCAGTTGCGTTTCTCCAAACGTTGATTCTGTTTTAACTTTTTGCCGCAGGGCCACTGCATTTTCTCTTCCAGCAGCCCCTGCAGTCCCCACCGCCGCAGCCTAAACGCACTACCCACGTATAAATGAGTGCGAGGACCGGCGTTTTCACCGCAGCACCTGATTTGGTCTGAATACGACCTAAGGGTGAGGCATAACAGGAGCCCCCTCCCTCTGCCTGCCCTACACATTTCCACACACGCTCACACACACATTATATTGTTTTGTCAATAGCATAGAGCCTCACTTGTTTTTTTCACTGTCATATATCTCCACAAACTCTCTCTCACACACACATATACATGCAGATCCAGAAACAGCTGTCTCAGCGTATGGTATGGAAGGCCAGGCTGCTTGCTAAGCTGTAATCCATTCTGCTGCTGAGGTGTGTGTTGGGTTTATAGCCGGGTAGTGGTCCTCCGGGGGAATCTTGGGCTGTCACAGTTGTGTGTTTGGTTGTGTGTATGAGTGTGTGTGTGTGAGAGAGAATGTGTTTGGGTGTGTTTACACACTGGAGTAACTGTCAGAAGTGTGAATGTGTGTGGTGGCTTGTTAAAGTGAAATGCGGCTATGAGCCTGTTTGTGTAGTGAGAGGGCTTTCCTGCTTCCTGTTGGGGCATCTTGCAGGTGTTTTTGTGTTTCACATGACTGTGCAGCAGTTTTGTGAACTTAGTTGTCGTCACATATGCAAACAGCAGGCTGATGCTGAGCAGATTAACTCAGGCCACACAAACACTCGTGAGCACATCCGTGTAGCAGTCAATATTTGGGGAGCAGCACGGCCTGGTGGTCACAGAGACGGTCCTGTAACCAGAACAGCGTGGGTTTGATCCCCACAGCAGCTAGTGAGGCATGCAACGAGGTATTTCTAAAGCACAAAACTAGGGCAGCAAGTTGATATCTTTTTGATTAACTGATTAATAGTTTAGTCAATAAAATGTCAGTGAAAAATGAAAAGCCCAAGGTGATGTCTTTAAATGAACAGGGGAGTGGCAAAGTCGAAACCCGCAGATATTTTGAATTTGAACTTGATAAATGCCTAAAACCATTATTCGATTATTAAAATTGATGGTGACTCATTTTCTGGCAATCGACCAGTCGATTGATTAATTGTTTCAGGTTTACATAAAACTCATACCAGCTTCAAAGGGTGCTGCATGCAACACTTTGAACCCGATTGTGTCCTTTTGACTTTGACCTTCTCAATGTTATAACTCTGAACAGAGAAGTAATACACATAACGTACACACATATCAGTATCTCCGATGTCCATTGCAGATAAATATCCATAAATTTGTTTAGAAATCATGTATAAATGCTCTGTATACCTTCAGAAGAAGGTAGTAGAAGTCTAGAAGTCTCAGTATCAAAATGAATCCAGCGATTGTTACAGTGCAAACATGACCTACTAGTGGTGAATACAGTGTTTAATGGTGCAGATTCACCAAAATGTAAAGACAAATAGCCTAAAAACTGGGGCTGCAGTGCTGTGAAGCATACAGCAAACCGACTGTCTCCAATGGCAACATTATACTTCATGTTAACCTAAAGCATGACGGGAAAATCTTCAAATATATTTATCCCATACGAAAACGGAAAACAATTAATGACAAAATCCATGAAGATCAGCTCTTTTGGCTTTACACTATTGATCAGTCTTTGATAGTACTAAGGCTCAGAAGGTCCTATTATAAATTTGCCATGTAATAAAATCCTGTGGACATACAGGCAAAACCCCAAATTCTTTCAAACTGAAGAAAACTTTTTTCTTTCTCAAAGCTGTCCCAGAGACTATACAGTTTAGTACCCCTGACAAGCAAAGTGATGCAATTTCTGAGTAGATAAACACATCCTGAATATAACAATATATGTAGCGACTATAAATAAAGGGAGTGAAAACCAAGAAAGAACAAACTCAGGTCCAAAGGGCAAAGGAAGAGATTAAAAAAACCCATTAAAAATCATTAACATTCCTGTCAAATACCTGACATATTTGTGGATTTAGAGAAAGCGAGATCATAAAAAAATTTCATTATTCACAATAATGAATTTTTTTTGTGAATAAACTGCATGTTTAGGAAGCAAGACCCAACTTATCCTGCGGGAAACAGCTGACTAAGCTAATCACCCAAATAAGTAAAACACACACACACACACACACACACACAGAGTAATGTAATATTTTCTACCTGCTGTTTCTGTTTAGCAGGCAGCAGTAAATAAATAAACTTTAGTTTGCTTACATTCTGTTTGGGAATTCAATTGTGTGCCGGCTGTATTAATACATTGAGGACGGGAGGCAGTGCACAGACTGCAGAGTCATGGTCTGCAGGACTGTTTTAGACAGAGAGCTCTGACATTATATTTTTAATGCCAGCTAGTGATGTTTTTTTCTTTCAACTGATAAAAAGTTACTGTGAGTGTGAGTGTGCAGTTTTACAGCGAGGACAAATATAATGGGCTTTTTGTGTGTGTGTCTACCTTTGTTTACACTTTACACTTACCGTGAACCTGTTGAAACTCTCACAGCAGCATTCAGAGTGAGATGGACTGAGCGGCAGTGTGTTCTCACATTCCGATAATTTAGCCTGATTGTGATTTAAAGCATGCATTAGTCTTTCAGTGTCCTCTGGAGAGAGAAGTGGCCTGAACCTTTGCAAGGGGAAAGCAAGTGGCTACACCTCTAATGTGCAGCTGAGATTTAAGGTCGGCAGAGGCAGGGCCAGAAGGGTGGCAAAGCCCTCACCCTGGATTCTGATTGGCCACCCCTGGTGCCCCCCCTACCAGAGTGAGAAAGTAGTTGGCTTGTTAGTATCTGAACATTTGCATGAAGTCACTGTCAATCAATTAAACGACCATGAAAAGACACAGAACATTGTCGTATGAAGTCGATCTGTGCCTCTCTGTCTGCATGTCTTGCTTCTATGTAGGAGGGATGGTGGGCTCTTTATGTAAGTTACAAAAAGCAGGTATTTATTGATATTATTTCATATTAGAATATTTAAAGTTGTTTATTTGGCATTCATTTATTACACTGAATAAATATTTAAACTATTAATAATGTACACATTATTATTACCAAAAACCAGGGCTAGTGTGAATTTGAGTCTTAACCAGAGACTGTAAATAAAGATGGACGACATGACAGCTCCCCAAAAGTGAAGCCCAAACATCTGGATCGCCCCCTGGTGGCTGGCTGCAGTATAGGTCATAAACCCCGCCCCCTGCATGTTAGCAGATGGGACATGGGCCAAACTGAAAAGTCAAAGTACACGTCAAATAACATTTTTCCCAAAGATGGTTTCTGTCATTTCAGGTAGTTCTTATCACGCTGATGTTTGTTCAAGTGTTCGTTTTTCTGATAAGTTTGGTTTTAATTAGTTATTTGATGCTATAAAAAGGGGGTGAGAGGTCATGACTGACAACTGTGAGTGTGCTGTGATTGGTTCAGGCGGGTGTATGGACGGGACCTCGATACCACAGCTCCACCACAGATCACTACTGCGCAGACTCTGGCTCCAAAAGATGTCACCAGTGTAAGATGGCAGCACCCATTTCCGAAATATTTTGGCTTCATTTTTGTACAGTGGGATTAAGTGGAGACGCGTCATCCATTTATTTTATACAGTCTATGGTCCTAACACATTTTTACTAATTTTCCAAATGTGCTTCCCCTCTTTGGGTCTGGCCCCCTCCATTGAAACGTTTCTAAAACCGGTCCCGAAGGTCAGATTGGAAAACCAAATCAGAACTGGGAGCTGCCCAGTACAAACACAGTCTGATTTTTCTGGCAGAGAACGTTATTTCCACTTCTTCCACATGGTCTGGGTTTTGAACCCGCAACCCTCCAGACACAGACCTGATTGCAATCACCAAAAGCGACTGTAGCTTGAAATGTAATTAAAGCCTTTTCCTAGTAAACTGGTTTTCACACTGATCAGCCCGGGAGGGGCCAGCTGATTATTGGCTACAGAATCTCAAGCTGCACATTTACAACTAAACTGAACATACTGTAATCATTTGTATTAACTGTGATTATTCATCTCAGTGAATTAGCCAACATTAGTGTATTATACTAATATTAACACATCTTGACTGTTTCCAACCACAGCAGCTGTGAGTCAAGTGAAATTACATTTAATATTTCTATGAGGCAGAATTCTGCAATTACCAATTATGCAAACTGAACGTACACTTTGCATTTTCACAAATCAATTGTGCAGCTCTGTGACGAATGGAATGTATAATGTTGATATTCATCAGCCCAGAATGTATTCATAAACTCGGACCGCAGGCTGCCAGAGCCCGGAGCCAGACAGCTGGCAAGATATTGGCAAGATATCTCAGCTGTCATTGGCAGCCTGGCAGAGCCGAGGAGATGGCGAGTGTCATAACCAAAAGGGTAATTGTAATATCTGAAACTGTGGGTGCTTTTGTGAGTATTTATATCCTAATGAGAATCCGTTTGGAGACAATCATGTCAGGGTATAATGAGGAAGTTAAGCCTTTTTGGTTAGTCCTTACACACAGCGGCAAATTTAGCATCTATAAAGTTAGAATATGGATTTAATTTTTGGTTAAAGTTTGGCATATGCTCCAGTAATCCGATGCCAGAACTGACTTATAAAAGGCTGCTTTGGAAATCTGTAATATCAAAACTCTTAGACCTCTTTTTAACTTTAACTGTTCTCGGTAATTATCCTCTGTCTGCCTGTGACTCCTTAATTGAGCCCTTAACTTTTTTTATTGCTCGTTATGCTGTTCTATTAATGCCTCTGCCTGTTCCTGTTAGGTTTCTCAGTGTACCTGTTAACAGTGTGTTGCTAAAATAACCAACCCTGTACTGTTAAGATTAAATGAATATCGGTGAGGGTTACAACATGCCTTTGATTGGTTCTTTTAATGCCTCTCTAAAAGGAATGCATTTTGGCCAGAATTTTGTGTAGTCCTACTAATGTCTTGTTTGTGTGACTCTCCCATAAAGTCCACCCCGTGTTTTTATCAATACATTAACCTGAGACCACACATGCACATTCAGATGATAAGTTGCACAATTTATATTTTACTATTTTGTAGTCGGTCTCAAAGTTAACATTGGGTTAACAAAGCAGTGGTCAAAGCAGAATCACAACTACAGAAAACAGGCCTAACAGAAGATAATTTTCAGTCTAGCACTATT
Source organism: Macquaria australasica (assembly GCA_005408345.1). Taxonomy (NCBI): domain Eukaryota; kingdom Metazoa; phylum Chordata; class Actinopteri; order Centrarchiformes; family Percichthyidae; genus Macquaria; species Macquaria australasica. The sequence continues at coordinate 31,292 of SEMN01000483.1, read as the reverse complement.
GTGGAGAGTGTTGAAAAAGAGATGCTGTAGGTCTCATTCCAGTTGTTTTTTCTTTTGTTTTTTTTCCCACCGGAGGGAAAAACAATCTGCACCACAGTATGCAACCAAAGGCTGAAACGCTAACAAAATGCCTGTAGCTAGCTAAAAACATTAGATTTCAGCATGTCAGAGGATTATTTTAGCACCTTCTGTCCACCAGAGAGGACAAACTCAATATTGTCGATCTATCTCAGTGTCCCTTCTCAAGCTAAGTTACTGTAGTTAGCTAAGGCACTTGCAAACATAATACTGCACAGCTTTCTGATGTAGCCACATTCCACTACACAAGTTGTCAAAATGCTGTAGCTTAACTTACAGCAGTATAGTTAGCCTAAAACTGACATTTGGATATTTGACTACCAGTGACATAATGCTTGCTGCACACGTAGACATACTGAGCATCCCACAGTGTTCCCATTCTTCCTGCTGATGCCTCACATCTGTATCCACTGTTGTCTTCTTAAAAGTTCAGTTCTTGGGTTCAGCAGCTTATAAAACCTTCTTGCTTCTTTACCCTGTTGGTAGTGCGTCCCACCACACAGCAGCTTTCAGACATGTTTCTGCTGTTTGCTAGCAGACCGAAGTGACAAGGAGGCACCTTCACCAATACAAAGTCAATGGAGAGCCATGAATTGTTTTCCCCTCTGGTGCAGGCAGGACTTAAATGCACTCTGTCTCTCTGCTGTAGGCAATCACTCATATATTAGGGTCTTTCTCTTCACCAGGTGATGGTCGATGCTTGTTGAATTACTGACTTGCCTACGATTTAGTTTGAGGGTCCAGCAGCACTTACAGGCTGGCATGGAAATACAGTATAATCTCTGCAGCATGTTCTGGGTCTCCCTTGTGTTTCCTCTAAGAGCCCAGAACACCTCAACATAAAGGCGTCTGGGCAGCTTTCTGAACGACCTCCACTTGCTTCTTTGAACACATTCTGTGGGAGCAGAGTTTTCCCTCAATCTATGTTTAAGATGATAGGGCTGCCTTATCACTGTGGAGAGGTTTCTGTGCCTTTTTGACCCTGAGGGCTGTGTGGCCTTGAGCATTAGCTGCTGATAGATTCTCCCGGGACAAATTGATCCTAGGAGAGAGCCAGACAAAAAGCGATTAATAGAGCCCTTTGTGGAAAGAGAATCGCCTCAACTTGAACATCTAGCTAGCTGGTGAGGAAGGGCCTCGTGTGATGCAAGTCAGGCAGCAAACAAAGGTGGAGTCCTTGGCAGAGAGTTGGCAGAGCTTTGATGTAAACTAATTTCAAATGAAGTGCAGCAGCATTATTCAAGGACAGACAATTACAGCTGATGTTTTTATGTGCTTTCAACTTTGTGGCAACATTTCAGCACGATGAAGGCCTCGTGCACAAAGCCAGGTCTGTAAAAAATGGTTTTCCTAGAACTTGACTGGCCTGCACGGAGCCCAGCACTGGGCTGCACCAGCTATGCGTAAGTTCAGACGTAGCCTAGTTTGAATGTAATTTCTAACCTTAGGTCGGAGTTTACGTGCTACTGACATTTTAGGAGTAACATAGGCATTAGTTCCATCTTAAATCTTACACGTAGTCCTTAGTAGGTGTAATGTCCTCTGTAAAATAGCGGTTGGCATGGTGCATCATTTTGCCAGTGTAGGCTATCATTATGTTTGTTATAATGTTACAATTTTATCTGCCCAATAATAGGGTGCTGAAATATTACCCTGTGTTGTAGTTGACGGTTTCACGACTCGATGTCACTGTTGTTTAGCACTAGCTGTAGATTAAGGTTGTTATCACCTAGTCATAATGCTGTGTTCTAGTTTACGTACCTTTTTGTTATTGTTTGGCGATTAACGTTAGCTATTTCTAGCCATTAGCCTCCTCGCTATTGCGTAGCAAAGTGTTCAAAGACAATTGGGCACGAGAGACAACACGGTAATGTTATTGGCCACAGGAAGTAAAAACGTCATTTTTTGCGACAGTATTTTGGTTAGTGTGGACTTACTGCCAGAGTAGCTAAGATGAACAGTACATCTCCGTGGTGCAACCAAACATCAACACAGCTTTAGTATCAAACTAACTAGTAAACTACATGTCGTTTAATGTGGACTTTGCACCCTAACTTAAGAAAGAACTTACGTATAGCTGGTCTGTAAAAAGACAGCTATACTTGACTGGCCTGCACAGATCCCTGACCTCAACCACATCCAACAATGAATGGTTGGTCCCAACCAAATCTGGACCCAAAATTTGTTGAACCCCATCCAACAAATTTGGAATGGACTTGAATACCGACTGTGAGCCGGGTCCTTATCGCTCAACTTCAGTGGCCGACTTCACTAATGCTCTTGTAGCTGAATGGGAGCAAATCCCTGCAGCCAGGTTTCCAGAAGAGTGGAGGCTGTTTATAGCAGCAGATTAATGCCCATGCTTTTGGAATGAGATGTTCAACAGTCACATATGGGTGTAATGTTTGGGTGTCCACATACTTTGCTCGGCTGTCTGTATACTGTTGGTTATGTAGTATCTGTTGCTTACTTGCTTGTTGTACTACAGAGCTGCTCTCAGGCATTTAAATCCAGTTAAGGAGATTTAAGTCTGATTCAAATATGTTACGATGGAGAATGAATGGTAAATATGGGGCTGCAGCCACGGGTTAGGCAATGAATGCAGTTAATTATGTCCTTAGCAAGAGCAATAATAGAAATGTGTGTGTTTGTGTGAATGTGTGTTTGCAGTACAGCTCCTGACCTGTGCTTAGCAGCCCTGTGGGGGCCGGCAGTCAGCCCCCTGATCGCCGCAGCTCCTCATTCCAGCCAAAACACAAGAAGCACTAAAGTCACGAGTGAACACTTCACTGCAGGCACGGGTCTCAACTCTCACAGAGATACACAACCTGCAGCCGAATGCAGAAACTTCTCAGTGACACACACACACACACACACACACACACACACACACACACACACACACACACACTCACACAAATACCAGCCTGGGAGCAAGGATGCACTTTCTCACCAACACACACACACACACACACACACACACACACACACACACACACACACACACACACACTCGCTTACAGTGTCTCATCATGCCAGCAAGTCAGAGGGAAACCTCACAGTAAAAGCGCGATGGATAGCAGTTGACAGCCAGCAGGAGACAAGTAACTGTTGGCTGTTTGTGTTGTGGGTTTTTTTTTATTTTTTATGGCGCACTGCAGAGCGGCAGGGAAGGTAGAACCAGCATGTGTGGTAGGCTGGCAAATTGCAAAGGAAGGTCATAGATTCACAGTTGATTTCCACTACTGGCATTACTTTAAAGGACACATTAAATGCATTCCAGGAGCGATGAAGTGATAAAGTGTTATTTTCTTTTTCTTTGCTAGCCACTTTTCCTCAGCCTGCCTCACCCTGTTCTGCTTGTTGTTTCCTGCATTTAAATCTTTTTCTCCATCTCTATCTTAAAGGAGTGTAAATCTGAAATGGTGATTTTTGTTTCATTTAGCTTCTAATTCATTTCTTCTTGTGCCACTCCATGCTGTGAGCAACCTGTGACACCAACTGTGTTTCTATCAGAAGAGGAAATTACAATTCTCTCTCTAAACGTTTGAGTCAACCTTGGTGGTAAATGTTGGGAATCATTTTGTTTATTGCAGCTCAAAGATTTGCAGGTATTGACTATGTAGATTGTATATTTTATAAGCTAAGCTGTTGCGTTGGTGTTCAAATACACATCAGTCCACACATCAGAAACTGATTGGCTCATCATTCTTGATACTGTGATGCTACAACACTGCTTCTGACTGTTCAGTCTTAGATTTTAAGTAGCTTTTGTCTGCTGCTGTTTCAAACTCTTCTGTTCAGTTCATTGCAAAATCAGGTCCACATACACACTGTTTCTAAGGTTAAAGATCAAGTTAACACCCTGTTTTAGCTCGAATATGCTCTTTCACATTTTCACAAAATACTTTAGAAACCAGAGAGCAGTTCCTTCTGATCTCTTTTTAAATTATAGTCACATATATGTGACTACTTTTCTATGACATCTGGATGACCGCCAGACGGTCTGTAACGCCTGGATTTATTGAATGAAGTAGAACTGGGACCAGAATCAATTGATGGTACATTTACTGAATCCAAACATTTTAGTGTTATGTATTTAGTGTTACTTTTTAATACCTCAGCACTACCATCTGCAACAGAGTTATCCCATTACAATTGTTTTTATGACTTCTGCCGTCCTTCAGTCAGCCTTTAACCAAGAAGCAACATCCTGTATATCACAGCTGAGCTGACAACGGGACTTTTAGTCACCAGTGAGTAAAACAAAAACCCACTGATTTGTTCAGTGACGCTGATGACTCAGTTCAGCTTGAGGATTTGGTGTTAAAGATTTGTTCATTTGTGTACTGAACATGCAGTTATAAATGCCTTTCTGATTTACTTTGATGACATTAGAAGTTTGAGGTTTGCCCAAACTGCAAAATGTGCCAATCGACTTGTATTTTGTATTTTTTTTTACTTTTTGTGCAATATTTAAAACTGTTCTGTGGTAAATAAAATAAAATAAAATGAAATGAAAATGAAAAACAAACAAACAAAAACAGTTAGCAGTGAGTTGACCAAGTTAATACTGCAGCTGCTTCACAAAAGTCTTCCAATGGTTGATGAGTTTGCATTAACAGACGGTAAGAGTAGATTACTACTGCGTTATGGCAATAGCTGATTTTATTTTTGTGCTGGAATGATTTAAAGTAATTTTTACTTTACTAACTTAAGCAAAAATACCTAATCTGCTCCTCCAAATCTGTCAGAAATTATAGTCATGCTTCCTCAAAGATCACAGAGTTTTAACACAAGAAGTTTGTTGTTTCTTGTGGCAGCTGGGACAACATATCTTCCTAAAAAAACTGTTTATTGCAACAAGAGAATACCCATTTTTCTCATTGACTAAAATGAAATGAACAAACTGGCAGCCAAAGAATAGTTAAGACTTGATTACTATCTCAAAAAGAATTCATCAACGTAAAACACTTCAAAACCCCAATTTCATCTTTAACAGCCTGTTACAATCAATAAAGGGTGTTTTTATATGGAAATGGGATCCCTGTCATGTTTTAATTCAGCGTTCTGTGTGATATTTCAGCTTCCCTGTGGAGAAGTAAAGCCTTCTCACTCAGCTTTGAAGACAACCACCAGAGAGCGACTTGATGTCATCTGTCAGGACTCACTGAAGCCATATGGGGGGGCTTGTGTTAGCCCAGTGTCCTATTAAAACCCTTTATGTTGGATTTTCAGCATTTTGGCAGGTACATCTATCATGCTTTCATCGGCCTAAGGGATGTTGCCGTATTGATTAGCTGACCTACCTTTTTTGAGCCAACAGGAAAACCCAGAAAACTTTCAAACAGCCACTGACATGTTGGAAATGGAAATCAACCGAGGGCGGGAATAAGATTTATGACATGTGATAATAAAGCACAGTAGCTAAACTTTTCTCAAATTGTTTAATCTGTCTGTGAAGTACTTTGTTGATATTCTTACACCAAAGGATGTGATGTTATTTGGTTTTTAGAGCCCCACACCAACCTTAACCAACACAGGCTGTTTATTTTTTTAACACATTATCATTATTCCTTATCGACTACCCTGATTGGCTGCCAGTATTGCTAAACCCCACCCCCTCTTGTGACATATCGTATCTAAAGACCACATCTAGCAGTTTACAAATCCCATGTATGTAAGTCCACACAAAAACAAACGTGCAGATAAAAATCACCAGTATGTAGAGGGGAGTTTCCTCAAGAGAGTCCATTATTTTCTATAGTTGGAAACTATATGGTAAGGACATTGTTGCACCTGTGGACATTTAGCAAACAAAAATATAGTGACTGCATTATCAGATGTTTAAAAATGTGTATACGGTCAGTTTAAACCATGTTATGGTTAGAAACTGTGGCCGCTAGTCTCTGGAACAATCTGCCTGAGGATCTGAGGGACTCTGTGGACATTTTTAAAAGAAACCTGAAGACATGTCTTTTGAGCCTGGCTCTTAAGCTGCCTCGTCATTTGTTGCCTTTGTTTTTAAGACTTAAATCATTGGTTTTCATTCTAGTTCTATCCCTTGTGTTTACTTATTTTATTGACTTTTATTTATCTAGTTTTATTGTTGTCATTTTTAGTCTTGCAAAATTCTCTTTTTTTCTACTTTTTGTGTCTGTTCTGTGTTATCTTTGCTCTGTGAAGCACTTTGTATGAAAGGTGCTATATAAAAAAAGTTGTTGAGTTTCTCCAGTTAACGTGGGGATATATCAGTGTTGTTGCTATGGTTACCTACAGTTTAATGATTTGGAATGATTTTTAAAATGTCTGGGGTGTCCTGATACGTGATTTTTGTAGACACCCGGCAGCTGAACACAAACAAGTGTGTCTCTGTGGCCATGGTGTAGACAAAGAGTACAAAGATAGTCATGCTCCTTGTCTTTCATTATTTACAGGCACTCTCCAGTAAGTAGGGTCAACAGAATAACTGTGGAGTAAAGAAATGGCCAGGGAGTAAAATATTTACACTACTGCACGAGATATCTGCTGGAGAAAGGCAGGGATGATGGGAATTGGTAGCCAAATGTATTTTTACAGAGTGGAAAATATTTGATTTGTACAAGACTCGGAAGCAAACAATATATAATGAAAAGAAAGCAGGAGTGTGGATATGCTGCTGGACTTCCTCCCTGTCTCCAAAGCTGTTTCTGTATTTGTTTACTGCCTAATGTACAAGAGACACACTATTCCTCCACTAATCACAAGGCAACATGCTTACAACACAATAAGTGGAATAAGAGATACTTCAACATTGTGGATGAAATGTTCTGGGGTAGTTTGTAAATTGCTTCTATTTAGTGAAATAGTCAATGTTCTTTTTTTTTTTTGCCAGGCAAGGAATGAAAAATCCCCTCCTTCCACACACACTCAAACACACACACTCCCTCTTTTGCCATCACCTCCCATCATGGCCGACGGCTGTGTGAGCCCTTTAATATCTGCCTGAATAATGCGACCACGTTTCACAAACCAGGAGTCATTTCTCGGCTCATTCCAGGCCTCGCCGCCTGCCGCAGCCGGAGCGAGCGATATCAGGAATATTTCTTTTTTTTCCCCTCGTCGCCTTAACATCTCTTTTCTCCCCCTTTCCTCTTTGCCCTCCATTTCCTGTATCTCACCCCTCTCCCCCTGCTGCTCCACTCATTATACAGTGCACTTACTGTAGTTTATTACTCCACTGTCTCTTTCTTTCTGGCTCTTGGGCTCAATCCTTCTCTCTACAAAAAGGCTTGAATAAACATGTAACCATGTGCACATGCTCACCATCCCTCTGATTTCCTCTCTCAATCACTCTCTCTCTCAGGCTCAGGATATATTAACCATTTTTTGTTATATTTCCACCAAAGCTACAGTACAAATTTTCCTCATCTCTTCATTCCCGAAATGTGCTAATCCCCCTGCCCTATCTGTTTCCTCACTCTTTAGACTCCTCACAGATGGAGAAAAAAAACAGGGACGGAGGGATGTAGAAATGAAATTAGAGGGAGAAAACAAGAGGAGAGAGGTTGGAGAGTCGGAGAGGAGAAAGAGAAAGATGAGAGAGAGGGAGGGAGGCAGAGTCAGAAAGCCTTCTGGTTCAAAGCAATGACATTAGTAAGTGATATTTGGAAAAAAGCAGCCAATCTGGGAGGAGGGTGACAATTGTGTGTGTGTGTATTTGCAGGTATGTGAGTCTGCAAACGGGGGTGTGTTTGAGCGTACATACCCTCCGTACTTGTTGTGTTTCTCAGTGGTGGGTGTACTGTATATTTTGGACTGTACTGCACCTGCTACAGAAACTCACACTTCAGAAAATCCCCCACTTTGTCAAGCCATTTTTTAATTTTTTGTACATTACAAATCTACACATCCAGTAAGATTTTAGGCTTTTCTTGATTCTAGTGCAGGAATCTGCTATATTCTGTCTTTTGTCAAAATACTGCATTGCAAAAATTTACTTCTACAAGCAAACTAAGTATTGTGTGATCTAGAGAAAAGATTGAAACCTCATCACACACCCACAGTACACCCCAAAAGATGTTTTCACTTATTTTGCCTCATTAGAGCTCATCTCAGAACTGTGAGTGCATTTCCATCACCTGATTTATGCACATTTTGAATGCATTTAAAATATTGCAAAAAAAAGGTTTTACACTTGGCTGAGGTGGAAAAGTTGGTGCATCAATAAAAAAAAATAAAAAAAAGATAAATTGCAGTGGAAACAGACTTAGTGAATAAATCACCACGTACATGAAGCATGTGACTAAAACATCACTCAAACGTTCCTCAAATTAACACGAAACAAACCGAAATGCCATATTTCCATTACGTTCTCCACATTGTTTTCATTCACTTGAGTTTTCTCTGACACTCTTGTGATAATGTCATCTTGCGCCGTCTTCTTCTGCAATGTTTTAATGGCACCCAGCTGGAGAATTAGCGCAACCAGCTGTTTCTCTGGATGAACTAACTCCAACTAATATTCGCACAACAGTAGTAGATGGAAACGCACATTATTTCCCATTTTCTTTTGCCGAATTTTCTGGAAATGAATTTAAAATTTGCGCTAAAATCTGATGGAAACCTGGCTTGAGTCAGTGTGTGCAGACTTGACATGGCCTCCCTCTCTTGTTGCACCTGTTAAGGCAGGGCAAGTTACACATGATTCATTCTTATTGGTACATTGATTTCATGTAATTCCCTCATAGCTCTGACTATAATTTAAACCTGAGCAAAGTTTATTGATTCAAGAAATGAAACCTCAGAAAATCAAGACAAAGGTTCCTGAATGTAGATCGTTTGACTTTTAATTCGGCTCATTTTAGGAAGACATCAGTTTGTGGAGTGTTTTTACACCTGATGGACATAAGCGATGACGCTGTAACACACAGAAGTTCGTAATAAATCCAGCGCCACATGCATTCAGTTACACACAAGACCCACCCTCCTAAAATAAGGCTAACTTGTTTCAAGAATTTTGTGAATTTTGTCTATCAGTTCTGGCTGAAGAATATATTGAATATATTACTAAGACACATCAAGACCAGTCATCTTGAAACAAGTTTAATGATCTAATGTAAGAGGTGCTTGACCTGATTGTTTATCTTGGATGAGAAAAAATAAGATGTAAATCTTCCTAAAATAAGATCCTATTAGTTGGATTTTTGCAGTGTGATACTAATTTCTAGAAAAGTCCTGGAGATTTTGCAGTGCAGTGTGCGCATGTGTGTTTTTGTGCCAGTGCTAGTTAGTAAGGAAAATGTGTGTATTTCTGCGCCTTGGCATGCATTTGTGCAGGCCTAAGGGGAGAAGTGGGGAGGAAGGGGGGGTTAATTAAAGAGAGTGAACGGAATGAGGGAGTGTGTAACGGAGGGTAGTGAAGGCGAGAGGAAGGAAAGATGGAGTGTGTGTGTGTAGGTTGTGTTTAGGAAGCGTGTGTGTGTGTGTGTGTGTGTGTGTGTGAGACATTTGGCGAGCTCAGTGACTTGAAGATGATACATTGACTTGCGCTGTTTACATCCCCTCACGTTCCAGTACGTCCAGTCAAGGCCTCAGTTGGCTCACTTCCTGGCTCATATTTCATTCACACATTGAGATACACACCAACACACACCATCCTAAAACACAAGCACATACCTAAATGCACAACATCCTTGTTAAATGACAAGAGCATAGATACTAAAATGATCTGCCTGTCTCTGGTGGATGATTCGCTGCAGAGCCCGGCGCTCAGCTCACATGGCTTTGAGTTACACTGCCACTTCCATTATCCAGTGACAGATGACTGACCTTTAAGTGAAAAATGGTTATTGCTCATTTTCATCAGACCGCCTGTAGTTTCACAATAATTAAAAAAAAAATGTTGTGTCTATGGTCCTTTCCCATGGCAGACATTTTGACTTGAAGCACAGGTGGAGCTAATAAAATTAAAGATGGCTCAGTTCCATTTTGGTTTTCCAGTAAGTCATGACAGCGAGCAAGCATGAAAAAAAGGAGGGCTCTTGAACTGGACAATCTAATTTCACTTGTATTTTTCCTTCTATGACTTGTCCGACTGTCTACTAGCGCCTCTTCATTCAGAATACTCAACACACTTCATCATGTGTGTGCACAACTGGAGCGGGGTAATTGGTTAACGGTGTAATTACCTGGGGCTCCCCGGTGGCTCGTCTGGTGGAGCATGTGCCAGTGGGGTTGGGTCCTTGCTGCAGTGGCGGGGGTTCGATTCCAGCCTGGGCCCTGTGCTGCATGTCATCCCCACTCTCTCTCTCCCCTGCCTTTCCTGTCTCTCTCCTTCTATCACTAATGGAGCAGAAATGCCAAAACAGAGTTATCTCAGAGCACTTTTCATGTAGAGCAGGTCTACACCATATGTATGTAACTTAGTTGGTAATGTACTAAAGCAGAGGTTTTCAAAGAGGCAGGGCTCCAAAGAGTTGATAGTACATTAGATATCAAAAGGAGATCACATAGAATAATCTAAATGTGTGTGATTTGGTTAAAGAGTTCAGAGATACAGTAGTTTTGGAGGAATTTTTCTGTTTTACTGTTTCCCACTTTCCCAGAGTCAGAAACTAACAATTGTTAGTTGTTCTAGTCAATTGTTGAGTGTCTGTATTGACTTGACTTGATAAAACAACAAAACGTACAAGCCACTGAGGGGCTGCTATAATACATATATATAAAAAACAAAAGCTCACTCTACATCCGACGGTCAAAAAACTGTGTGCTTCCTCCAGTAACCAACACACCTGCTGTGTGATTACCGCGTCATCAACTTGTACCTTCCCCATACTCCACACACCACCTACTGTGCAACCAGGGAATTACCACAAGTGAACATATTTCATATACACACATGTAGCGACTATCCTGACCAGTAATTAGCCACTCGGCTGGGTGCGAGAGAACTGGTTTTTAACGTACTTAAATGAGTGGAGGACCAGGCCATATTTACTGTTGGGTGAGGTTCCCATTTAATGAAGAGTTTAATGCAGCAAAATTACTTATACATTGCAAACAAACCATGGTGATGGTTTGTTTACAATGTAAAAGTAATTTTTTAACCAAGATGATTTTTTAACTAGGTTGATTAGCTTGCCTTACTGGTGTGGCTCCTGATTCACCGTGTAGCCTGCAGCGGTAAAATCCGTGAGCCCTCCCCTTCACCCATGCGTGATTAGACGCTGTGTACACCTGTGCCTTTTATAGACTTCGTCTACCACCCTGATCTATACTGCCACCTGTGGTAAACTTGATACAGACTACAAACAGACATAAATACACAGACATAATGGCTCCTACAACACATTATAATACAAACGATACAAAAATGCCTCCAACAGTGTCTATGAGATCAAATAACATCATGATCATGATCATGATCATGAATCTGAGCAGCGGTGAGGATTCTCTAACAAGTAATCCTTCGTTAACAAACACATGAATATTAGATCTAGCAGAGTAAACAATATCTAAAGCTTCAACACATAAAGGGGATGGTCGGGTGGTGAAGGAGCTAAATTGTGTTGTCATGAAAGTATCAGCACAGTAATAGTGAGAAGCGTCAGGTTATAAACGCTGACTTGTACACCTGTATGAATATGATTGGACGTTACTAGTCGGCTGGTTGCCGAGCAGCAGATGATTGAGACCCCGATGGTGAAGCCGCAGCTGATTTCTTACAAAATACCTTTGATCTCACTCTCACACACAGACACAAAAGTGCACACACACCAGCACACACAGAGAAAAATCATTATTTGCAGAGTGTCTGTACAGTTAAGGGACCTCAACACCACCCCGCTTGTTATGAAGCCAAGAGTGGTTTGCTGCAAAACGTACAGAGCAGGACACACAGCAGGTTGCTGCCTGTAATGATGGTTCGCAGGGTGGACGCTGTGCACACTGCTGATGGCTTTCTGCATGTGCCTGTGTGATGTGTGGGTGTAATTGCATGGCGTGTGTGTGTGTGTGTGTCCACATTCACACTCTGTTTCATGCACCATGTTCATTTATCCATGTCTTTGATATGCTATGTATGCATGCAGTGTATTTTTTGTGGTGTGTGTGTGTGTGTGTGTGTGTGTGTGTGTGTGTGTAGTAGTGTGTAGCCGCAGATTTATAGGCATGCCTCCATGCTCTCCAACGATGTGGGACTGAGCCATGAATCAGCTCAGCCTGTAATGAATTCTGATGGCCCACAGGAGAGGAAGAGGAGGAGAGGGAGGAAGATGAAGGAGGAGAAGGAGGAGGAGGCGTGGTAAAGGAGATGAGAGAACAGGAAGAAAAGAGAGAGGAGAGGAGATGAAGGGGAGAGGAGAGGAGGCAGGAGTAGAGGAGAGGAGGAAAAAGAAAAGAAGAGAGGAGATGGTTAGAAAATTGAGGTTGGAGAGGAAAAGACGAGAAGGAAAAAAAGACGGAGAGATGAGGGTAGGGAGGAAGCACATTGTGGAGCTGTGGGTTCATTGATTGATCACGATCACAGGGTTCTTTAAAAGAAAATAGCCCCGTTTAACACTCTCCTCCAGTTTTTGCTGTTACCCGAGAAACTGTCATAATGTGACTTATTTCCCCACATCTGAACACCAGAGATGGTAAAGGAAGTGTGACATTTGAATCAGCAGAGAAGCTGCATCTGCATGTTTGCCAGGCTTAATAAAGCATTTAAAAACATGAATGAGACATAGCAACATGAATGGACGTTCTTATTCAAAAATCTCTAATTGAAAAAGTGTGACGCTGGGCAAAGAGTAAACATTATATGACTATGGTGTTTTTGTTGTAGAGTTTCAAATTTTCTCAAGCATTTTTGCCACCTTTCACATAGCTAATGGTATCTATTCACTACTTATATCAAAATGAAATGGCAGATTCAAACTTGCTACAGATGTGAAATGTGTAAAGCATTCATGATTTGTAATAAATGGGCTAAAACATTCAAAGTTACTGGTATGCTTAATAAAGCCTTTTTCACGGTTGTGTCTAGATGGTAACCCTAGATTTGCGATACTCTCCCTGGATCTCATCTGGATCGAAGGGTCAAGTGCAGGACTTTCACCTTGGAGACCGCTGTTCGTGTCCTATATGAGACCAAAAGTCATCATTTAATTATTATTTTAACCCAAACCATAATCTTTTCCTAAACCTAACCAAAGGCTTTTTAACACGTGGTTAACGTTGTGAAGCGGTCACAGTTAGGTGTAGGTTTAGGCACCTAAACTACTTGGTAATTCTCTCTGGCAGAAAGGCTTTCTGGCAAAATGCCCTCGGGGTTAACTTCTCCAATGTGCCAAGCGCTACTGTGCAAATTTATGTGCAATAACCATGTTGAATTAAAAAATACAATGCTGACTTTATACCTGACTTTACCTAAAAGTGTCTGCATTTTGACCTATTTCGGCCATACGCGGTGGAATTTCGCTGGATTCTATTATTTTTTTGCGTGGTTGGCGATGCATCTTGGTTGCTTAGCAGCTATCATTGTCTCTGTCAAAGAAACGTTGCAAGCGATCTTGAGTCTCCATCTGCATATGCTAATTTGCCTACACTGAAATCAAAATAATAAGACTGAATTGATCTAATCAGTAGAATAATTGTAGAAATTAATTGTCTGTGTTGGAATGTGTGTTCTGTGGTGTCCTGTGCTCCGTTACGGGCTGAGCCCCGGCCCAATTAAACCACTGCTCACAGCACTTTGAGGTTAAGATTAGAGAAAGAAAGAAAGACTTTGTTTAAAAAAAACGAAGTCAAAAATTACCTGAAATAAGACACGTTTACTTTATTACATTTTAATAAAACCAAGATCTTTCCCTAACTTTATCCAAAGTGCTTCGGTTGCCTAAAGATAACCACACAAGTGACTCAGGATCTGGACCCCGGTCCCTGGTGTCCTGGACTTCCTTCTTCCTATGATTAGCTAGCGGTAGATAAATGTAGAACTTCCTACACCAGAAGAACCTGGGAATGTACCAGGGAACACAATCCAGGCAAACTGTAGTGTGTATATAGGACATTAAAGTTCTAGGAGATGTGTGATGATGAAGAAAACATCATCATAATAAAACATCTGTGAAATCCCTCAAAGCTACAGGTTTACAAAGGTCAACCGAGAAATGTAAACAAAATAAAACGCTGTAATTTCATAATGAATAAGAGAGCTCCACTTTCTCTATAGCATGAACTTTAAAAGGCATTATGACTTGTCTGAGAAAAGTGGGCAGAACACAGTAGAGCCAATTCACACTGTCGCAGCACTCAGTGGGAGGAGGAAGACAGGCTGCAGTGCCAGCATGAGAGCAGCAGGTTCCATAAAAAAACATTAAAAAGGGAACAACCTACAGTAACATGAAACTCCTGGGTGCCATAAGTAGATGTAATTAATACGCAGGGGAGCGTCCATGCTCGCTCTGCCCTCGGAGCAGGAGCTCAAAGCTCCTGAGGATGGGTACTGTACTCGGCTTTGTGGGTAAGCTGACCTAAATTGATGTTGATTGATCGTAGTGTAGACTCCCAACCGCTCCCTTCTCCCCCCACCTCATCTACCCCCCGTCTAGAGAAATATCTCTGCCACTGCATTTCTACATGTCTTCATCCCACTTGTTCTCTCTGCTATCTGTCTATCTATCTATCTGGTACCTATTTCTCCCTCTCTTTCTTTTTCTTCTACACCTACAAACCTCGTCTTTGCTGATAGACTGTTGATGGTGGCCATTATTTCCTTTTACCCACATGCACACATTCACATAAACACGCTCACACAGCATCACATGCAAAAAATGAAAAGAAGTGACCATGCATACAAGCAGACGTGCACCTGTACAGCTCTGTTTGGGCGCGGCTGTTATGTTGTTTATACAGTGGATTTGAAGCGTTTAAATGTCTGTGGTTTGACAGTTGCTACAAAGGATTTTGGTATTTGCTTTCACAGTTGCAGATGTTTCAAATGCTCCAGGTCTGGTGCATCCCCCTGCGACTCAGGCAGCAGAATACTGATTGATGATCAATCATGCATTAGCAGCCTTCACACAAGCACGGAGAAAAATCCATCTCACCAGCACCGCAACGTGCTAAACTCACAATATGCTCCAGCATCCGTTTTGACTGTTTCTTGCTCTGATCCCTCCGGAGGGTGTTTGTGTAGGATGCATTTTGTTTTTTCAACAACGGCTTAATTTGCATGCAGGTTTTTGACACATTCTCTGCCGCCACAGCTGTTCATTTCAAATTTTCCATGCTGGTTTTGATTAAGGCCCATTAAACATCCAGTCCAACCGCCCAAATTCTAACCCTCATACCAATTTTGAACCTTTTATCAAACTTCATTTTTGATATTATTTATTTATTTTATTCATTTCAGTATTCCAGCAATGAGGTTCAGTCATACCTGCATTTGAAACAGCACATTTCAGAGGAAAACCAATTATTTTTTCAGCTTTAGTAGGCTTTGACAAGGTAATTTGCACCGTTGAACATTCGAAAACCCTCTTGACGGTGCCAGACTGTCCAAAACAGAAGAAGCTAGCATAGCCTATTAATTGTGTTGCACCATCCACCTTTATATAACCCTGCTCTGCTGGAATATAAACTATTTAAAAAAGAGAGACATAGTTTGCAGACAGTTATGAGACCAGAGTTGACTGTAAAAATACGTGTTTTGAATAAACTGTGTTATCGTCCTGCTAACGAGCTTGCTGTCACGTAGCAAGCTCGTTGCTTGGAGAGCTTTTGTGACTGAATAGCGCTACCATGTTCCTGGTTGGCTAGTGTGTTAGTGGTTAGCTTGTCAACTGGCCCTGCGAGTAGTCGCTATACTATTCTAGTGTCACCTATTTTGCTAAGATGCTCGGATGAACTAAGCTGTACCAGTTTTTAATGGGACCAGACAGTGCATTTGCCTTTAGTTGTTTGTTTTCATTGTTACTGGCACAGTCTGTCTTTCCTGCACAGGATTGTGTACCTAAACTCAAGAGACTAACAGGAAATTATGCATGTCCATGGGGACGGGTTATTGGAAGAGGAACCACAGCTTGCTGTTGACTGTGTTTTTTAGTTATCTTTAGTAAAACAATGTGATTTAAAGTCTTTACCAGTTGACTTTCTCAGGGTGTGTTTGCTGTCCCGAGTGGTCAATACATGTGTCATTTTGAACAGGACTCTGGGACTTTGTGCCTTTGTTTCCTACATGGAAGGAAAATTTGCAAGGTGTGTGAACTAAATTTCCATATTTTCTTGCTTCCTCCTGATGTGTTTCACTCAATAGTTGAGTTTGGCAAGTGCACAATGTACCAGTGCATTCAAAGTCTCTGCAAAAAAAAAAAGATAAACATCCAAAAAGGGATTTGTAGAGAGTGGTACACATTGGTGTCAGTGGTAAATTACCTTCATTTTCACCACTCACAACCTGTCAAATTAAAACAAGCCATCAACTAGTTTTTGTCAGTTTGAAGACCGGTTCGGGGCTGCTACACGAACAGGCTGCCAACAGGGAGAACATCTTTTCAATAGTTCTGCTCTTCTCACTACACAGACACAAACGCTCTGCGGCACACATGTTAACTTTAATCGATAGAGAAGATAATCTTGTCCTCTGAAAAGATAAGAGCACATAAAACAAGATGAGATTTTAATGATGCTGATGGGAAAGTGGGTCACTGCAGCAGCAAGATATTTGAAGAAAATATAACATAAATATAAATATAACTAGAGCTTTTTTTTTTTTTTTTTTTTTGAGGATTGAAGAGAAAAAGATGACAAACAACCTTTATCATCATTTATTAAAATGGAAATATCAGCCAGTCTTAGAAGACCCTGTATTTATCGAACATACCAGTTGTCTTTCATGTAGAGGACAACTTTACAATATACATTCATTAAGCCTAAAAATAAACTGAGCACAAGTGAGCTTGCTGCATCCATGACTGTCTCTTCACTTATGCTGCAGTATGATCTAAAAGGCCTTTCAACATCAGGCAAACAAACATTTAAATAATATCTGAACTCTTTTGGTTGCAGCATTTACCGTTTCCTCCAAATGGACATCCAACCACTAAAGGCTGAGACCGTGCCAGTACCTTGCCAGCTGTCTGGCTCTGCCGTTTGGCAGCCTGCAGCCCTCAGACTGCTTCACTTTCTCTATGTATCCAAGGCTGATGAGTGTCAACAGCTTGAGCCTGCACAGACAGTACAGCCAAGGCCAACAACATGACTAATGGCTGGTATTAAGGATACGTAGCATAACAGGTATGATTCACATGCTGGCTTTCTGTGCACACTTCAGCCTTCGTTACATTTTCATCCACAGTGACTCTGATGCTGGACACATGAAAACATCCTACAAACTTACAAACATTAACACTTTCTTGTATTTAGTTAGTGTTCTTTCTGGGTTTTATTGGTAAAATATGAAATTCCTGATTTTGTGACCGGTAAAGCAGTTATGGGAATTGCTGCAGATCATCTCTCGTTTTGGTCTTCTGTCTCTCCAACATGCAAGCAAATGCTTCAACTGCACTTTTGCATTGCATCAAGCCTGACGCGTTGGCTACATTGAATACGTAGCGTATGCGGACCATTTGCGGAGTGGCTGCTGCAACACTATGCTATAATCAATGAAAGTGGCTACACCAGGCGTGAGAGCAGCGCGTTAAGTGGTGCGTATGCCAGTTTTCTATTTATATTTTTTACACGAGGTGTGCGCTGCACTTTTACACAGAAATGGGTCTATATATATATTTTTTTATTAAACTACCAGTATACAGGAAACTTAGGGGTCTTGATGTCGGCATTTATTTTGCCAGTACCAGCTGGTGGTTGCTCAATAACTTTATCCTTTACATAGCCTACTGTAGTCTGTAGATATTAACTTACCCATATTACACAAACTCGGTGAAAACATTTAAGATTCACAGCACTGTGCTGGATCCAAAAACTGAGGACACAATCCCAAAATGAAATCAAACCAACGGCGTACATGCGCTGCAGGTGTAGCCAGTAAAAAGATTCATTCTGCGGCACATCCGCTCCGCCAGCGGTTCGCATACGTTACATGTTCACTGTAGCTGAAGCGTTAGCCAGAAGCCTGCCGCTGCTTAGCTTCTGGAATTATTGCATCAGTTTTGAATGATTACTCACTTGCAAATATTATCCGTGTTATACAAGATTGTTTCTCTGCTTACATAGGAAACTCATGTTCTTTGGCTTCATTGAGACATTTATGAGTTTATGAAATGCTAATCCACAGGGAGGAAGCAAAGCCAATGTGCTGCTGGAGTGGAGTGTTTTAAAATGGCCACCGAGGAGGAATGTACTGTACAGTACACTTTTATAGACTGCATTCTCTCTCTGCCTTAGAAGAGCTTTGACATCCTTTAAATAGGTCAAGACTGCAAGATGGAAAATGCTGTTTTCTCCTTTTTCCAATGCACTGCTTCAGTTGTTTACAAAAGAAATGAAGTCTTTGGTATTTGCTTGTTCTGCAGTAGTTTTCATTGGGCGACCCTGGTACACAGAATCACACTCGCAGAAGACCATGTGGAGTAGAAACGTTGCTGTGTATGTTTCATCCTCACATTAAAGAAAAAGAAAAGATGTTTATTGGCGGTGTGACCTTTAAAGAAATGTACAACTTTGACTGCTGATGCCACTGTGTCTGGAGAAAGTTTCTTTTTGCTGGCAGGTGCTTGTCAGTGGAAGGATAGACTTACTGGATGTGTCTTGGTTTGTGCTCCTAATCCTTGCAGCTCCATCAGCACACCATGATATCTTCACAGGGAAAACTGAGCGATGAATACTGTATATGCTAAGCTGAGTCTTAGATTTTCACCTTCTACACATTATACATTAACAATGAGTGCTGACTCACTCCTGCTTCTGTTATTTCATTTGAGAACAACACATGGCTCTTTCTGAAGCTGTAATTTATTTCCATGATCCCTTACAATTCTGCCTTTTCCCATCGCTGACAGGAATGCACAAGAGTCAGGTTTTACTTTAGCGGCAGAGATCCCAATTTCCCTCTCAACAGCAATAGATTTTAATAGACGTCAATGCTGTCTTGCTCTTACTGTGTTATCGGCACTCTATTTCCCCCAATTTTTAACTTAAAGCTGCAAACAATACAGACGTTTCACACCTTTTTTCTTTCTGGAGGCTGATGAAAACGATTCTAGGAAACTGATGAAATTGCTAACTGAGATGAGGTTATTTGAGGGGAAAGTGGCTACACCCAAAAAGGAAATTACAACACTAAACTTTTGGAAAGTATTGAAGACATGACACTGGTGGTATTTAAAAGTGTAAGAGGATCTGACGGTGGATTCTTCTGTTAGATATACAACTGGGAATGTTCAGCTCTCATTTCCTATCAAAATTTGTTCTCATATTTTAGCAGTCTAGTAATGCACTAATGTAGACATCAGTGGAAGATAGGGTTACTAGTGCTGTACACTGCTCACTGTAAGCTTTGTTAGAAATAGGGTGATGGGTTTTTGATTTCAAGGTCCTAACATTGGTGCTCTAAACATATGAAACATATCTTAAAGCTCAAATCTGTAATATTTTTGTATATATATTTTTAGTATAGTATTTTTTTTATGTCATCTGTCAAGTTTTTTAAACACTTAGATTGGTACAATAATATTTGGTTAAATGTCTTGTCTATGTGCCATTATTCTATTGTCCTGGCACTCTCTATTATTCTGTTCCTGGTACATTAAGCAATTTCTGTCGAAGTCGAGTGGTTTCTGTCAACTGTGCAAAAGGTTTTTGAACCAGACGCCTTTGCACAGCGGAAAGAAAAATACAGGAAGATTAGAGATTCAGAAACAAAGAGATACTCTGGGACATCTAATGAACAAGCTGTTCAGATAAAATGTCTTGCAGTAAACTTGACAGCTAAGCGTGTGTAAATATTGTATTTGAATAATGCTGGTTGTGAGTGTCGTCTTCTAGACACTGAATCTTTTCTAACAACATACCGTGACATCAGTCAGTCTCTATAAAAGCCTTGTGCTGGCATATCGTTCATTAGGATCAAGTAAGTTTAACCATGTGGCCACATCGCGTCCATGAGCTCACTAAATAGTAGCTGACGAGAAGAAATCACAAATGGAGCAGAGCTTCAGTTCTAGCAGAGCAGTGAAGTTTGCTTGCATCAGCTGATTAGCATCAGCTGTTTTCATTCATGCTTTACAATCACTGTCTCCGTCACCAGCTGACCAGCAGCATCCAATCATATACCTGCAGGTGTACAGTGTGGCCATTACAGCCTGCCACATGCTGCTATGCTCGTCCTATTGTTCAGTTAAGATAAGTAAGATTTAATGTCAATGCGTCAAATCTAACTGTGCAAGCATTTACTGTAAATGGTCAATTCCTTGATTTAAATTCTCTGACTGAAGTGGTATCAAACATCATTTTAGTGACAACATGCTAAAGCACTTTCAGCTTTAATATATAATATATACTGTGTATAATATTTGGTATATTGTCTTCCCCACCAATCTGTAAATTCATATTTGATATTGTTTGGTTAGCTTAAATGTATCTATAGACCCAGGTCATCTGTGTTGGCTGTCAGTCCTGATTAAGCCTCTGATCTGTATTTTTCCTTTGATCATCAGGATGGACAAAAATGTAAATCAGCCAGTTAGTCAGCTACTTACATATACATCAATACAACACACACACACACACACACACACACACACACACACACACACACACACACACACACACACTAAGAAGATATCATAAACACACACATATGTGAATTTAAGATATCTTCTATTTTCTTGGTTTTATGAATTGTACCTTTTCTTCTATCTTAATTATACCTTAATCTCATTATTACTTGACACTTTGGCAATATTGTCTTGTTACAGTCATGCCAATAAAGCATATTGAATTATACACAGGCATCCTCAGTAGAGCTGAACACCAATGCACACAACACACAATGTTATTAACCTACTGTAACATTTAATCTGAGTGTGAAAAAAACAAGTCCCTCAACAGCTTCTGTTGAAGTGCCCTCAAGCAAGATGCTTAACCCCAAATTGCTAACAGTCAACAGGTGTTTGTGTGAGTGCTCGGCAGCTCCCAGATGTGTGAATGTGTGTAACCCTTTAGACTACTGCAGCTTACAAAAACACAGACATGTTTCTGGTCAGGCTGCACACTCAGAGTTACTTAACACCAGCTGGAGTCTTGTTTTTGCTTACCTCCAGTGATTGAAGCGCTCACTGTGCTGATGTGCACTCAAGCGTGTGGTCAGTACGCTTTGACATCACTGTTTCATGATGATGATGGTGATGAAGATGGCTTTTTTATTGTCATGCATACAACTTTGCCCAGCCTACATATAACTCAGATCCAGAAAGCAGCACATACATTTTTAAATGTTGCTACAAAAAAATGTAAAGAACACCAATTCACTTACAGTAAGTCGCATAATCAGACTACAGCAAAAATAATGCATTTCTTATAAAGTATATGTAATTGTAGCCCACAATAGAAATAAAACAATCAATAGTAAAACAATTAAAAAGCCCATATTGCCTCTTCTTTGCCATACTTTAAAAATAAGATGTCAGATGTCAACAGACTTAAAACTTGAAACAACCAGACAAGGTCATCAGCTTTCCAGCTTGGTATTGAGTTACTCTGTAAAATCTATGAGATTTTCATTATTATATTCGTTTGACACCATGAGCTACTGCAACTGTCAAGACTGTGATCTTTCTTCACTACACATCCAAGAGATCACTTCTAAATCAAACAGTATTGGTGGCACTGGGGCATCCTCCTGTAAGAAAGGCGTTTTGAAAATTAAAAGATTTCATCATCTGCATATAGATTGATTTAATGTGACATAGTTGCAAAAAAGACATTTATTTGAAAAAGTGACAGTTTATTGATTTTATGAGTTAAATACCACAAGAACAGAAGAAAAGTAATTAGTACTGCTGGTTGACATTAGTGGCTGTGCAATCAAACCATGAGCACAGGAAATAATCACTGATTCCTCTGTGTTAGATTTTAAATCAAATAGTCAAAATAAGACAGAGCTGTAACATTTACATTCTACACATTTAGCTTAGGCTATCAAGAACAATGAGTTAAAAGTGTGTGCGGTTGCATCGTCATTATAAGCAGCCAGTAGTGGGAAATATAAAGATAAGAATCGTAATTTCCCAACAGGATTCCTGTGGAAAAAATAGAATCAAAATACACAGTCGAAGGGCAGCTGTGGAGGGAAATCATTGCTTAAATTTCTTCATTGTGATTTTATTTTCTGCATCTTAAGCTCAGTCAGAACATTTGGTCTTTGCCATTATGTCAAATTGTACACAGATTGCTTTCCACCGGCAGGAATCATCATATGCAGCAGAGTCTCATTGTTTAGATTCAGATACACTGCATACCTTCCTTACACTCCCTCCTCTCTTTCCATCTCACTCATACATATGCAGGTCTCACTTTGTACCCCTTTGCTCTCCCTTGCAAACACACACTGCATCTGTCCTCCCACTGCAGCTGAATCTACACTCCTCTAACTAACCCCCCCCCATCCCTCACTTCATCTCCTGTCCCTTCATCACCTGCAGGACTTTCTCTGCTTCTTCATTCTGCTTGTACTCACCATTTATTCTCTGTGGTGCTGCTCTTGCGTCTTCCTCTGGGTCCATCCATACGCTGCCATGCTGCGACTAAGACCTTGGTCTGTGCTGGAAAAAAACTAAAGTTGTTAGAAATGAAAACTGCTCTTCCGAACTTTCTGTCTCAGAGGGAATGACCTGACCTGCATGCTGTGCTTTTATTTCCCTTCTGCTGACTTTTTCAGCCAAAAACACTTGCTGTATCTGAATCCCATACTACATAATATTAGGCTTGTTTGAGATGAATCCCCCCCCCCCCCACCTGGAAAGTGGATGAGAGAAGGCAGCTACAGCTGCAGCTGCATTTCTGTATTTTATGTATATTAGTTTTGCAGAGGTTTCACTGAAATCAAACACCGACATTGACAGCACAAGAGAGGTTTATGTTTTCAGATGATATATTAGAATCTCTGAACATGGTTTTATGGTCTTGTACTAACATAAATATTAGCTTGTCAAACAGGCTAACATCATCTGCACGTTACCCAAAGTCAACCAGATTAGCCTTGTATTTATTTTAGTTAATTTAGCATCATATTTCTTACACACCTGACACACTAGAGTAAACCATATTTAGCTTGTTTTATTTACCTGACAAACAACATTTATCTTTGTCCTAAGTGCAAAAATGTTAAAATCATGTTGAAAATTTAAAAAAGTCCATTAACGGTAAGTGACGCACCTCACGTCCAGGGATGCTACCATCTTCCCATTGGCCTCCAGACTCACAGATATTTTTTTTGCCAGAGATTTAATATCCTTTTTTTTTTTTTTTCATTTTCTGAGATTTTCCTGGAGTTTAATTCTGTTACCTATTTAAACGCGCAGGAATAAAAGCTATGCTCCTCTTCAGACTTCAGACCCATCTTGTATTTACAATATCAATGTATTTAGAGTACTAATCCGCAAGATCCTCATTTTGATTTGGACTCTGGAGTTTCTGCACTGCACTCTGACGAATGCTTATCTGTCATTTATTGTTGACCTATTTAATCATGACTGTCAGCAAGATTAAATTATTAGGAATGCAAACAGTATTAAGTTTGCAGACGTACAGGATGTCTGAGCAGGAGCAATAAATACAAGGATGAGTAGGTGCAGTGTGTGTGTCATTTATTTACATTGTTAGCTGGAGAATTGTGCCTCATAATGGCTTCATAAATCACCTGTACCACTCCAGATCACACTTATACGCATATATTTAAAAGATAAAAAGAAGTTATTGTTTGAAACTCATCTCATGGTTAGAGAAGAAAAATGACAGCAGAATGATGACACAGGTTTTAAATCATCCTCTCCTCTCTGTCTTCTCTCCAGGGTCTCCTCTCCTCATCAGGTGAAGCAGTGTGAGCCCCTCTCCTCCCTCCCTCCTCCCCCACAGACGTCACCCACTACCCCAAAATCCCTAAATCCCACCTGGCCTCATCTGCCAAAACCCATCCGACAGCTGCCTCTGGCCCTCCCTTTACCCCATGGTGGCCCCAAGGCCCGCCCTCTCACTGCTATTGGCTGTTCTGGCCTGCACGGGGCCCGCGCGCCCCTCACCCCCCCTACTGCTCCGGCCCCGGGAGAGAGAGAGGGACTCGGGTGGCGTCAACATCGCCGTGGTCCACTCTGGCTCCTCCCTGCTCCCGGAGACGGCGGTGGTGGGAGGCGCGGGGGGCGGCGAGCCGGGGCCAGGGCTGGGAAACGGTCCGGGAGGTGGAGGTGGAGGAGGAGGAGGGGGAGGAGGAAAGGGAGTAACGGATACAGCTTTGTTGGAAGGAGTGGCTGCGGCTTCATTTTCCTCCTCCTCCTCGTCATCCCTGTCGCTGGCTGCGCTCGTGGGGGAAACTGTGATGACGCCATCGGGTCAGGCCAACGTCATCTATCTGGCTGTGAATGAGAGCAGCCCAGGGAGCCTGCTGCTGCAGCTGTGTGAGCTGCTGGCCACCACACCACTGCAGGTAGACAGTATAATAATATCATATAACATACCATAACATACACAACCCATCTGGCACATAACTCTCCCATGACCTTACTGCTACATTTCTTCAAAGTTTGTAATAGAGCAACTATCTGACAAGGATCAAAGAGTGTTTCAGAAATGTGCCAAACCACAAAAATAAATAAATACATAAATTATGACTAGTAATACTCAAGGTTCCCACTGGGTAACTATCCCAGTTCATTCTGGGATAAGATCCCGTACTGTTTTACAAATGACTATGCCTAAAATAACATTCCTACAATAACTACTTAACGGGATTCGTGATCGTTTTAGTAATGTTTATTCAAGTTTCCCTCTTGGAAACTTTCATGTCCCATCTTGGGTAACTATTCCATAATATTCTCCATAATGTACAAATGCTATACTATATAAACTATAATGTTAGATTCAATCTAAAACGTGTTGCTTTACATCCAAAGGGCAGGGTATGCTTAAAAAGTATCTACGAGGTTTTGTCCGAACTCGTGACCTCTGCACACGTGGTCAATCACTGCATGAAGTGGACGTGATTGTTGGATTGTCTTTATAGGAAAGTTACAAAAGTCAGAAAGGTGTGGAGATAGGTTCTCTTTCATAGCATTCGTTTCGTGTCTCACATTGGGAACGCCTATAGCGTGACCTCATCAGAAGCTCCTATTGCATTCTGCCAGCCAGGATTGGCTGGAACTAAGCACGTCAGTGTCAGGGAGGGTGGAGACCCTCCCCTATAAAAAGGGTCTGACACTACGCTGCCAGTCATTCAAAAACCTCTTCTCGCTACGAGCAGAAGTTCCAAACCTTCTCTCTGGAGCTAACTGTCTTTCTGTGACCTAGCTTAACTGTCCATTGACACGAGCAAAACTCGGTCACCGGGCGCTTGGTTCACGGTCTGCTCAGTTATCCGAGAGTGACCGCTCATACTAGCCTGTCACCAAACAGTAGTCTGGGCTGCTAATTGTCGAAAGTAGCAATACTTTTGGCAGCTAGCCAAACCGAGTGGCAACACTCTACGGTAGCAATACCCCACCAAAGTAGGAATACTTTACCACACTAACGTTAGCTTTTGGCTAACAAATCATAGAGTAGCAATACTCCAGCTGTATAATCTGCCTGGAAGTCGCAACACTCCCAGTCGGTTCCCGCTATCCCCTAGCCACACCAGGTTAGCAATAGCGCGCATACAGCATAGCTTCACAGCTAACAAACCCTGCTAGTGACCATGGCTGCCGCTCATGTGCCCACTACAGCAGATGAGAAATCACAGGCGCGAGCCTGCCCTTGCGGGAATAAAATTTCGAGCTGGGATACTCACCAGATGTGTGTGATGTGTCTTGGCCTGAAACACGCCCAAGCCGCCTTTGAGTCCACGGAGGGGTGCACACACTGTGGCCGGTTCTCCCTCAAAGTGCTCCGTCGCCGTCTGGCTCGTCAGACGAATTTGTCCGGCGGCGACCCAATTATGGCTTCTACCGCAGCAGCAGCTCTGGAGCCGATGGATCTTGTTCAGAGCATGGCTACCGACGCTGAAGCTGGACCGAGCTGGGGGGATCAGCTCGACTTCTGTGACCCGCTGTCTCAGGAATCGACCGGACCCGGCCTCGCGGCAGGTCCGCTGGATTATCTGGTTGGTGCAGCGGATGATGACTCGGACGGTGGGTCGGAACTCCTCATGACCGACGAGGATGAAGACGACGACTCTTCACTGGCACTGTCTGGCCGGGTTGCAAAACCCCAACCCTCAATGGCGGCTCCGGCGGGAACCGAGGACTCGTCTTCCCCCGTATTGGACTTGGACTTGCAGGACGTGTGCAAACGCGCGGCTGCTAAGCTCAACATCCAATGGCCTGAAGTTCAGGCCGAGGTGTCGCGGTCTCGCTATGACGGGAAAAAGCTGCCCAAAGTAAAGAGGACGGGAAAACAACTCCTGCCCATTTTCCCGGAATTACTGGAGGAATTTGCTCTCTCTTGGCGCAACAAGCCTTACAGAGAGAAGCATCCTGTGGCAGGCAGCTCTATGCTTGACTGTGAGGGGATGGACAGCCACGGTTTCCGCAGCATTCCCCCGGTGGAGCCCGTGGTGGCAGCCCACCTCCACCCGAAAACATCCCTGTCATCACCGGGGCCTACACTCCCGTCCAAAGCGGACCGTTTTCAATCCAGCCTGACAGATAAGGCATACAAGGCAGCTGCACTGTCGGTCCGGGCACTCAATGCCACATCTCTCCTGATGGCATACCAAGCCGAGCTGGAGGAGGAGATGACGGCTTCGCCTAATCCCGCGTTGTGGGAGGAGGTGTGCATCGTCACCGACCACTGCCTCCACCTGCACAAGGTGGCGATCCAGTCACAGGGCAGGGCCATGGGGTTGATGGTCCTGCAGGAGAGAGCCCGTTGGCTGAATCTCACCACCCTGTCGACCAAGGAGAAGGAGGACCTCCTCGACACCCCCATAACACCCCAGGGTCTCTTCGGTACGGCGGTCACATCGATGCAAAAGAGATGCGAGGAGAGAAAGAGGGAGGATGAAGCTCTGAAGCTGTGTCTGCCGAGAAGGGCGCCCTCTGCCACCCCTCCGGCCCATCGCCAATCCTTCGCCCAAGCGGTGGCGCGGCCACCTCCCACTTTCAAAATACCCAGGCTGCCCAAGCCTCAGACAGCCCCTCAAGCCCCGCCGAGAGCATCGGCTCCAAAGGGCCCGTGGCCGAAAAAGTCTTTCCCTCAGGAAGGGATGCGGTCTGACCAACCACCCCCTACCTCCTTTCATGTGGTAAGGAGGAAGAAGCGGCTGGCCTGATAGCCTCCCTGGCTGTGGTGAGCGAGGCGGCTCTGCCTCCCCCTCCGGCTTCGCTAGTTCCAGCGGCCCCGTTCACGAGCAGGTTCACAGAGCTCGGTTCTGTTCGACGCACGGACGACGGGATGTTCGACCTGGTCCAGCGCCCCGTGAAGAGAAGCAGAGACAGTGTTCAGCGGGCGGAGACCCTCAGTGGTTCCGAAGCATGTCTCATAAGCACTTCTTACTGTTACAGAGAATTAAAGTTATCCCAACTGTCGCATCCATGCAACGTGCCGAGGGCGCAGTTAATAACGATGAAAAACAAAATAAAACCTCTGTTGCAAAACATCTTGGTCACTCATTTCCCAGAAGGAGTGACACCTCACTCGGACATAGACAACCCTGCCGTGAGTTTCACGACTCGCGCAGGCGCAGTACTGAGCGAGCGGTACTGCGCTCCTATGCCACGAGAGGGAGCTCGCACTCCATGTGTGACAGACTGGCCAGTCAGTCCCCTGTCTCTGAGAGCAGCGAGCTGGTCAGAGTGCACAAACTCACAGTGGGTTTTGAGAACATTAAGCGGGGGATACAGGCTTCAATTCGCCGTAACGCCACCACTGTTCAGGGGAGTAATTCCGTCACAAGCTCTGGGCGAAGCCGCTCGCTTTCTACAGGAGGAGATTTCTTCCCTGCTAGAGAAAAGAGCGATAAGAGTTATCCCTCCAGAGCACAGTCGGAGTGGTTTTTATTCAAGATATTTCCTGGTTCTCAAGAAGGGGGGGCGCGGCATGCGTGCAATTTTAGACCTCAGAGATCTAAACAAGCACCTCAGGAAATACAAATTCAGGATGTTAACGCACGCGTCTCTGCTGCGTTTTCTGCGCCCGGGCGATTGGTTCACGTCAATCGACCTCAAGGACGCGTATTTTCACATCCCAATATACCCACCACACAGAAAATATCTCAGATTTGCCTTCCAAGGGACGAGTTACGAGTATCTAGTCCTCCCCTTTGGTCTCTCCCTAAGCCTGAGAGTGTTTGTGAAGTGCACGGAGGCGGCCGTAGGGCCGCTCCGGATGCTAGGTGTCAGAGTAGCCACGTATATCGACGACTGGCTCATTGCGGCATCCTCCCGCCAGGGGGCGGCAAATCACACACGGTTACTCACGGAGCACTTAGTGGATCTAGGCTTCAAAATAAACCTGGAAAAGAGTGTTCTTCTTCCTTGTCAGACCATCTCCTTCATAGGTCTGTTTATAGACTCGGCTCAGGCCAGAGTGAGGCTGACAGGAGAAAGGTTGCAGGCACTCAGAGACTGTTTAGCCCTTTTTCGCAGGGGGAAATGTGTGTCTCTCAGGCTTTGCCAAAGGTTGTTAGGGCTGATGGCCTCAGCCCTGGTGGTGGTTCCTATGGGACGCTTGCACATGAAGGGAATGCAGCGTTGGGTGGCCTCTCACAGGCTAGACCCACGCCGTCATGGCTCTCACAGGGTGAGAGTCTCAGTGGCCTGCACAGCAGCACTAATCCCATGGAGAAGCGTGGGCTTCCTGACTCAGGGAGTGCCTATGGGGGTTATTTTGTGCAGGAAAGTGGTCACAACAGAGGCCTCCCTATCAGGCTGGGGGGGCATATTCGAGGGGAGAGCAGTGAATGGGACCTGGGATCCTCACATGCGCTCATCTCACATAAATTACCTGGAGTTGTTAGCTGTTCATCTGTCACTGAAACATTTCCTCCCTTTTCTGAGGGGCCAACATGTGTTAGTCCGGTCAGACAACACCACGGTGGTAGCTTATGTCAACAGACAGGGGGGGCTAAGGTCCCTTCAGTTGCACATGCTGGCACACAGACTGATTGTCTGGAGCAGCAAACATTTTCTGTCCCTGAAGGCCACCCATGTGCCAGTTATACTGAACCGGGGGGCAGATCTTCTGTCCAGGGGAAACCCCCTCTATGCAGATTGGAGACTTTACCCAGGCGTGGTGAGTCTGGTTTGAGAGCGTTACGGGCGGTCGTCCGTGGACCTCTTTGCAACGAGGGAGAATACTCAGTGCCCTCTGTTTTTCTCCCTTCACGATCAGAATGCACCTCTGGGAATAGACGCACTGGCCCACCGGTGGCCTCGTGCTCTTCTGTATGCATTCCCCCCGATAGCTCTGATCTCCCCGACCCTAGCCAGGGTGCGGGAGGAGGGCCTGTCGATGATTCTCATAGCTCCTTACTGGCCATCAAAGCACTGGCTGGCAGAGATAACCCAGCTCCTTTACCAGGAACCATGGCCTCTGCCAATACGGAGGGACCTGCTGTCTCAGGTGCGCGGAGAAATATTTCATCCCCACCCAGAGAGGCTGGCTCTGTGGGCCTGGCCCGTGAGTGGTTCAATCTGAGGACCGTGGGCCTCCCTTTGAGCGTGATTGAGACCATCCAGAATGCTAGGGGCCCCCTCGACGAGGTCCCTTTATGAGAGCAAATGGTCAATCTTTGAGAAATGGTGCGCTGACTTACAAGAAGTCCCCTTTCAGTGTTCTGTGGCTGTGATCTTGGCTTTCTTACAAGACATGGTGGACAAAGGGAAGGCTTTCTCCGCCGTCAAGGTGTACTTGGCAGCTATTTCTGCCTGCCATATTGGTTTTGATGGGAAGGCTGTGGGACAGCATCCCTTGGTCTGCCGCTTCATGAGGGGCGCGCGTCGTAGGCTCCCAGTTTCTAAACCACTGGCCCCATCCTGGGACCTCCCCACTGTATTGGATGCTCTTTCGGCCCCACCTTTTGAACCACTGGAACAGGTGGACATGAAAATGGTGGCTTTAAAGACAGCTTTATTGCTGTCTCTTGCTTCAGCTAAACGTGGGGGGGAGGTTCATGCTTTTTCAGTGCACCGTGAGTGTACAAAGTTCTCTTCGGGGAATGTAAGGGTGACGTTACTACCTAACCCTGCCTTTATGCCTAAGGTGTTAGGGTCATGTTCCCCAGTTGACCTTGTGTCCTTCTATCCCCCCGCCGTTCTCCTCAGATGAGCATTGGCGGTTACATATGTTGTGCCCGGTGCGGGCAATGCGCGTTTACATGGACAGGACCAAAAGCTATAGGAAAAGTGACCAGCTTTTTGTGTCTTGGGCGAAGAACCACTTGGGAAAGCCAGTCTCAAAGCAGCGGCTCTCTCACTGGATTGTGGGGGCTATTGCTTTGGCTTATAGCTCTAAGGGTTTGCAGCCACCAGAGGGGCTGCGTGCACATTCTACCAGGGGTCTCACCACCTCATGGGCCCTTTTCAGAGGGATCTCCATTCAGGAGATTTGCGCCGCAGCAAGTTGGGCCTCGCCGCACACCTTCGCCAGGTTCTACAAGCTGGATGTTACGGCTCCTCCATTGGCCCATTCGGTGCTTAGTGTGGCTAAGGCACGGTGAGGCTCATTTCGGGACAGTTGGTCCCCCGGTAACATCTGCCTAGCAATCCGGGAGTCAGTATTTTCCCAATGTGAGACACGAAACGAATGCTATGAAAGAGAACTTTAGGTTACTTGCGTAACCCCGGTTCTCTGAGTAGCACCCTCCTTGCTCATTCGTAGCGAGGAAGAGGTGAGTGTTTTTTGAATGACTGGCAGCGTAGTGTCAGACCCTTTTTATAGGGGGAGGGTCTCCACCCTCCCTGACACTGACGTGCTTAGTTCCAGCCAATCCTGGCTGGCAGAATGCAATAGGAGCTTCTGATGAGGTCACGCTATAGGCGTTCCCAATGTGAGACACTCACTCATGTTACTCAGAGAACCGGGGTTACGCAAGTAACCTA
>SEMN01000482.1:2500-400876 GCA_005408345.1 Macquaria australasica | reverse complement strand
CCCACATTAATGTAGCTCGTCTATCAGTCACATACTCACATGCTCTCCTGTCAGGCTCTTTGAAGCCATTTAAATGATTTTCAGTTAGCCTTTTTAAGCTCCTCCTCATCTGTGACAACAGGAATTCTTGGCTGCTTGACAGATGATTTGGTGCCTGGTGTGTTTCAGTGTCAGGAGACACGTTTGACTCGTTTTCACTCATCAGGAATTCTTTCCTCCGTGGCAGTAAAATATGTCACACGAGCCGTCAGAAAACACCAGCAACATTAAGGCTACAAACAACCCATAATGTGACACCATCTGTAGGAGACACTCTTTCCATTCAAAAATAATATCTGTATACAGTATTTACAGTATTTTTAGAATGGCCCTGCATTTTTCCACACGCATGCACATGCTCACTATCCATAGAAACTAAAGAATAAAGATTTAATAGGATTAGTACTTGATTAGTAATCAATTAATCTATTACTCGTACCCATCCTTAACATAAACCTCCATTTTTCTCCAAAAACACATCAGTGAGCCACATTATTGAACTGGGTGACATGGGCACTGTAGTTTATTTTGAGTAAATCCCACATACACTGTTCTGCTGCCGGGAATACTCACTGGAGCATAAAATGTCTATTAATACGCAGCTGAAAATAGTCCCCAACAAAGGCTTGATTGAGGATTGAGTAAAATGTGCTAAAAAGTACAGTGCCCAGCTTGTTTCAAGTATTGAGAGACAAACTTGGTTTTGATCATTTCATAAGATTTGTTGACAGTAAGCTCATTTTAATGGTATCTTAAGCAAATGAGCAGAGTCATTAACTGCAGCATGTGGTGTGTTCTATATAATGGTGTGGTCATTATCATTGTTCCCATTTCAACCCATCAAATTCCTTCTGTACCTGAAAACAAGTTTGGAGCTGCATTTCCATGTAAAATGCCAAAGATGTGAAGGTCAGATAAGACAGGTCACATGGGTTGATGATACAGTTGCAGAGATCATGCACGCCGCCAAAGATGAAGCTGCTCCTGCTGCAGAGTTAAGTGGAGCCCCAGACTCAAAGATGGAGGAGGAGGAGGAGGAGGAGGAGGAGGCTGAAGTTCCCACTGAAGCTGCCAGTGAAGCAGATGTGAAAGAGGCAGAGGAAGATGATGGTATTCACACGGTTTTTCTTTAATAGTCATATTCATTAGTCAGATACAAGATCGATAACTAAAGGCACTAAATTTGTTGCTATCACATCACTAGTGAAACATGTCGACCTTGAAGAAGCAGAACATGAACCATCACTGGAAGACGAGGAAGGTGTTGGTACAGAAGAGGAGGAGGAATTAAAAACGGAGAATGATGAAGAAGAACAAGAAGTGGGAGCTATTAAAACAGAAGAAGTTTTGGTAGATGTGGAGAAGGAGGAGGAAGAGGAGGAGGAGGCCAAAACTGAAGAAGATGCAGTAGAAGAAGATGAGGAGGAGGAGGAGACCAAACTGGATGAGGATCTGGGAGTTGACGAGGAGGAAAGGAGGAAGAGGAGGATATTATGACAAAAACTGAAGATTTGGTAAAAGATGAAGAGGGAGGAAAGACTAAAACTGGAAGAAGATATGGAAGATGAAGAGGAGAGGAGGAGAAAGAGACAAAACTGTGGAAGATGGAAAGATGAGGGAGGAGGAGTGGAGGAGGAGGAGGAGGAAGGAGATGGTGGAGGAAGATGGAAGAGAGGGAGGAGGGAGGAGAAGATGGAAGGGGGAAGGGAGGAGGGGATGAAGACCAAATCTAAAGAAGATATGGTAGAAGATGAAGAGGAGGAGGAGAAAGAGACAAAAACTGTAGAAGATGCAGTAAAAGATGAGGAGGAGGAGGAGGAGGAGACCAAATCTAAAGAAGATATGGTAGAAGAGGAGGAGGAGGAGGAGAAAGAGACAAAAACTGTGGAAGATGCATTAAAAGATGAGGAAGAGGAGGAGGAGGAGACCAAAACTGAAGAAGATTTGGTGAAAGATGAGGAGGAGGAGGAGGAGGAGGAGGAGGAGGAGGAGGAGGAGGAGGAGACCAAAGCTGGAGAAGATTTGGTGGAAGAGGAGATTGAAGATAAAGACCTTCATGGTGATGAAGAAAGAGACGAAGAAAACATTGAAATAACTGACACTGTCAATGTCAAAGATGAATTTATAAAAACTGACCAGGACGATCAAGCTTTAGACCTGGATGATGATGAGGATTTAGAAGAGGAGGAGGAGGAAGAAGAAAAACAGGACGAAGTGGAGATAATGGAGGTGAATGATGAAGTTGAAGATGAAGAAAAAGAGTCATCTATCCAACAACTTGATCTTAAAATCCTGTCATCTGAAAAACAAGACAATACCAGTGTAATACCTGAATCTGATGAGGAGAAGGAAGAAGAAACAACTGTTCACGACGAAGACAAATACTCCGACACTGTCGACGATCACGATGAAAACAACAACAACAGTGAAAGTGGGAAAACTGAACCTAAACGAAAGAGGAAGGTTCATATTCCCTTTGAGAGGCTCAGAAGAGTCGGATCCAGTGCTGAACACCTCCACAAGCATGAGAAAGGTACAATACTCTTACCATAATCATCACATATTTTTATTTTTCATCATTATTTTCATTATCAGATAATGAAAATGCTTCTGAATGGTGAGTGTTAACGGTGATAAATATAATGTGGAATGATGGTGTGAATAGTTATCATCTTTACATTTTCTTAACATATTTTCAAAGGGCATATTGAATTCTTTTTGACCAGTTGGTTGTGACATGACAAATGTTATTAAGACCTAACAGATGTTTGTTCACTGACTGATAACATGTATAATATTTTTATTTCAGTGCTTTTTGTTACCATTGTGTTTGTTAATTTGTTTTGTGACTGTGTTAATCATCAAGGAGAGCATCAAGGTTTTCATCACAAAAGCTGTTTCAGTCACATGAGAAGGCTGATATCAGTTTAATCTCTGTGTGTCCAGTACAGACGGGTCAATGATGGGTTTAGCCTAGCTTAGCACAAACTGGAAACGGGGTAAATAGCTAAACTAGCAAAATTGCAGCAACAAAGAGTCACTTCATGCAGCAGCTGCAAAGTCCTGTAAATGAGTTCGCCAGCTGTTCACACATTACAAATAGGAACTGCTAATAGCTAATTTGGCCTACTTTTAATAGTGCCAAATAAAAAACAAATAATTATAATGGGAATGACAAAATCCCTAAACTTTCATGTTGCACCATCAATATTTTTTGAGAGTATTTTTGACATGGTTCTTATAACACTGGAACACTGATACTTTCCTCTATCCATTTGTATCCAGATACTTCCTGTGTTAAAAACCTGTGGACACAATATGGACAAAAAAAGAGTGTGTCTGTGCTGTGTTTGTATGACTATCTTCAAAACTCACTAGAGACCCCAGTTCTTTCTGTTATTTTCTTTCACTCTTCTTTGTTCTTATCTCTGTGCAAAGAATTAGAGTTGTAAAACTTCATAAGAAGTGCAACATTTTCGCTTAAGTTGAACTTGCAAATTCACCCGGACACATCTTTGCCCCAATTTGTGTTACCTGGGGGGAATGCTGGTTGCGTCAACTCGTGTCTTTGCATTGACTGTATAGTGTTGCCTCTAAAATTTGTTCAGTCTGAACACTCTGGTGGTTGGGCTCACATGGCACAGGGATCATAATATACTCCACCTCCTTGTGGGAAACAAGGTCACCTTTCCCATGGACTTTTTTTATGGATGGCTTCTGTTCCTAGAAAATATACGTTTGTGTGCCTGACCAATATCTGTACTGGACACACAGGGATTAAACTGATATTGATCTTCTCATCTGACTACAGGAAAGATGAACACATTTCCCAAAATGTTGGTGTGTTTCTTTAAGAGACTAATTATGGAGACAGTTTTAATTGAAAAGCAAATAAAGATGGACATAACAAGGTCAAGTCAAGTTTTATTTAGGTCAGTAACTCATCCTGACTTGATGTTGGTGTGAAAAGCTGCACGGAAAGAGGCTCTTAGGACTAATATGGTACCACGCCTTTAACTGTGCTACTTTCTTCTTGATGACTCAGTAAAGCGTATCTATTTCCCAAGGTGCTAATTGTGTACTGAACAGCTATTGCCTTTGGTGGCAGTGAGTCATTAGTATAGACGGCAGCTAGATGGAGCTAACAGGCTGAGAAAAACATTGATAGATTTCTGGATGAGGACATGAAACAACATTCTGATGTACTGTATGATCTTCCCTTCACAGTGAATTGTGTATCTTTGAAAAATGATAACTGAATAACTAGATATTTTTACTTTATTATACATCTCTGCAGATTAGCTCTAACAACTTAGGTCTGATTGTTTTAATAATATAACATCATTTAGCTTTTGGTGTGTTTTTGATCATAGTGTTTTCAGCACCGCAGTGCTTATAGTGCTTATGCAAGCATGAATATTTGTCATGATGACTATATTACTGGTCTGATTACTTGTCAGAATCGCACTGTTGTGTACTGTATATTTTTACACATTTCTGTATAATATACTTTAGTTCTTAAAGAGGCAAAGGAGAGACACGCAATAAAAGAAGTTAAAGATGCCATTATTAAAGGTAATATTCTTGACTGTGCACCTTCTTTACTTTGCTTACTCCCAAAATCCATTTTATATTTTCTAATGTTCTATTTAAATGCATTGATTTGGTATAATTTAGTGAAAACAAAAACTTACTCTATGCACCTGACCAGCACCTGATAGATTTGCCTATGAAGATGTATTGTTGCTTACAGACCTCAAAGCAGCAGAAACTGAAAAGGACAAGAAAAAACAGAAGGAAGCCAAACTTGAGGAAACTGTAGCGATAAAACTAAAAGAAGAAAAGCCAAAGGAGGAGGCCAAACCCCTTGAGAAGAAACAACAGAAGACCAAAGGTATTTACACTTGTTAAAGTACAAAATATTGTTCAAAATAAAAAGACAGCTGATACCTTTAGTAGTATGCACAAAATATTAGAATACTGCTACGCCATTAATTTGTTTAACTGTACTGAACATACTTATTTTAGCACTATTAGCACGTACTGCTAATAGTAGTCACCATGAAAAACAGATGTATACCACTAGTACGATTCTCTAAACAAATTGTGTTTCAGTATTAGTAACCTTCCCACTTGTACACAAAAGGCACAGGATACTTTGTCCTGCTTTAAGACTGCTCCACCTTTAAGACTTTACTGTACTGACAATGACACTTTGATAATTGCTTTTTGAAGAAGAGCCTAAAAAGAAGGAAGAGCCAAAGCCTTCTAAAGAAGAAAAAGAAAAGAAGAAATTGTCCAAAGAGGAGGCAGAAGTAAAGAAGCCTTCAGAGGAGAAGAAAGATATAGCAAAACCTAAAGAGAAGAGAGAAGTTACAAAACCCTCTAAAGAAAAAAGAGAAGTCAAGAAACCACTTAAAGAAAAGAAAGAAGTCAAGATACCTCACAAAGATGAGAAAGAAGTCAAGAAACCACCTAAAGAAGAAAAAGAAGTCAAGAAACCATCCAAAGAAGAGAGAGAAGTAAAGGAACCTCCTAAAGAAGAGAGAGAAGTCAAAAAACCAACCAAAGAAGAGAGAGAAGTCAAGAAACCTCCTAAAGAAGAGAAAGAAATCAAGAAACCATTAAAAGAAGACAAAGAAGTGAAGAAACCTTCCAAAGAAGAAGCAGAAGTAAAGAAACCACCTAGAGAAGAGAAAGAAGTCAAAAAACCACCCAAAGAAGAGAGAGAAGTAAAGAAACCTCCTAAAGAAGAGAAAGAAGTCAAAAAACCACCCAAAGAAGAGAGAGAAGTAAAGAAACCATCCAAAGAAGAGAGAAAAGTCAAGAAACCATTAAAAGAAGAGAAAGAAGTCAAGAAACCTTCCAAAGAACAAGCAGAAGTAAAGAAACCTCCTAGAGAAGAGAAAGAAGTCAAGAAACCACCTAAAGAAGAGAAAGAAGTCAAAAAAACATCCAAAGAAAAGAGAGAAGTCAAGAAACCATCCAAACAAGAGGCAGAAGTAAAGAAACCTCCTAAAGAAGTGGCAGAAGTTAAGAAACCATCCAAAGAAGAGAAGGAAGTCAAGAAACCATCCAAAGAAAAGAGAGAAGTCAAGAAACCATACAAAGAAGAGAAAGAAGTAAAGAAACATCCTAAAGAAGAGAAGGAAGTCAAGAAACCATCCAAAGCAGAGGCAGAAGTAAAGAAACATCCTAAAGAAGAGAAAGAAGTCAAGAAACCATCCAAAGAAGAGAAGGAAGTCAAGAAACCATCCAAAGAAAAGAGAGAAGTCAAGAAACCATCCAAAGAAGAGGAAGAAGTCAAGAAACCATCCAAAGAAGAGGCAGAAGTAAAGAAACCTCCTAAAGAAGAGAAAGAAGTCAAGAAACCATCCAAAGAAGAGAAGGAAGTCAGGAAACCATCCAAAGAAGAGGCAGAAGTAAAGAAACATCATAAAGAAGAGAAAGAAGTCAGGAAACCATCCAAAGAAGAGAAGGAAGTCAAGAAACCACCCAAAGAAGAGGCAGAACTAAAGAAACCTCCTAAAGAAGAGAGAGAAGTCAAGAAACCATCCAAAGAAGAGGCAGAAGTGAAGAAACCTCCTAAAGAAGAGAAACAAGTCAAGAAACCATCCAAAGAAGAGGCAGAAGTAAAGAAACCTCCTAAAGAAGAGAAAGAAGTCAAGAAACCATCCAAAGAAAAGAAGGAAGTCAAGAAATCATCCAAAGAAGAGGCAGAAGTAAATAAACCTCATAAAGAAGAGAAAGAAGTCAAGAAACCATCCAAAGAAGAGGAAGAAGTCAAGAAACCATCAAAAGAAAAGGCAGAAGTAAAGAAACCTCCTGAAGAAGAGAAAGAAGTCAAGAAACCATCCAAAGAAGAGGCAGAAGTAAAGAAACTTCCTAAAGAAGAGAAAGAAGTCAAGAAACCATCCAAAGAAGAGAAGGAAGTCAGGAAACCATCCAAAGAAGAGGCAGAAGTAAAGAAACATCATAAAGAAGAGAAAGAAGTCAAGAAACCATCCAAAGAAGAGAAGGAAGTCAAGAAACCACCCAAAGAAGAGGCAGAACTAAAGAAACCTCCTAAAGAAGAGAGAGAAGTCAAGAAACCATCCAAAGAAGAGGCAGAAGTAAAGAAACCTCCTAAAGAAGAGAAAGAAGTCAAGAAACCATCCAAAGAAAAGAAGGAAGTCAAGAAATCATCCAAAGAAGGGGCAGAAATAAAGAAACCTCATAAAGAAGAGAAAGAAGTCAAGAAACCATCCAAAGAAGAGGAAGAAGTCAAGAAACCATCAAAAGAAAAGGCAGAAGTAAAGAAACCTCCTGAAGAAGAGAAAGAAGTCAAGAAACCATCCAAAGAAGAGAAAGAAGTCAAAAAACATCCTGAAGAAGAGAGAGAGGTCAAGAAACCACCCAAAGAAGAGAGAGAATTCAAGAAACCATCCAAAGAAGAGGCAGAACTAAAGAAACCTCCTAAAGAAGAGAAAGAAATCAAAAAACCATCCAAAGAAGAGAAGGAAGTCAAGAAACCTCCTAAAGAAGAGAAAGAAATCAAGAAACCATCCAAAGAAGAGAAAGAAGTCAAAAAACCTCCTAAAGAAGAGAAAGAAGTCAAGAAACCATCCAAAGAAAAGAAGGAAGTCAAGAAACCATCCAAAGAAGAGGCAGAAGTAAAGAAACCTCCTAAAGAAGAGAAAGAAGTCAAGAAACCATCCAAAGAAGAGGCAGAAGTAAAGAAACCTCCTAAAGAAGAGAGAGAAGTCAAGAAAACACCCAAAGAAGAGAGAGAAGTCAAGAAACCATCCAAAGAAGAGGCAGAAGTAAAGAAACCTCCTGAAGAAGAGAGAGAAGTCAAGAAAACACCCAAAGAAGAGAGAGAAGTCAAGAAACCATCCAAAGAAGAGAAAGAAGTCAAAAAACCTCATAAAGAAGAGAAAGAAGTCAAGAAACCATCCAAAGAAGAGGAAGAAGTCAAGAAACCATCAAAAGAAAAGGCAGAAGTCAAGAAACCTCCTAAAGAAGAGAAAGAAGTCAAGAAACCATCCAAAGAAGAGGCAGAAGTAAAGAAACCTCCTAAAGAAGAGAGAGAAGTCAAGAAAACACCCAAAGAAGAGAGAGAAGTCAAGAAACCATCCAAAGAAGAGGCAGAAGTAAAGAAACCTCCTGAAGAAGAGAGAGAAGTCAAGAAAACACCCAAAGAAGAGAGAGAAGTCAAGAAACCATCCAAAGAAGAGAAAGAAGTCAAAAAACCTCATAAAGAAGAGAAAGAAGTCAAGAAACCATCCAAAGAAGAGGAAGAAGTCAAGAAACCATCAAAAGAAAAGGCAGAAGTCAAGAAACCTCCTGAAGAAGAGACAGAAGTCAAGAAACCACCCAAAGAAGAGGCAGAAGTAAAGAAACATCTTAAAGAAGAGGCAGAAGTTAAGAAACCTCCCAAAGAAGAGGAAGAAGTCAAAAAACCATCCAAAGAAGAGGCAGAAGTAAAGAAACCTCCTGAAGAAGAGACAGAAGTCAAGAAACCACCCAAAGAAGAGGCAGAAGTAAAGAAACATCTGAAAGAAGAGGCAGACGTCAGGAAACCATCCAAAGAAAAGAGAGAAGTCAAGAAACCATCCAAAGAAGAGGCAGAAGTAAAGAAACATCTTAAAGAAGAGGCAGAAGTCAAGAAACCATCCAAAGAAAAGAGAGAAGTCAAGAAACCATCCAAAGAAGAGGCAGAAGTTAAGAAACCTCCCAAAGAAGAGGAAGAAGTCGAAAAACCATCCAAAGAAGAGGCAGAAGTAAAGAAACCTCATAAAGAAGAGGCAGAAGTCAAGAAACCATCCAAAGAAGAGAAAGAAGTCAAAAAACCTCCTAAAGAAGAGAAAGAAGTCAAGAAACCATCCAAAGAAAAGAAGGAAGTCAAGAAACCATCCAAAGAAAAGGCAGAAGTAAAGAAACATCCTAAAGAAGAGAAAGAAGTCAAGAAACCATCCAAAGAAGAGGCAGAAGTGAAGAAACCATCAAAAGAAAAGGCAGAAGTAAAGAAACCTCCTGAAGAAGAGAGAGAGGTCAAGAAACCACCCAAAGAAGAGAGAGAAGTCAAGAAACCATCCAAAGAAGAGGCAAAAGTAAAGAAACCTCCTAAAGAAGAGAAAGAAATCAAGAAACCATCCAAAGAAGAGAAAGAAGTCAAAAAACCTCCTAAAGAAGAGAAAGAAGTCAAGAAACCATCCAAAGGAAAGAAGGAAGTCAAGAAAACATCCAAAGAAGAGGCAGAAGAAAAGAAACCTCCTAAAGAAGAGAAAGAAGTCAAGAAACCATCCAAAGAAGAGGCAAACGTAAAGAAACCCCCTAAAGAAGAGAAAGGAGTCAAGAAACCATCCAAAGAAGAGGTAGAAGAAAAGAAACCTAAAGAAGAGAAAGAAGTCAAGAAACCATCCAAAGAAGAGGCAGAAGTAAAGAAACCTCCTAAAGAAGAGAAAGAAGTCAAGAAACCATCCAAAGAAGAGGCAGAAGAGATGAAACCTCCTAAAGAAGAGAAAGGAGTCAAGAAACTATCCAAAGAAGAGGTAGAAGAAAAGAAACCTAAAGAAGAGAAAGAAGTCAAGACACCACCCAAAGAAGAGGCAGAAGTAAAGAAACCTCCTAAGGAAGAGAAGGAAGTCAAGAAACCATCCAAAGAAAAGAGAGAAGTCAAGAAACCATCCAAAGAAGAGGAAGAAGTCAAGACACCATCCAAAGAAGAGGCAGAAGAACAGAAACATCCTAAAGAAGATAAAGAAGTCAAGAAACCTTCCAAAGAAGAGGCAGAAGTGAAGAAACCTCCTAAAGATGAGAAAGAAGTCAAGAAACCACCCAAAGAAGAAAAAGAAGAGAAGAAACCTCCCATGGAAGATAAAGAAGACAGGAAACCTCCCAAAGAAGACAAGGAAGATAAGCAACCTCCTAAAGAAAAGAAGAAACATCTCAAAGAACAGAAAGAAGTCAAGTCACCACTTAAAGAAGAAAAAGAAGAGAAGAAACATCTTAAAGATCAGAAAGAAGAGATTAAACCACCTAAAGAAGATGTAGACTTGAAACCATTTAAGGAAGAGAAAACACTGAAAAAGCCTCAAGAGGAGAAAGTAGAGGAAGAGGTGAAGGCTAAAGAACTGAAGGAAGTAAAGAGGCCTTCTGAGGAAAGGAAAGAAGGGAAGAAACCCTCTAAAGAGGAGAGGGCAGAAAGGGAGCCACCTAAGGAAGAGAAAGAAATTAAAAAACCTACAAAAGAAAAAGAGGCTAAGAAGCCATCTAAAGAGCAGAAAGAAGTGAAGCCTTCCAAGGAAGATAAAGAAGAGAAGGTGCCTTCGATAGAAGAGAAAGAAGTGGAGAAGCCTTCTAAAGTAAAGAAAGAAGTTAAAAAGCCCTATAAAGAAAAGAAGACAGTGAAACCTTCAAAGAAAGAGATGGATGACAAGAAGTCTTCTAAGGAAGAGAAAGAAGAGAAATTGCCTTCTGTGAATGAAAAAGAAGTGAAGAAGCCTATAAAGAAGGAAAGAGATCTGAAGAAGCCTTCTGTGGAGGAAGAACCTCCCAAAAAAGAGAAAGAGGTACAAGAGGTGAAAAAGCATCTCATAGAAGAGAAGGAAGGAATACTGCCTCCAAAAGAAGAACGAGAACAAAGGAAGCCCTCGAAAGAAGAGAAGGAACCAGAAAAACCACATAAAGAGGCCAAAGAAGTTAAAAAGCTTCTCAAAGAAGAGAAAGAAGTAACAAAGCTTGCTAAAGAAGAACCAGAAAAGATCTCCAAAGAGAAGAAAAAACCAGCGAAGCCTTCAAAAGAGGTGAAGGAGGACAAGCAAGAGAGGCCTTCCAAAGAAAGGGCAGTACCAAAGAAGCCCTCTAAAGAAAAACAAGATTCAGAGAAACCTTCTAAAGAAGAAAAAGAACCGACAAAACTGTCTAGAAGGCAAGAAAAAGAACCAAAGATGCCTTTCAAAGAAGAGACAGAACCAAAGAAGCTCTCTAAAGAACAAGACCAAGAGAAACCTTCCATGGTGAAGGTCAAGGTCAAGAAGATTCACAAAGACAAAACAGAACCAACAAAGTCTTCTAAAGAAGAGAAAGAAATCAAGAAGACTCCCAAAGACAAAGAACCTGTCAAGAAGAGAGACACTAAGACAGGTACGCATAGGCCAGAAATGCAATGTTTTTAGCAATCACACAATGTAAGGATCCATTGACTATTCCTACGTAATCCATTAACAATACTAAGAGTCTACAGCCATGCTAGCAGCTCTGTGAGGCTGTGCCCCTCTACAGCGACACTTTGAGTAAAATGCTCATGTGATCATGCTTACATGCTCACAATGGCATACTAGCATGTTGATGTTGATGCAGGTATAATGTTGACCATGTTCATCATCTTAGTTTAGCGTGTTAGCATTCTAACATTTGCTAATTAGCACTAAACACAAAGTACAGCTGAGGCTGATGGGAATTAAATTAGTTGTACAGGTATTTAACCATAAATACCTGTAAAGAACAAAATTAAATTGAGACCAGATGATGGTGTTAGATGAAAAGTC
The DNA here is from genome assembly GCA_005408345.1 of Macquaria australasica. Taxonomy (NCBI): domain Eukaryota; kingdom Metazoa; phylum Chordata; class Actinopteri; order Centrarchiformes; family Percichthyidae; genus Macquaria; species Macquaria australasica. Next base: position 389,306 of record SEMN01000482.1, on the reverse strand, counting down.
AGTGGATCAAAGTTATAACAGTTCATACTCAGAGGAACATGAATGTCAAACTTCACGGCAATCCATCTAATAGTTGTCAAAATATTTCAATAACAAGCAAAAATATAAACCTGGTGGTGGCGCTAGAGGAAAATTCAGGGGATCAAAGTGGTGGACCGAACAACAGACCGACATTGCCATCCATAAAGCCATACCACGAGCATGGCTAAAAATACTGTTATGATACATGTGCCGTTTTCATAACAATATAATATTTGTGAGCATTAATTGAGCTCTAGATGTGCTTACTCGTAGAAGATCCTGAAGAGAGTCCTGACTAGAGCTTAAACAAGGCTAAATAGACTGATAGATTATTTCCCTTTGTTCAATGTATAATTTATGTGAAACTGTTCAATCAGCTTTGCCTTTTTATTTCAGACGCTAGACCAGAAAAGGCTGTAAGGAGGATTAAAGTTGTCAAGAAGGAGGTTGCGTCTGTCCTGAAAAAGGAACATCTTAATGTTACAAAAGCAGGTAAGACAATATTCTATGTAAAAGAACAGGTTACAGTGACATTTTATCCTTGTGGTTATTTTTTGATATATTTTCCAGTGACACAGCTTACACCCAGCTTGTTTAAATAGAACAGAAATAAAGAAAAAAGAGACTGTCCTCACCTGAAATTGACATTATTGGTCACTTGTTCAAATGGCTGACCCATATTTGCATTTCTCTAATAGTTTTTCACAAAAATAATATTATAATCACATTATCTCTTTGAAGTTATTGCTGAGGTAATTAATATATCAATTTTCCAGCTACATGGCAAATTACAAATTACAGTCATAAATTATATATATGGTTGTATAAAAATACCAGCAATACAATGCTATGTAAAATAAAATGAAATGAAATAGAAACTGAAATTGTAGCATAATCTTTCTGCTTCCCATTTCAGCTGATGAACCCAAGAAGGCAGTAAAGGTGCTGAAGGCTGTGAAAAAGCAGATAGTTCCTGTCCTGAAAAAGGAACACATGAATATTACAAAAACAGGTAAATAACAGGCCACACCCAGTGTAACCATATGTCAACTTTAAGCTACAGTGTGTGAGATAATAAACAATAGGCAATCACTGAATCTTTAAAATATCAAGAATCAAGAGTAATAGACTACTGGTTTAATAATAATATATTTATATTACATTTAAAACATGGATCTCATTAGGCCCTGCTTTATTTATGGATGGGACTTAATGTAATGTAATAAAGATCTTTAAGGCAAAACAACATAATAAGTATCAATCTGACATATCAAGTGACTGAATTCCACGATCTTTTAACAAACTAGAATTATAGTTTGCAACAGACTGCTACCATTACATGTTGCCTAATGCCCGCAATGATGCCGTTTTGCGAGTAGATGGATTTAATGTGGCACTAAGATGAGCTAATGAATTATATTTTTGAATATTCCCCAATAATAGCGGTTCCTGAAGTTCTTAAAGTGAAAGCCAAACCAGAACCTGCAAAGAAAGGTATGAGCATGCTTTTATTCTTTTGTGTCAGTTGTCAATTAATTTTCTTAAAATTTTCCCCCTGGGGAGCATCCGAAATGGTTTAACGTTCACTATGCACGATTACGTTGCCACTTGCCAATAATTTGGTGCCCCACTGCTATGAGCCTTGTGACCCCCTTGGATATTTGTTCCACCGCCGACACTGTACCACATAAGCACTGATCTTTATATATTAAAAACATATAATTTCTTTTTGACATCATAATTTTCCACCAGTGGCAGTTCCCAAGGAGCCCAAGAAGGAACCAAAGCAAACAGAAGTTCCAAAGGAAAAGGTCAAAGCGGCTCCTGCTAAGAAAGGTAACACACACATTATTAGTTTATAAGTTACAACTTCTTGATAATGTTTTCATCACCAAAGAGAAACATTATTAATTGTCACAATGGAAATAAAACTATCCTGCTGTAAGAAACATTGTGCTTTTGACACACAGAAGCTCCTAAAGAAAAGGTCAAACCAGTCATCTTGAAAAAAGGTAAGAGTGGTGCATGTTATAATATACATACAAATATAAAACTAACTACATCTTGAACTGCACTTACACACTGTATGTGTATTTTATTTCCAAATTCCTGCTGACAGAACAAGAGGTCCCTCCCAGAAATGCCTCTCTGGTGAAAGAGAGAGTCAAAATAGTACCTATGAAAAAAGGTAATTTTCTTTGGTTTATAAGTTTTATTGGTTTCAGATTCTTCCATGTTTTAGTGAGTTGAGTCAATGATCCTAAGCTTACACCTGTTTTTTTATTTTCTTTTTTTTTTTTCAGTAGTCAAGGCGCCAAAAGAGAAAGTCAAAGCAGCCTCTGCAAAGACAGGTAGCCTTCAGCAATATTTAAATGTTTCAAAGGTTTTGGTTTTACATACTGAACATCATGCTATATGTTTTCTTTAGCAGCTGAGGTTTCTAAACAGAAGCCCAAACCAGTTCTAACAAAGAGAGGTAAGACGTGTCTTTGTATATAGCTTCATGATTCCAGTCTTATTTTCTGCAATGACAAACCTAAACTCTCTTTCCATAGAACCTGCTCCACTCAAGACAAAACCAGCCCCAGTAGTCAAGGGTAAGAGGACACTAATCAACATTTATGGTCATGTTTAAATACTGAAGCAACTGATTTTCCTACTCATTCTTTTTTTTTCTTACAGAGGCAGAAGTACCTCACAAAAATGTCTCGCTAACAAAGGAGAAGGTCAAGGTTGTGCCACTGAAGAGAGGTACTTTCATATTTTTTATCGACTCACCACTACAGTATGACTTTATCAATCAAAACGCTAACTGCTCAGCATCCAGTTATGAATTTTGAGTTTTAAACAATAACAAAACTGGTGCTTTCCATTTCATTTTATTTTCAACTGTATCTTTTAACACATTCAAACCATTTCGCTGTAATATTTTCTCTTTCACAGTGCCTGTAACTCCAAAAGAGAAAGTCAAACCAGCACCAACAAAAAAAGGTAGTTACAGTGATTAAACTAGTTTTACCAATCAAATATCATCTATATTCATATCATACCTAATATAAATGATGTGTGAATTACTTTTCCTTAAAATTATTTCAGTATTATTTACATTTTTGATTTTTATTTTGACATTTTGTCTGCTTCTTAAACAGTTTTTAGTCTAGATGCTTGAATAGCAGCTGTAATCACATGGACACAAAGTGCTGGAAATGTCCAGCTCGACTGATATTTTTGTTATTATTTGCTTTAGAAGCTGAGGTTCTCAAGGAGAAGAAGGCCGAGCCAGTGACTCCCACAAAAGGTTTGTATTTCACAATGCATTTGTCCCTCTTTTATTTCTAATCAGATTGTAGTTTTGCAACAGTAGTTTCTTTGTGGTTTCTAACTGTACACATTAGAATTAATAGGGCCATGTATTTTTCTAGCACCTCTTATCAAAGCAAAACCTAGATCCGCTGAAAAGAGGAAAGGTATGTGGCAGAAGTGTGTTTCTGTAGTGATTTACTAGCTATTAATATGTTAAATGCTTCAGGCTAAACAGGCTAAATGCTTCACTGCCATATGACAATGACTCTGCTCAAAACAGTAATGTTAATATAATTTCAAAGACATATTAGGTTATAGTTGTGATAACCCAAAATTTGCTATAAGCTGACAAATTTGTTTTAATGAATTGTCATTACCTAAAAAAGACAAGAACTTGATATTTTGGAGATGCATGTTTTTCACACAGCAGAGATGAGATTTTTAAGCTAAAAGTTGCATTGCATAGGTGTGCAAGGTTTTCTGGGCTTGTAACTTTATAAATGGAGTTATTGTGACATTTCCCCCCTTGTTTCTTTTAATGTAGAAGCTGTTGTGAAAGAAAAGGCAAAGGCAAAAACCTCACAGAAAGGTGCTGATTAGTTGTACTTTCTGTCTCTGTAATAGTGTAGGTGCATTACGAACAAGTTGCTTATGCTTAAAGGCAAACATCTTAATCACATCTTCAAGGATATGATATAATTTAAATGCATAGTCCAGTTGCTTGTTACATCTGTCACTTATAAAAAGCAAGAATCATCACGCCACTTGTTTTTTCTTCTTTCTCTTTAGAACCTGAAGCCAAGCCAGTTCTTGCCAAAAAAGGTAATGCCGATATTATCCATCATTATTTGTCAAAAAGCTAAATATCCTTAACACAACAGCTGAAACGTTTTCCTCCTGTGTTATACTCAGCACCTGAGGTTACAAAGGAGAAGCCTAAGCCAGCTCATAAAAAGAAAGGTAAATATTTAATTAAAGCAACAAAAAGACAAGACAAGACATAGACAAGACATAACATTTTATATTTATTTATATTAATATAAATTCTTGTGAAAATTCACGATTTAAAGAATGTTGAAAAAATGTTTTTCATTTGAATTAGCTCCTTCTAAAACAGAGGCTGAAACAAAGAAGGAAAAGGTCAAATCACTCCTAAAGAAGAAAGGTAGCCTGCCACTGCCTTCTGCCTGCAGACGATTTTCTGGGGTTGTAGCTTAGAAAAAATATTGTTATCATCTACACTCAGTTGCCAGTTTATTAGGTACACCAAGTAATGCAGTCTAAAACAACAGTCCTGCAATTAATCCTACCTCCATGAAGGTTATAATGTTCAGTTTTTGTTGAAACGTTTTTAGAGAGGTGTTGATTCAACTGTTTGGAGGATGTAGTTTGTGGTGCTGTTGAATTTTATTGAGTTACACCGTTATACTGCAGTAGTTTTAGCTAGGTGTACCTAATAAACTGGCAACTGAGTGTATAGTATTACTAAAGCAAGTCTAACTTGTTACTACACTATATAACCATAAAGCTATTTACTGAGTATTAATAGCTTACATTCTTATTTACTCAGAGTCCAAAGTACCAGAGGACAAAGTCAAACCAGCTGTTAAAAAAGGTACAAAAACAACATTTACATCTCACATTGTCATGTTTGGTGACAAATACTTGAACCTTTTCATTTTTAATGCTAAACAATCCGCTATGTGTGTCAGTGGGGCATTTTCCTTTAATGTGCTGTAATTATATGGCAAGCTTTGTCACAAATAAACATTTATTGATTGCTTTTCCTCCCTGGTGGCCCAGCATTGTTGAGGAAAAAGGCCAAACCAGTCCATGTGAAGAAAGGTACATTAGTGGTGCTTCAGTAGGAACAAAAATCCATATGTGTGGGATTGTGATTACAGCGATCTAGTCAGGAAATGTAGGTCATTGTATTCTGTAAAAGCTCTGATTGGATTGCTCATGAGGGAAACAAGCACTTTGCCTATGAGATCAACAATACATGATTGTAGAGAACGTTATAGTGATTTCTCTGCAGCAGCTCCATTGGCAAACAGCTGTTTCTATACAATGAACCTGGATTTGCAAAGCACTGCATACAAAGATTTTGTTAGGGTTTTATTACTCACCTCTTACCTTCTAAATGTAGACAATATAGAGCTGAGATTCCAAGGCAAAGGATATCACCAAACATTAACAATGTGTTATAAAATGTTGAAATGTGTGGAACATATCTGGACGCTCCAAGGCCTTTGTTCTAGAGTGGAAGATTTCACCTAATACAACTTCTGTTGAGGCAAAATAAAAGCTACCACAATAGACATGACGTGTAGAGAATATGAAATTTGCCTTACATAAGGCCAGAAGCTTCAAAAGAGGCCAAACTAACTCTAGTCGAGTGATTTTCTCAGATGAATGCTACTTTACTTTATGTACAATGAGGAAATAGCAATATATGTCCATTTTACAATTAAGGAGTTGATGAAAAGCCTGAAAGAAACACCTACAAATTAAAGGCCTCTTGCTCACAATCATCAGATGCATGTGAAAGCACACTTAAGATCATATTTTGCAGAAAAGCCCAAACTAGCCGCTGATGGGAAAGGCACAAATCAATATTGTTTCTCTGAATTTTGTAACACAAATTACAGCTTTCTAGCTGTAGATTCCTCATGCTGCGCAAGCTGCTTTAAGCTTTTAGAAATTCCGTTTTGTTGTGGTCATGCTGTGGCTCAAGCTGCAATAAGCATCGCTGGAAAATGAGCTAATTGCGGCTTCCGCTCTCGAGTTCCCGTGTGTCCCGATTGCCCACGCATGACCTTTGTTTTCCTTTTGCAGAACTGGAGACTCCTAAAGAAAAAGACATACTTGCTGCAGTGAAGAAAGGTACAGTGTTTGGTACAATGACGACTATTATTTTACATATTACCATTATTTAGATCAGTTTATTATGCAAGGATACGAGTAAAACTTTAATTTGGTGATGCATTTGAGTTCTTTATAGTCTATTATACATGCTGCAACAATCGCCAGAAACACTTCCACAAATAAAAGAAGTGTGTTTTATCAATTGCATTTTCTTCCTGATAATGCAGGCATTTCTAGGGAAAAGACCAAACCAGTCCGTGTGAAGAAAGGTACATTTGAGGTGCTTCAGTAGAGGCAGTACTTCATGTAGTGGTAATCTGAGTACAACATGTAATCTGATTACAACATGAAGCCCTCTGCAATCTGTAAATGCAGTTATTGGGTTCTTCAGAGTGGAAACGGCCATTTCACCTGCTGCTGCTGAAGGCTCAGAATATTTTCTAGCTGAATGTGACAGTGTCTGTAAATCCTTTATAGAAAACATCTATAATGAAGATTTATAGACGTGTTTTTATTCAGCAAGAAAATATTCTGTTATAGATTTATAGACAATAATTTACAGAATACTACTAAATTGATTTTTTTTGTCTATAAATCTTAGGCTTATGGACAATAAGTGTAAAGTTTAGCAATATTTTCCAGTATCTTACTGAACATGCATGCTAGGAGTTTTAACAACCCTAAGAAGTCTCTTGTTGGTGATGTTTTCAGTTTTTGCTTTGCCATGTGACCTTAGGCATGTCTTTCAAAACAACTTAGACATTTTGAAGAGATGCTACAGTAAATCAGCCACAGCCAACGTCAATGTCGTTCTGAAACTAGTAAAACATGCATATGCTACAATAGCTTACACAAGCAAGAAAGAAATCTCCTTTTAACTTTCAATGAGGGGTAAAATGAGATGATAATTCTGAAAAAAGAAAACATTTTCTTGCTTGGCGGTGAAACAATATTTCTAATTGTCCATTTCTTGTCTGCCCATGTTTATTTCATATTTGTGAAACAGAGCCAGAGGTTTTAAAAGAAAAGGTCAAACCCAGTGCAACAAAGAAAGGTACTGCGTACAATCTGCTTTGAGTAGCGTTTAATTACATCAATAAATCTACAATATGCTGTAAGTTTATGGAAAAATTGTGATTTATTTCAGAGGACAGAGTTCTTAAAGAAAAACCAGAGCCTGTAAAGAAAGGTATCTTGATCTACTTTGTGGCCAGGCAGTTTACTGAACACTAACTACTGTACACTGTAGATCTGAATTATTCATGGACTAAAACAACCTTTAAAACAACAATTTATTTATCTATTTATTTTTAGAAAAACCAGTTGAGAAGAAGGCAGCCAAAGAAGAGAAAGCTAAAGGTATGGTGTCCAATCAGCATTGAACATTAACATCAACAAATCAGCAAAATGTCTGTGTGAAGTTGTAGTCTACCCTGTAGGAAGCAGTTTGAATCTTTGACTAATAATAGTTATTAATTAAAGTTAATTAATCTTTTGTTGCTATTTACAGAGGACAGAGTTCTTAAAGAGATACAGGAGCCTGCAAAGAAAGGTATAATTGTTTGTTAAGCAACTAAATTCTGAGTGTTTGAAATACATCACTGGAGCTTTACTTTATTTACGCACATGAATTGCTCTTGTTATTGTAGAGAGATCTGCTGAGAAGAAGGTTGCCAAGGAGGAGAAAGTAAAAGGTACTGTATAAGGGAGCTGTAATTTAAGGCAATATAACACTGTATTGTTTTGTGGTTAACATCATGTTCTCTTTTTGATAGCAGAGCCTTCTGTATCAGACAGCATTCTTATGGAGGGTAAGTCAAAATCTCCTTCTCATTACCGAAAAATCACACAAGTGTGCAAATTGCACGTCTTCTCTCCGGATGCCAGAGAGAGGCGAGGAACATATTGTGCTGAACTGTCCTGTAGTAAACTGTACCGTCCTGTGACTCCCTCTGCAGAAGAGCTGCCCTACTTCCAGTGTTTCTTCGTGGACGAGGACGAGGCCCAGTTTCCGTTCTACGCCTTCTCACCGCTGCAGATTTGAAGCTTCAGCCTGAATCCAGTCTGAAGTTTACAATTGAGTCAATTTACTGATAATGACAAGGTCACGTCACGCCCTGTGCTGCTGAAACGCAGCCTGCTGTTAACTGTAGGTCTTCAGGAGAAAACCCTGGACAGCAGAGGATGATGGGGGATTTTATGTGATGGACTGATTTTATTTTTATTTCCAGATTTGGTTGAGCTCTCATACCAAATACATGCAGCCAGTGTCCTTCCTTTCCATTTTTTCTGTTGTTTTTTATTTTATTTTTTGTGTTCAATTCCTTTGAAAGGTGGATATCGTGAGAATATTTAAATGGAACAATATAGTATATTACCTTTGTGGATCATTCATTTAGATCCTCACAGCATCACATGCAAATAAATACAATGGTGCATTTTTTAAAGAAGGAACATAGTGTAGAATATGTTTATCTATGCTGTAAACAGGGTACAAAAATGGCCACAATTGCTGATTCAAGGCGGACAGGGGTTGAATTTCTCTAAGCCCACATTTACTTGAAAAGGTATTTTTGTGCTCAGTCATCTGTGTAATTTTAGCTTTTTTCTTCATCGCATTATTATTTTATTATTATCATATTATCATTTCAAGGAAACTTCTCACACATATTCCTCTATTTCTTCCCTGATTCTTCCCATTTTTTCTGTTTCTGTCTACTTGTTATGTGTCAAAAGGAATGACCATGCACTGTATATGAGAGCTCCCAAACGTACAGATGAAACACTACCTTTAAAGTCTTATTAAACTGTACCATGTAGATGTGTGCACCAGCTCCTCATGTTGACATTGGTGCTAAAAACAAGCATTGCATTGCCTGCACTGTCAGAACGAGGCTTGAGTTCATATTTACTTTTTCTACCATCATTCATTCTATAATTGGACGACACGTTGGAAACATTTTTTTTCCCAGCTACTCACTCTGTTCCAATTATTTTACTTAAAGCATCTGAATTTGATGCTACTTGTTTTAGTCAGTGAGAGGGCGAGTATAAGTCTTTTCTTGCACTGTTATCAAAGACAAGCTGGAACATTAATAGTAGGGCACATGTGATGATTTTTTTGTCAGTCAAAAGGGATGACTGCTGTGGCTAACAGCATTTCCTTGATAGACCAAAAACACACTGTCTTTGGTCAGTGGCTGTTTGTCTGTGTGCGCAATGTAGAAACACGATGTATTTTAGCAACCTTTTGAACAGGTTCTTATAAACCAGAAAGGGGCAAGAAATGTTATGCTAGGAAAAATCGCTCCAAGTGAACTATATGAAAGTCTTTGAATGTATCATCTATCTTGTGTTTTTGACATATATAACATGATATTATTACATCTGATTAACTGGGCTAATTACAAAAGGTAACAGGATTCATATTACAGTTTATGAATATCCTGTGCATGTGATGTACAGTATGGGTTACATGATTTCAGATTGAAAGAGTATGAAAGATGTTGACAAGAGAGCTGCAAGAATCAGCTCTCCTACAGGTTTATTTGACAACCTGAATGTTGAAGTGTTGAAGTGTAACATTGAAATGAAACATTTACGTCTTTGATTATATCTGCACAACATCATGTGATTACACAGATGATCTCAGATGTAAATTGGTACATTGTTTCTCCGCTTGTACCAGCTGTTGTTTACATATAGCTCTTAAAATTTGCTGTATAGAAGACAGTTATTACAGCTTGTGGCGCTAATCCCAAGGCTACTGAAAAGTAAATCCACTTCCTTTTTATTGAAATAATAGAAACACACTCTATTAGTCCATAGATGGTGCATAAGATCCTCTCCAGTAACTGCACTGTAACAGCTGGAGTTTTATGGTGTTGCTCCACTATCACTGATAAAGTTGTAGGTGTTTTGTTCCCAAAATGACAGTGTCTTTGGATATTTGTTATTGGATTTAAGTAAAGAAGGCGTTGTTGCTCGTATAACAAAATACATTTTGATTCGTGGTGACAAAAGATAAATATTTGTTTCAGTCGTGTTAACTGAATTGTATCTAAAGACTTAATTTAACCAGGTAAACATGTGCAATACATATAATTCTGAATATATCAGTAGTTTGTCTGATAGTCCTTGAATGAAATGTGCATGATGTGTGTGTGTTTTTGATATTAGTGATATTTTTTTTCCCCCAATTTTGAGAATGGCAACACTAAATACTCATGATTCAGAGTATTTGATACCAATAACTGACATTTGTCTCTCAATGGTACCTAAAAAGTACCCAACCATCTATATTTTAAATAATCTCATTGTAAATAGTTAAATAAATGGAAAAATAGACAGTTTTATTACTGAACCATTACTACTGAAACTGCCCTTGAACTGCAGTTAAAATCACATTATGTATCATTTGTCAATTACATCTTCCTCGTGCTTGTGAATAGTAGCAATTTGACATTAAAACATTGCAATGCAAGTGTTTCTTTTGTAAGTCTTGTCTCTCTCTAAATGGTGCCAACAAAAACATTTCTAACACAAAGAGTAGTCCAGCTTTTTTCCCAGGTGATGGCAATATTTTGTAGTCAATGCAGAGTTAGTCTGAGCTTGTAACGTTAAAGATTAGTGTATGAAGATTTGAGCACTTAACAAAACAAAAAAATCTCCAATTTGAATGTAATAGCTTTTTGTTGTCATGCCGTGACAAGTATGAAGTCTTACGCCCTGGTTTCAATTGTATAAAGTCATTCTTGACTTTTGCATGTGAGTGCAGGTTTCTCAGTCAACATATTTTGATTATATCATCATCTTTATCATCTATGATGAAGGTTGCCTAATGATGAGGTTGTAATAACTCCCAAAATGTGAGCCAAGCGTTGTTTTCCATTAATAGCTGATATTGACAGAATTGTGGAAAGAAACAGGGAACTGGAGAAGGGTATTCTATCTGCCATTATGTTTTTATTGTTTTTGATTATGCATATTAACACATGTTCGCATGAGTGTCAGGTCTATATACAGGATTTTAGAAATACATGAGTTGATGAGTCCAAATTCCCCCACTCACCTAAGAACTTGACATACCAGCCACCAACCAAACTCTGTACAATTTTATGACTATTTAAAGGTATCACACGATTTTAGATTTTATTTATTCATTTAACTATTCAGTTAAATTTTCTGTGAATTTTATCATTAAAAATGTTGTTTCAAAGGCATTTCTACACTGACAGGTATGGAATTGTAGTGAATACTAAATATACTATTTTAATTGAATATGTTTCATTGTTTTGCCTAAAAACAGACATTTTTTTTAAGATAATAAGCCTAAAAAAGATCAGAATCAGCCTTAAAAACCCCAACATGTGTGTTATCATAGAATGTAAACTCCCCTTCATGTTATTTAACCCCCCCCAAATTTACAGAAATGTACAGGGGTTAAATGACATAAGGACAAGACCTCGGTTTACAGGATGTACAGTAGATGGTCAGGTCTTCACACTGTATTTCCCTAATGAGGCCAGAGAGGGGTTACTACAGGTCAGCTTACACCACTGACACAGATTCCGCACAAAGAGGAAACTCCTGCTGTTCTCCTGGGAAGCGTACTGAGCTGAGGACAGAAGAAGCTACACTAAACTATTATCTCTCACAGTTTCTTCAGCATGGAACGTGATAAGCTCCCTTTTCAGTGTGATTGTGCTGCTGTGAATGTTGTGACATAGACTAGCCTGAACTTGTCTTTTAACTGTTTTCACCCCCAAATGCTTGTGCAAATGATTTTGCCTGGTTTTGTGAGAGTAGAGACATGTCTTTCTGTCTTTTCTTTTTTTTTTGCATACTATAACTGGAGCATAAAGACGGATTTTGATTTAAATTAATTCAGTAGGCAATGGCCAAATGAGTTCCACTCCAGTTACCACGGTTTCTTTGTGTCACATGGTATTCAGAGGTGGCCAGAAACTTGGCAGCCTGTGTGTGGAGATGAGAAGAATGGCCACTTGTAGTCACAGTGTTCAGTAGGCAGAGCACAGCTCACATGGCAGGGAGGCTTCAGCTTGGCTTCTTAAAATGTGGGAAAGATGGAGGATGAATGAGGGAACTTTAATATGAACACAATCTTTAAAACAGTGTCCTTTTGTTTATATCAAAGATGTACAGACCAACAGCTGGAGATCACAAAGACTTTATTTTTAGACTATGAACTACTTACTGTAGGATATTGGATTGATAAAAACTGCCCTCAGCCTGCAGTGCCCTTCCTTATCACTGTCTGCCTGTTATCTGTCATGCCAGCGGCAGCATTCAATCACGGTTGGTCCACACACCATCGAATGATGTCTCTACGTAATGACACCACAACTAAAACCGGATTATCCCGAGGCCAGTGACATCACCACCCCCCACCCTCTCCAGCTCCTAGTCATCTCTGACCATCTGGGGGTTACTAGAGGACATTAATTCCCATGAGTTCAATGGTCACCCTGCAGCTGTCACCTGGAACTGACCCATCCCAGGGAGAGCACTGTTCCCACAGTTTTGGTTGACATATTTGAAAAGAGATGTAGGACTGCATTCAAAGTTGCATGAAAAAAAATCCCCACCCTAAATGAAAAAGAGCTCTGTTGAGATGAAGTGTTACTGATGGAGCTCTCATGACTTTTAAATACCAAATGAAAATTCTGAGACATTAAGAAAGTTTAGTCAAGCGGTTTATTTTTCCTTTTTTTCACATGTGATACACAGAATGAAATGGTTTAGGCCCATAACTGTCTGCAATTCTTACAAAAGATCTTACAAAAGATTTCCCAAAATATTTATCTCATGTTACAACAACAAATCAAGTGCAAATCACTGCATACTGTAAAAATGCTGTTAAACAGAAACACGTGTTGGTCGTTTGCAGTGCAGGCATGATTTGTTCATTCAAGTGGATGGTAAAACTAGGCTTTCTCATATATGCGGACTGCCTGGACTCCCTCAAATGTCAAAGTCTGTGAAGGCAGAGAAGAGAAAAAGCAAAAGACAACTTATATTACACGATGGCAGTTAACATTTAGCTGTCATTTTAATGCAATGTCAAGATATCATGCATACTGGGTGTAAAGCAAGTTTTCTTCAATCCATTTGGATCATATGAAATCAGTTATTGCACCATTGCAATTGCAAGACGAGGCAAGTTAATTTGTGTAGCTTGTTTCAACAAGACAATTCAAAGTGTTTTACATAAGGACTTTGTTTATGGAGTAAATGGCTCCATATACTGATAAATGTAACCACAATAACGAGCACAAATATATTGCTCTTCACTTGTCACTATCAAGTTATGTGTGTGTGTTATTTCATCTTACCGCCACCAACTTCCCATCCTTGATTTCTCTGACAAACTTGGTCTCCTTGCCGTCCCACTTCTGCACCTGCACAAGTTTGTCTCCCTCCATGGTGAAGGTAGACTGCATGCACAAGCACAGTGTCATTTAAACTCATCTCAGGTCAATCTACAGCTAGAGCACATGCTACGGTGAGGATTATACCCTGACCTTTACTCATCTTACTTTGACATGTCGGTCATCGGCTGTGGTTTCATCAAACTCCTCTCCCAGTTTGGAGGAGATCTCAGTGTTCCTGAAGGTGCTCAGGGTTTTCACCACCAGTTTGTCCCCATCCTGGCTAATCACTACTGTTGGTTTGGTGACATTGCCCACTTGTCTTGTGGCAAAACCAACACCTGTCAAAAAAACAAAACAAAAAAACACACAAAATACAACCATTTATTTTACTTCTTTTCTGTACTTAAAGTGAAAATATTTGAGCAAAAATAAGCAACTACTATGCCAGAAACATGATTGTAGAATAGGTGCAGCCTACAGCAGACAACAGTGCTCACACTACAAACTATTATCTCTTGATATATATATATATATATATATATATATATATATATATATATATATATATATATATATCTTACCAAGTGCCTTCATGTATTCATCAAAGTTCTGGCTGTCAACCAGTTTCCATGTAGCGCAGAAAGCATCAACCATTTTTGCAGATATTGTTCCAGTTCAGTATCACACTGTCAGACAGCCTCCCTGCAGGACGTTCAACAATCAACAGTGTGTCTGCCCAAATTAATACTGTGACAGAGGGCGGGGACTCGAGCCGCAGCGTGAAAGCTGATTGGATGTTCCAGACGCTTCGTGGGCGGTGATTGGTCGTCGCAAAATGTATGAATGATGAATGTCAACCGTATTGTGTGGCACAGGATTGCTCCTCTCCGTGATAAACATCAAAATATGTATAATTATTTACTACAAAGACACACATTACAAACTTTTCTTTCATATATCTCATTTACATATATCATTATTACACAGGGATAAAGTAAACATTCCCTTTTTCCACAGCCATGCCAGCGGCTTTGAGTGCACTAAACGCTAACATTCTCACAATGAATATGTTAACATGTTTAGCAGCTGTAATGTGTAATGCCAAGTTCATCATCTTAGTTTAGCGTGTTAGCTTGCTTACAATTGGCAACACAAAGTAAGGAAACAAATACAGCTGAGACTGATGGGAATGTCATTACCTTTGCATGTATTTAGTCATAAATCAAATGTTTTGACAAATTAAAACGTTGTCCTGATGGTGGTGCTAGAGAAAAAGTTAAATTATCACCAAAGTTATTAGCATTGCTAGTTAGAATGTCCCATAGGATTGACACTTTTTCCAACATAATTTGAAAGTTTTCTACACATATATACACACATATTTTACATACATTTCTTAGTCTTAAAATACTTTCTTTCATCTGTATATGAATTACTAATAGGACTTCATCCTTATTGAGAATCTAACTTGGCTATAATGGATCCTTGGAAAATCATATAAAAGGTGTGGGATGCCACTGCACCACATATAGTTTATGTGCCTGATTTGGCCTGTTGAGGATTCAATTTTAACCCCTTACATGCATACATGCCTGTCACCATCATAAAATTACGGGTTCTGTTTAAAAGATACAGGACTGGTTTGGTTGAATGATTATTACTATTTCATGTTTTGACACATTTAATTCACCCTGAGGGGGGGCATTAATGTGTGTACTAAATTTCAAAGCAATTCATCTAATAGTTTAGACATTTCACTCTAAACCATAAACATCAACCTCTTGGTGGTGCTAGGGGATCGCCAAAGTCCTGCATGGTTCTGCACCAAATTTCATAGCAATCATTTCTATAGTTGTTGAGACGGACCGACCAACCGACACCATAAGCTGTTAGAATCAGTATTAAAGCCACAGGAATTCATTCTAAGCCTAATTAACACGATTAACATGACATGACAGACAATTACTACTGTATACCTTTATTGTGATAAAATACTTCCTGCAGATACAATCTGACACGGATACAAACAGATGTCCACTGTCATAATACAGTAGGATCAGTCCTCATCAATAACACCAGTAAATGATACAAAATGAAATTTCACTATTGCTGAGTATATTGTCAAACTGTTTTCCTGCATCTGCTTGCAAATTCTTGGCACTGATCAAGGCCAGACTATTACATGAAACAAAACCTGCAAGCAGCATAGAAAATCTTTTATAACAAAATCAGATTTCTCCCCCCCCAAAGAAAAATCACAATTCATACAGTAAAAACATTATTTTGTCACTTTTTTCTGATAAATTACCTACGAGAATAATTTTTACTTCCCTGAAGTTCACATATAGTGCATGCAAATGAAACATTAAATGTTCCACAATGAAAAAACTTCTGTAGCAACTCAGAGATCTTAACTTTTACATAATCAAGGAGAATAGTGGCAAATGATTTGAATGCGTTGTTGTACAGTATATTTCTGGAGCAGCAACTTCATCTGGCGTCATAGTTGGTTACATAACAAAATTATGTTTGGCTCCATACAGTTATTCCTTTAAATGTGAAGTGATAGACTGAGGTGAAAGTGAAGACAGTCAGCTCTGAAGAGGGTGGATAATGTCCAATCAAAGACAATTAAGTTATTTAACCATTTACAGAATATGACTGGAAGTAAACAAAAGCAGACGATCTACACTTATGATGCGTCATGTCACACCTTGACTCGAAAACGCACAGAGCCAAATTACCATGGGTCACTGTAATACTTTTTTTAACTGTTGTTGACCCTGATAGAGCAGGGGCTTGAACAGTTTGAGGTTAGGAAAGTAAAATTATGAATTACAGAAAGAACTTGGGGGGAAAACCCAACAGGGCAGCAGAGGTAGAATGAGAGAGGTAGAGAGTGAGGTAGGGAGGACAGAGCAGCACTGAGGCTTCTTCACATTAAGGCCTATCTCTCCTCTCCTTTATCAACCCCATGATCCAGATAAATGTTTGTGTTCTCAGCGCACAGTGACAGGTTTATCATAAAGATGAGCATCACTTAAAACAAGTTACTTTATCTGCTTTACAATGAGACCTAATGATGGTTGATTTCCTACTATAGTGGCTTGTTGTACTGGACAACTTATTAAACAAGTCAGAAGTTAAAAGCCACTGGCTGGTGGGTACAAGTATACGTCTTTCACCCTGATTGCTACAGTTTATACAAAAGAGTATATGAGATAGAAACTCCAGTTAGCACAAGTTTCAGTATATAACTGCCAGCCTGTAATAGCAAAAACACTTAAAGTAGAAACTGTTTTCTCTGGACTGATACTTACAATATAAGGTTACAAATTAGCTACTAATCCATGCAGCAACAAACATGTTTTCCTGAAGGTCACACGGTCTTCAAATATCCCCGCAAAATGGAAAAAAAACACAGCAATTTAATTAAATAAAGGGCATGTGTGGTGGTTGTAATTTAGAGAGCTCGTAGAGAGAGAAAGCAAGATAATAAATCCAGTAATATTGCATAGACATAATGCAAACTATAGTCAGTTGTTACAAAACAGCAAATCAAAGTGCCAAAATGAAATTCCTTCCTCTTCCAGTCAACAAATCAGACAGATGAGAATCAGGAATTAATTTAAAATTAGATTGTAGTCGGGTTTGAAAGATTTGTGGAGAAACACAGTAAAAAAAAAAAAAAAAAAGGCACAAGACTGACGTCAAGTGGATTGTCCTGCAACGTGGCATCTGTGTGTGTGCACATGTGTTTATAGGTAGTTCCGATTTGTCCATGCACCCATGGGAGCAGGGTGCTATTTGAATACCCCAACGCTGATTGACAGCGCTACCTCTGGTTTCCTGGATTTGGTCGGTCCAGTCTTCTTCTGTGGTCCAACACCATCAGATCCTGCAGCCTGCCCTCTGAAAAGAAACAAGGGTAAAACATTTGACCAAAGGATATTTGATAAAAAGTCACATAATCTACTAACTAATTGACACAGTGTCTTAGTATTATTATTAATCACTGTAGCCATGACATGATTGCCATAAAAAGGTTTAAAATGTTCCTATTCAAGCAATAACATCTATAAAGCCATGATCACAATTATTACATCAAGTAAAAAGCATTTTTGCTGCAGCTGCATGTGTCAAAGTAAACAAGTCCCACCCTTTCCTGCGTTGCTCTGCCTGCTCTCTGAGCCTCTGCTGGCCCAGCTCATCCTCCAGGGTGAGGAACTCTCTGTTGTTGTCAATCAAAAGATTCTAGGAAAAATATCAAGAACAGATTCTTCTTGTTGTCGTTTCTCAAACAAATCAAACCAATTCTGTCTCGTTTTTAAACAAATGGGGTTTTATCAATACCTTGATGCCGATTGTGTCGCCATCTTTGAGGTGAAATGGTGCTCCCAGTAATGATTCCGCTTTTTTCTTCTTTTTCTTTTTGGAAACCTGCTGGCTCTGAAAGTAAAAAATGGAATATGACATATTATTCACAGATAATGTGACAATGAATTAGCAACACATACAAGAACACTGAAATTCTGATTTTTGATCATTTCTTAGCTTATGAAATAAAAATCCCAGAAGTTCCTGATAAAATTATGAAGTGAACGATCATTATTTCTTTCTAATGTTCTTCCCGAACTCTCTGAAGCGTTACCATTTCCTCTACCAACTTTTCTGTTGAGCAAGAATGTACATATGGATTGACCCCCAAGACCTAAAACAGAAACAACAATAAGTTACTCTCTTCTAATCTTACCCAGTTTGAGATTTCTTCCCAGGTGTGTTTGTCTGGCTGGTGTTTAGCCAACAGCAGGGAGTCAGGGGAGAGCCGGTAATGTGCAGCCAGACAAGTGCGTAGAGAGCGAGGGGAAGAGTCACGAGATGCATCCCAAACCAGCTCCTCTGGAGGGTAGTAACACCTCTCCCCTGGTACTCTCATTTTAACATTCAGCAACACTTCCTTAGGCCTACATAAAGAATTGAAGTAAAATAAAGGAAATGTACATACTGAAAAAGAAGGGTCCTTTCTCATATCACTGAGGGATGATACATAATGTATAAATCAGAAAACTGGTGCCATCCCAAACCTTACCCAAGATCTTCCTCTTTCAGTAGCTGTTGCACACAAAGGTCTGTACCACTGGTTAGCTTCAATTTCCTGATCAGAAGGAAACCAAACAGAAAATTCGGGTCATGTAAACGAGACGTGACTAAAAACGTCTGCATTTATCAATAATAAATAGAATCTTGTGGCCATCAATTATACATGTATAGGAAAAAAACCCTGAGACAGGAAAGAGTTCATACCTGAGTGCGAGTTGTGATCCTCGGAGGATACGTGCCAGCCTCCGTCCCTCAAGCTGCCACACACGCATGAACGCAGTGGTTGGCACACACACATCCTGAAGGGCAGGCAGCGTCATCACCTGCACACAATAAAGTAGAGCAAGAGGAGCAGCATCTTTGGTCAGAAAAAAGCATCAAAATCACACACACTTACACTTTGCATGGCCTTAATTTGACTCTTCTATAAAAGAAAAGTTTAATTGTAGTTGGCCTCCAAAAACTAAATAGTGCCCCACAGCCAGCTTTTCTTCGATTGCAGTACATACTGTAACTGATGAAACTGGTGAAATAACCGAACCCAAAATCAGATTCCTACATGCCACATACATTGTAAATGGATTAGTGTCTCTCAATCTCAATCTGACAGACACAAAGCCCTGCTGGGTTTGACAGCTGTTGAATAAAGTGAACTAACTGGTAGGACTGAAAAGGGGTTCATTTGGGGTCTTTTAGGACTACCTAACTAGTACGAATGACTATCAACTCCTGCTTTCCATGAACCTTCATACGCTACCTGAGTCTTGAAATCCTCCAGGGTGGCCTCATCTGATATCTCCACCTGTCCTACACTTCTCAGCTCCGCCATGTTGCCGGCACACAGAGGAGGTGAATGACTGAGCGTTTCACCTGCAGTCACAACCTCCAGCATTTGCTCCTCAGTGTGACCGTTGTCAGTGTGATTGAAATCAGTTTCCATGGGAACTGATGAGTCGTTTCTGGGATCCAGATACAGCCACACAGACAGCTTGAGAAAACCCTGGCAGAAAAACAGACAACCAAGGCTAAAGAGAGAGGTAAAGTTATAGCACATAATGAATCTCCAGCCTAAAGTCAAAACATTTAAGTACCTTTGGAGGAAGCCGTCCTTCTGTGACGACTAGTGTGTCTCCATTGCTTATCTTCAGCTCTGACAAAGAAGCATCCTGAGAATAAAAGATTGTCATTAACATGTGTGCCCAAAATAAATAAATAAATTAAAAAAATAAGTGAAAAAGTATACCCGATAAGCAGGAACAAAAAAACAGTTTGATTTAGGTACGACATATTGTTCACACTACAGTCAGCCACTCACCACATCCATAAGTGGCTCTCCAACCTCTTCACACCAATCAAGCCTCCTCAAGTGCCAGCAGGTGCCTGCAAACACACATTTAAAATTACATTAACAACCAGATTTTGCACCAAGTACACCAGTAAAAAAAAAATCAGTTTGAATACAGTCTTACAAAAGCAGAGATAATCTTGGTGAACCACAACACTCAATGCACAAATGTTGAGTCTGCAGTACATGCACGTTACAAACAGTCCAATAGGAAAACAACAGAAAAAAACAGTTTTACCATCAAATCCAACAGCATCCAGCATTGCCTTTAGACACTGCAAATAACAATCAGAAAATAACAATTTTAAAATGTACATGTACAAGTAACGTAAACATTATGAATGTTTCACAAAATAAGTAGATGAACATTTATATTCTCACCTCTTTGACAGTACAAGTGTTCTCCACAATTATGTCCATCTCCAAGCCAGCAGAGGGCGCTGTGCCCACAGAGAAGTGCAAGAAAAGCTGCAATGCAAAGAGAAAATCTCACATCACCAACATCTATCAAGCATATTAAACACTCGTAACTCCACGTCTTGATTTGTTTTAAAACGTAGGACAGGAAAGGTTTACTGGCACTTAAAGGTTCTGTAACATCCACCTGTGCAGCTGCAAGTACAAAGAATTTATTGAAGATTTCAAATAAAAGACACACCTGTGATGCCTTGGGGGCATTTCCCGGACAGAGAGTCAGTGTGGTCATGAGCCGCACCCCTGCATCCCGAACACTCAACTCCTCACACACTGTCAGGTAAACCAGGGTGGGAAAACAGAAGTGCACTTAGTAAATAAATGTGCTCTAAAACTTCAAAAGACAGATGAATGGGGGGGGAGGGGTACCTTTTAAAACTTTATGGAGGGGGCAGTGTAAAGGAATGCATATTTTAATATTTTGTTTAAATGAGGGGGATTTCCAGCTCTAAGTTATCTGCACCATTAAAAATCACCCCCGGGTAACAAATGACACAGTACCTGGAGGAAGGAGTTTCCCTGTGCAGTCCACCTGTCTCAGACAGTACTGTGCACCTGGTCAGCGAGAATAAAAACAGCTGATTTAAGAACGTATACTTACACAGAATATAAGAATACAAACACAAATACACATTTTGTGATTGCCTGAACAGTAGCCAAGATAAGAATATTACTTGAGGAAACTTGGAAGGTCCAGAGCCAATTTACGTGGTCAATCACAGGCATATTATAATTTATCAAGATCTTCTACGTTAACCCTGGTAAAATTCTGATCCTTTGGTCCAGTATTGAGAATATATATATGAATCATAAACAGACAATATCCAAAACCTAAAGCAGTGTGGCCTCAAGTCTGAAGTGTCCCGCTTTAATTGCCTGCAATTTTACATTTTGTAAGAGACATTTGATATTTTTTATGTGTTTACTTTCTTAAAATGGAAAAAAAACTCTAAAAAAAGGACATCTAATGCAAGTTCTTATTTTTTATGAATTCAATGATATTCAATTGTCAAGAATATTTTATACACATAAAACGGATTGTTCAATTAACTTTAATGTACTGGATGTATGCATTGTGTTGCTACGTTATTGAAACAATCAACTGGGACTCGGTATTTGCATATACTCTATAATAATTGACTCTGACTAATACTGGGGAAATGACCAGGAAATGCCTTGCAAACACGGTTATGTGTAACACTGAGCAACTTGCCTGTGAGTTGCTCCTGTAGCTGCAGCTCCTCTATGGCCCTCTGTTTCACCTCACACAGCAGCTGTAAGAGAGACACATTACATATAACTAAATTATTATTTTTAGATATAAGAAGAGACAATCAGATGGAGCAAACACAGCAGCACAAAAATTAACGACCATATTTCCTGTAGCTGGAACCCTGATCTTCCTCCTCTCATCTTCTTTCTCCCCTTCTCCTCCTTCTCCTCCAGGTGGTCGAAACTCCACCTGGAGCCAGCGGCAGTCAGAAGGTGTAGTCACAGTGACGACGTCTCCGTTTAGAGTGAACACGCTGGACAAAGTTAAGAAGACAGTAGTAAAACACACACTTAAAGATAAACACATACACACATTGCAGGGGATTTTACCTGCTGTCAAACGACTGTGGCTCCAGCACCAGCAGCGCGTCTCCGTCTTTCAGCGACAGCTCCTTTAGCGTCCGCTGCATGTCATCGGGCGGGAACAACCTCCATCCACTTGCCCCTCCTCCCTCTCCTGCCCCCTGCTCTCCTCTCTTTCCTCCCTTATGCTCCTGGCACAGCAGACTCTCCTTAGGCTCCCCGAGTGCCTCCCTCACCTCCCCAAGAGTCGAACCACCTGCAAACCCCCTCGCCTCCCTTTTAAGCCCCGGCCCCCCATTTTCAAAACCTCCTTGTCCCTCCTCACACTCCACCCCATCCTCCACCTCCTGATCCCCATCTTCTCCCAAAAAGGGACGGACTACAGTCAGCAGCACTGGCTCCCACTCGGCTCCAGTTAGGACAGTCGCACCGCACACCTGAAGAAATAAAAACCAGTACACGAGTCTGCCATTTGGGATCTTGTCAAGTGAGCAAATGTGCTTACACTTTGTTAAAAACATATTGTGATTAACAAGAATGACAGACATTGGACCTCATACAACAACTCATAATAACAGATTCGTTCTTAGGTGGCAATTTACATCTTTGTCAGCTGTAGGAATATTTCGAGAACGGGACTTTAAGTTCTGCGGTGTGAAGTTTGTCTTTTTACTCTTGGGTGTCATTTTTGTGTATCAAACTTGTATCAAACAAAAGCTATTTATGACAAGTTTGTACAGTTGAGAGTGAATCTGATTTGGAACACTCGTACGAGGAAGCCTCACGGAAAAAAAGTACGAGAGATTTAGGATAAGAAAAATATTCTTGCATGAGGCCTAATGTGTTGGACTATGCCTTTCCTCACCTCTCTGCCGTTCCACACAAACAGGTCACAGTTTGTATGAATGCCTGCACTGTACAGGGAGACACTATCATCTGCAAAGAGAACAACCACCAAAATGTAGTTACAAAATGTGTAAAACTTCTTCTATCCTCTTGAGGTATTTTGCATTTAAGTGTCTCACCTGTAACAGTATTGTAGAGGTGTAGACCTGCAGGAAGACTCTTGGCCACAGTCAGAGCCATATCCCCTTCCCAGAGTTCCTGCATCTATGTAAACAAATGCACATATGTATAAAAAACAGCTTATTTCTACAATTTTTTTCAGCATTTTAAAACATCTAGTGTTTTGAGCATGTAGTTACCTGATAAATAGCTAATCGAAGATCTCCCACAGTTTTTCTACGGTCGAAACTCAGAGTGGTGCTTCCATTCTGCTCTTTGCTGATTGGTTGCAGGGCTCCATTATCTAGCCTGTAACTAGGTGCCAGGTGGAGACGCAGCTGCACAGTGTTATTAGTGGCTTCAAACTTCTCACTGTAACACAAACAATGTTGACTGAGATTAATAATTAATGTAACAAAGCAATTTTCATATAACCTTCTTTTTTCTGGGTGTTAATCCTCACTGATTTAGGGATTTTAGGTACCACTGAAACATCACACTCGTAAGTCAGAACCTACTAAACAGCTAAAATGTGATATTAGTGTAAGGTTTCTGTACCGCATTTGCTGTAGTTTGATGTTCTCCTCTTGAGCCATCTGGATGAGGTGAAGAGGAACTTTATATTGGGGATTATTCAGAGCTGCAAGTGTAGAAACATAAAACCTATTTAAATAGGTACATATTAATCATCTAATTACTTCTGTGTACTTGATGACAAAACAATTAATAAATTATCAAATTTAAACCAGTGATTAACTGATTAATTGTTTCATTACCCCAATTTTGATTTGAAATTACCCAACTTAACTTCTTCTATTATTCACCTCTTCTCCATTTCTTTCTCTGATCTGACACATCTTTTCCGATACAAAAGCAAAACATGGTGTCCATTACCTTCACTGGGCCTGTGCAGCTGTGTTTTTCTGTAGAACAGCATGTATGCGCTCTCTTTGCCCTGGAACTGCTTCTCAATGTCAGACTCCCTGATGGAGGTCACTGCGGAGTCGTTAAGGTCAAACCAGTGGCTACCCTGCTGACAGACAGGAAGAAACACCGTGAGAAACAGGCATCACAGTAATCACAAGATGTCCACCAGGAACATAGATGAAAAACAGAATTAAGTGGGTGTATTTTGTCCTTCAAAAGTCTTCACAAATATCATTTTTAGACCTTGAATTCTTGATAAAATGTGACTGCTGCTCTGATACCTCTTGTTCAGTCTCTGGCTGTGGTTCAGCAGCTTCGGGGTCTGATGGTGTTGAAGGATCAGACTTAGTGGTCTGCTCTGCTGGGCTGGGGGGCTCAGTCACAGGGCTTGGCGGATTTGCCTTCAGTGCCACTCGAGTACCATTGGACACCAACATGAAAACATCATTGTGGGACTGCAGGAACTACACCAGAAGAGAAAAAGTAGAGAAACAACAATTATTGGTATAGAAATAAACTAGCACAGATTTAAAGAAAACATAAAAACATCATAAAAACAAAGAAAGTGAAAATACCTTTCCTATGGGACCACAGTGTTTTCTGAACTTTTTGCTCCAGGATGAACCAATCTTATCCATGAGTTTCTGTCCCAGCTGGTCCAACAGGACACTCTTTGATGGCTCCTAGTGGACAGGAAATGAACAGCATCTAATTAATTATCTATGACTGTACTACTGACTCAACAATTAAGAAATCCTAGGAAGTCATAAAAAATGTATGAAGTGAACTGGACAAAATTCAGACTAAGGAAGCTCTTAGGTTTTCTGTTGCTATACCTGGGCAATAATAGCAGTGAGGACAGACAAAGGGTCATCTTCTTTTAGTTTTGGCTCACACACTCCCTTGACCTCCTCCTTGACTTTCTTCTGAGTCTTGGGTTTGGATTCCTCCTCCTGACAACGAAACACAGAGGTGATGCCATTCCTAATGCACACCAATTTTTATCAACTTTTTTTGCATTGCTGGTAGTAATGCACGTCAGGAAAATCTACAAAACTGAGTTTTAGTATATAGCTGTAATAGTAATTTTATGGGGAATGAGCAATTAGTCATTAGTCACTACTGACATCTCATATTTTGAAAAGAGAGTACAACTAATAATAAAATATGCCTTTGTTTGTTCTTATACTCGTATTTGCTCTTCTCTTTTTCTCACCGGTTGCTCCCATTGGCCAAGCTGGTCAATGTCCCTGATATAAACGTGGTAATGGCCACCATAGCATCCACCCTTGTGGATAATCACCGAGAACAGCTCGTAGGAGTAATCTGAGTCCTCTGCGTCAGTCTGTAAGGGAGGAACACACAATAGTTAACTCATCAAGACATCTTGGTGTAACAATGCCTTCCTGGATCAAGTTAAGTGTAAGCCTGGAAACCAAGAATAACAATTAATATGTTGAATGTGCCTCATCTAAAAAGAAGTGAGGTCAGGTACCTGTTCACAAAATGGCCGTAGGTTGATGGAGAAGGGGAAACTGTATTGTCCCGTCTCCTTGTATCGCTCACATTTGGCAAAGTCAAAGCTGAATCTCAGCAAAGACATGGTCATGAACGGAGGGAGCTTGCTCAGCTTGGCAGACTAAATAAACAGCAAAATATGTAAAATAAAGTAAAGGAAGGTTAGAAACAGTTTTTTTTAAAATACTATATTTTTGATGTTAAGAAAAAAATGGTTATACAAAGTAATAGTTCTTTACATGTCTAGTTTTTATCCTCCTGTACAGCTTGAAAAGGAGAATTTTAACATCTCTTAAAGTTCACGGTATTATAACCTTTGTTATTGTGTTGACACAGTCTGAAAGCTGGCACTGACCTTGGCAGCAGTGACCAGCCTGTCACACTGTGCACAGCGGTATAGGTTATTGCCCTCAAACAACTCCTCCTCTACAAACATGTTCCACAAAGCCTCCTCCAGGCTAGACACGCCACAAACACACATCGTGAGGTCCAGGAAGTCCTCCTAAAGAAGACGCAAAAAAAATTAAAATAAAAACAAACACAACTGGGTTAATTAGTAATCTTTGGATAACTTCTTTAGTGTCAGTCTCACTAAATCTTACAGTAACAGTATTGAATGGACAGAATATAACTTCCTCAAGGAGCTAAGTCAGAGAGGCAGAGAAACCCTGCACACATGGACACACCTGTCTCTGGCTGACGTTACCACACTCCTTGCACACAATGCTGTTGACAATGGTCCCATGGTACAGTCGGTGGATAAATGTACTACCAGTTGTGCCCACAAGAGAGTGCTCCAACGCACTGAACAGAATCCTGTTCAGCTCCTGGACATCGTGCTGATTTGTTCCCTGAGAACGGACGACAGAAAAAGGATCAAATTAGGGACAGAAAGACATCCGCTGTGTCCCAGATTCATATTATGTACCAACTGTATACAGTACATACTATATTGCACTTTTCATAGTGTGTTGTTTTTGTAGTTACTATAGAAGAAATCAATGTACTTCACTGTTTATATAAACAGGAAATGAAAAAGCAAAGTGGTACTCAGCAGATGTTTTCTCTGAGTTCTTTTTCAATATCATCTGCTGTTAGCAGCTTCCTAATTTCTTCTGAGCAATGCATTGTGGGACAATAGTGTCCATCACTTTTTAAAACTTCTGTTAAATTGGTATGTAGTAAGAAATTGGGACACAGCATGTCACTTTAAACCTATTATTTACACACAGTAACTTTAAAATTTTGATCTGTTATGTGCATAGTAGCAGTACTCTTGCCGGCCCCAGCTAGGGGGTTACACTTTTCACTTAGATGGTTTTAGAGCTCTGGTTAAAGTTTTATCACATTACTGTATGTACAGTCTTGACCTGAAAAAGGTGGTTATGCATGTCCTGAGGCAAATTCTGTGGATGTTTCTGTTCTCTCTCTTCATGTATTTATTTTTGCATGACTGCAGCTGGGATGCCTCCAGACAAAATGGAATTCCGATCGGGTTGCCACTATTTTGTAAGTTTGAAAACCAGTTTTGTGAATTTCAGCAAGCATTCCCTGATGTGACTGGAAGGCAAATCAATCACTGAAATGAGAAGTGTAACCTGAGCCTCCCTTTCTCCTTCTCACTGACTAAGATAATGGACACAGACCTCGCTGCTGTTCCAGCCAAAACTGTCAGTGAGGTCGGCGGTGGAGGCACTCTGCTGGTCCACCAGCAGCAGACTGGCAAACAGTCTCTGCAGCTCCAGTGGGATCACTCTGACCTGAGGAGAAGAAGGAAACACCTCATCACATGTCACAAAGACACACAGACATTACATTTGTGGTTACACCTACGGGAACTTTGGCCCCTGGTTTCTCTTTGTCTTCCAGGCATCCTAATTCATCTGGCCCCAAACTGAACAGCTCCTCTGCAAAGACACACACCAAACAATGATCAAGAACACTGAATAAAGAGAAAACTGCACAGGTGGACCTCAATCTCATTCAGCTCTAAGGAAATGTAACCCGGCCTTACCTCTGAACTCTGGGGTGAACAGCAGGGTCTGGAGCAGAGAGTTGAGATAGCAGGTACCCCCCTGGTTCTTGATGCCGCACAGATTGCTTCTCCCACGGGGCGGAGGTGGCTCGTCTCCCCCCTTTGCAACTCTCCTGTTGGAGGAAGTCGAAGCGAAACCTTCCTCCTCCTCCTCCTCCTCCTCCTCCTCGAAAAGATTCCCAAACATGCTGTGTGAGTTATTTACTCCGTTTTCTCTCGGTTATGCTGGGACTGTACCTCGCAATAAATGGTGTGTTAGCACGCCGATGTGCCCTCTTTGCTATCTCATCTTGGTCTTGCCGAGTTCTCTGTTGACAATGGCCGGGCTGACTCTGAAATAAGAAGACTTCACGGGGCTAAACATAGCGACTATTACCGGATTTATAGGCGTTGTTTGGCTAGTTTAACACGCTAACAAAGGCAAAGCAGTTGCAGTCCGACAGCGATGAGCAGCTTGACAGCTCAGCGAAAATTATCAGGCTGTCTGTAACGTTAACGGTTAGTGTCACTACGACTGGAAAAATGACTGAATGAACGACTGACTGAGTTGAATTGTTACACAGCGTACCTTCTGCCACCGACTCTTTCTTCCTCTGTCTGTCTTAAAACAGATAACAGGCGAAACGTAAATAAAAATACCGTCGGTGAACAGTAGGCAGCCATGTTTCTTCCTGGCAGAAAATTGAATGGTGCATTGTGGTACTTGTAGTATCACACGTGGTTAACGTGCGCGCTCAAAATGAATATAACTGAAGATATTGTCATTATATGTCAATGCATATACACATCTTTAGTCTGGTGTATTGCAATTTCACTAATGTGCTGTCACTTTATGATACAGCCATAAAACAAATGATGTTTTATATCTACATTTCTTTTTATAGCAACAAGAATGTTAGCTATAAAAACTACATTTCCGACAAGTTTAGTCTTGAAGTCATGGGGCTTGTAGTCTTGTAGAGCAAACATGTTTTAGGGTTGTTAATGTTTTTAGAGGTTGGCAGTTATGTGCCCAGGGCCATGTGTGCAGGTCTGCATACCAATCAAAGATCTCACCAGGTATTTGATTATCCACGAAATGACTTGGAATAAAAACTTGTGTAGGCTACGTTTCATCCTGCAGGGTATCTTTGCCACCCTTGTTGCCACCCTACACGCTCTAAATGAATAGCTGGAGGTAAGCCAACGCACAACAACTCTTGGTTTGCATATAAACATAATAAGTCTGGTTTATTGTGATGTCAATAATTTACTGTCACTTTTTATATATAATTCATGCACTCACCGGCAAAAAGTAACAGTCAGTCCATGAGTTAGTTATAGTTGTTAATAAACAAAATGTTAAATATCATTAATATTAAATGTTTTTACAGAAAGATAAAAATCCTGCCGAGGCTGTCTTGAGGTGTATTAATTTCTGTCTGACAATGCACACAAATAGATAAACATATTCTCATACAAAATCTCGTGCACGTGATATTTGTGTTAAAATTAGGTACATCAGTTGTAAACCTAGCACCCACGGTTGAGGTTGTGAGGTAACTGCATGCAGGGCTGGTCATTGCACCATAATTCCCCCAGCCAAAACCTCTAGGGTAATTTCTGAGTAGTCTCCACAAAAGATCTCTGAAATTTTCAAATTATTTTAATTTTTTTCCCAAATGTCTTTCATTCATTTAACTGTTTAAATTGTATTTTTGGTACATTTTATCTCCCTACATGATGGTCTAAACGCAGTTTCAAAACCTTAGGATAGCCTAGGATATGATTCTTGTGGAGAATACTAAATCCTTTTATCATATGTCAATTTAATATTTCTTGCCTAAAACTGTCAATTTTAAATATATTTACTTTAAGAAATATCAGAATCATTCTTCAAATCCCACCATGTGCAATTCTTATGTCATTGCAGAATGTAAACTGCTCCTCAGGTTGTTACCAATTCCCAGAAACATACTAAGGACATGACGTTAATGGTTGCTATGGCCCTGACTGTATGCAAATTGCGAACAGGCACTGTATTGTAAAAGCTTATTTACTTAAACACACTCACACGTTTCAAACATTATTGCAAACATTTTCTGACACAGACTTACAAAGAAGCACAGCATGTACACACACACATAAATACAGTACACAAAGCCATATGCACACTCTTTTTTTTTGCCTAGTAGGTTTTCAGCTTGAACACTTTAGATAGAGGGGCTTTGGCACTAGAGTAGATCAGATATGATTCTCCCTTAGAGCTGAAAAACTCCCAGTCGCTGCACCCAATCGTTGGGAGCCAATGAACAGGAACAAAGCCTTCATATCCCTGCCACCTAAAAACAAACAAAGAAGAGGAATCAAATCTAATGTGTATTTGCATCTGCTTAAGGCTCTAGACCTAAAATTAGCCGTCAGCCAGTGAATCCTCGCATGTCAAAAGTGCTGGTATGCTTTCACTAGTCTGGCTTAAAGGAGGAAAATAAATCTACATTACAACAGTGTAAGGGTAAATCTCAGCACTAAGTTAGAGGGCTATCAGAATGGATGAATGATTTCACACTGGGAGGGGTGTTGTTGACAAGTTGAATACCTGTAGAGAACGCTGTTGAGAGAGTAGGACTCTCCGTTAAAGGAGTTAGCGACGACCAGAAAATATTCCTCCCCGAGGCTGAAGAACTCCCAGTCCACCGCACTGGAGAGACATATAAGGTATGTGCTGATGACGAGAGGTTGAAATGGCAGCAAACAGGTTGTTACATAGGAAATGTTCTCATAATCTGTCTGTGTGTACATGCACCTGGCATACTATAGTGTTTGCACATCTGTACCTGTAGGTGACAATATCCTGGAAGCGGACAAACAGCTGTCCATTCATGTCCAGTTCGTAGATAGTGGAGTTGATGGTATATTGACTTGGTCCGTTACCATGGAATCTGTGTCCATTGGCAACAACTAAGAAGACTCTACTGCCAATCTGAAACATTTCCCAGTCTGTGGCGCAGAACGTCTAGATTGACAGTGAGAGAAAAAAAATAAATCTTTTAGGTGTGGTATTGTAAATTGTATTTAACTTGTTTACAGTGGTGGAAAGGGACAAAGTACATTTACTCAAGTACTGTACTTAAGTACAATCTTGAGGCACTTTTAATTTACTTGAGTATATTCAAGGAAATATTTTTACTCCATTACATTCATTTTGCAGTTGAAGTTACTAGTTACTTTTCAGATTAAGATTTATAAAAAAATAAAAAAACAACAACAAATGATAAACTCAGATTTCTGAGTTGTTAGCAGAGATATTTAACTTCTCAGATGGTTGTGGTGTGATCATGATTTTAATAACTGAGGCACAAAGAGGTTCAATTATCCAATATTTCACAAAAAGTAAAGATAACTCTTGGCCAAGGGGTTAAGCGGTGACCATGATCGTAACGTCCCCAGTTCGCATCCAAAGATTAGAGTAAAGTCCAAAAATTGAAGACATATTTGTGTAGCAGGACTCATTAATCATCTCATGACCTCTTAAATTTATCTTGTGACCTTTTGGAGGGGGTTTGACCCCTAGGTTGGTAACCACTGGCCAAATGATCTAATGTAACTGTAGTTAAAGTAGTTAAAACTAGCTCCACATCGACCAGCTTCAACAGTAAAATGCTACTTACACATTGTTGCATCGCTATTAACAATCTGAAAATGTCATATATAATATTATATCACTCAAAGAGGCCATTTGTCTGTGGAACGAGTACTTTTACTTTTGATACTTAAGTATATTTAGCTGATATTACTTCTGTATTTTTATTTCAGTAGGATTTTGAATGTAGAAATTTTATTTATAATGGACTTCTTCAACTATTGCTTTCTTAAACATAGAGGTGGGAAAGCTGAAAGAGAAACAGCTAAGAGAGTAAAACATGTAAAAAAAAAAAAAAAAAAAAATTTAATTTAAAAGTCAAAATTATGTACTTTCACTCATTTCTGGATGATTTTACATGATTAATTTCCACCTGCCCCAAGGTGTTTCTTAAGGATCCTAACATCCAGCTGTGGAGTTCCCCTAAATCATCTCCTTATGGTTTCTCATGTGACTATCAATGTGTCAACACTCCTCAAATGTGGCTAGATTCAAATATATGATTCACTATCAGTTACATGTCAAAGCGCTGCTATCGCTAAAGCAAATCATGGCAAACCACACGCTCTATTTTTGGCCCTGTCTTAAATGTTCTTTGCTCCCCATCTCTCTTTCATTACCCTTTTATCTCTCCCCGTTTGTTTTCCCCTTCCTACTGTGTGTACAGACAAGACGGTTTTTCATACTTATCTCAAAGATACAGATCTCAGAGGAAATCAAAGCCCAGCTGGTGAGAAGATGAATGGTATGGATATCATGCAGCAAAATGCTACATTAAAGTGCTATTAAGCCTAATTTCCACCCACGCTCAAACACCTTCCAAATTTGCCCTGTATTGTGGTGGGCTACAGATGTTTGTTTTTTTTAATCAAGGAAGTGTGTGATATGAAATTCTCTTTAGGAAAATTTTCAAGGCCAATTACGCATTTCTTTTGCCGTTTTATGTTCACCACATACCTTAATTGTCTGGAACACATGGAAGCTGCCATTGACCCAAACGTAGATGACTGAGTCTACGGAAGTTGTCACTCCATCAAAGGCATTTGCGACCACCAGGAAATGGTACGGTCCGACTGTGAAGAACTCCCAGTCGTAGGCCCCTGAGGTCGGCAGCATCTGGTGAACCTCAAAAGACTTTGTTAACCTGTTCCATTTGTATATCACACTGTCTATAGTGTGATTATTATTACCTAGAAGACAAACCAGAAAGAGAGAGAATGCAACAGAGTTTAATATTTTGCAGATGTCATGCCAGGAATTCTGGAAGTTAACAGGTAGTCATTTGATGGATATTTAGTTTTTACCTTGTCTATGATTGGCCACAGCCAGATAGGTTTGTCGATTGATGTTAAAGGCCTCCCAGTCCCGTGCACAGTGGGTCTGCAGAGTCTGGAACCGCACAAACCGCTTTCTTCTTTTGCTCCACTTGTAAATCACAGAGAAGTCCATGTCCTGTGATTCTTTGTTAAAACGCTTGTCTGGCCCTCCGCCAGAGTTAGACACTACCAGAAATATCTAGAGTGAAAGTAACAAAACACAGGGAATATCAGCTCTCCAAACTATTTTTGACCAGGTGGATATATGCATGTGCTCGATTCACATTCCATAATTCATCTCTTCATTTTTTTCATACCTTCTTGCCCATGCTGAAGTGTCTCCAAGCCAGAGCTTCATATGTGCTGATATTCTGGTAGAGCTGGAAACCTGTGTGGCTCCACAGATACACAGCAGAGCCAGAGGCTGTTGACCGATGAGCCATAGCAGCCATCAGACCCAGGCCAGGTACCTGGAACACCTGAAGATTGGATGGAAAAAAGAAACTACAAATAAAGTACTTTTTGGACAGCCATATTGTCTAGAAGAATCACAGGATGGTGAAAATTAAGGCCGCACAAGATTTTATGCAGAAATGTAATCAGTCAAAAGTGGAACTGCAACAGAGAAAAGCATCAACCACAATCAACTAATCAACTGACCTGATTAAACTTCAGGAAGGAACACCTTTCTACCTACAGAAGGCTTAAAATTGAAACAGATGAACAAAGTACAAGGTTCCCAACCTTTAATACAAACCAATTTCTACTCCTGACCCCTTAACCTCCCTTCTGACTTATGAGCAGTTCAAGTGAAGAGTGATTTTCCCCTCACAGACTCTGCTTGTTATTTGTTTTTTCTTATTTTGTATCATTGCAATCATCTTGTGATCCCATAGATCTATCTCGTGATCCCTTTTGGGGGTCCCCAGCACCCCTGTTGGGAATCCCTGGTCTTTGAAAACTTTCTTCTCTTGTGCCTTTGGTTTCCAAGTACAGTGAGAATCCTAGCAATAGTATAGACACCACAAATATACATAAATATTATGTTTTTACAAAGTGGAAGGATACCTCTACATCATGTGTCTCTGAGCTGGTGGTGAGGACCTGGTGTTCCAACACATAGTCCAGTCGTTTATGATCTGAGTTGATGGAGAGGTGAGAATTTTGTAAAAAAATTTCGTTCTAAGCTAAGTAAAAACTTGCTCATGAGTGGATGGTTGGTGTTGGATTCTCACCTTCTAGCACAGCGATCCACACTGTACCGTCGCAGAGGTAGAGGCCTTTCCTAAGCGGACTGAACCACAGCTGGCCTTGTAGCAGCTCTGAGCACGACCGCTCCAACCCCACAGACACTCGCTCCTCTGTGTCTGTGATCAAAACACAAAGACAAGCAGACAATCAAATAGGCAAGGAAGCAGAGAAACACACATAGGAAAGCATATATGTCATGTTTTGCATCATATATGTCTTGTAAAATGGTTCTGCAAGTTACCATAGGAAGTCAGATGGCCGTCACCCTCCCTCCCCATGACAGGCAGGTCTGAGAGAAGTGGTGGTACTGACAGAGCTGCTAGTCGGGGGTCGGAAGAGGGGCAGATGTGATGGGTGGCATCTGAACCTGACACCAAAACCAGCTGTCTCAACAGACCCTGTACACGAGGCAGCAGATAAGAAGGAAATAATTTTACTGTTTTAGAGAAAACAGTGGTTAGCAGCTTATTTCTTATTAAAGTTAGTGATGAGGAAATATAAGTCTTACTGAATACAAGCCTTTCCATCTACCCCGACTGCCGATGTGGAATCTCGATCCCTGAATGTTGAGGTCTGAGGGGAAAGGCCTGGAGGGAACACTGTTTGCCATAAAAAGACATAATTATTTCTAATAGCTGAGGTAAGTTGTTTTGCTTCTGTAAATGAACAAAAAGTCTGTAATTAAAGTAGTCTCCTCCATTCTCCTGTTTTTAGGACTGAGACAGGAATTGTATAGGCACCGACGGGGGCTGATATTCCTCCCTTCTGTGTGCCAGAGGGAGTTTCCACTAAAAACCATTTATCACATACTGTCAGGCCACTATGATATCGCTGCAGGGTGTGAGAAGATTTGGAGCAGTGCCATTGTATTGTGATGAAGGATCTACTATCCCTCAAGGGAATTCAGAGGGAACAGGAAGAGAGGGTGGTGGGAGACAGACAGTGTACCCCACCCAGTAAACATAAGCACTAAAGAAGAACAAAAAAAAAAAAAAGATTTACTTACATTTCCAGTGGTGGCCTGCAGTCCACTGTGAGCCTGACATGATGACTACCAATGGCTAAAACCAGAGTGTGCCACTGGTTATCAGCCAGTCGACTGCCCCGAAGCCCCCAGTGCTCTACGACCCCTCCGTGACCTCTAAAAAGGAAGTGCAGACGTTTTCTCGAGAACCTCAGTCCCAGGATGATCCGTCCACGTTCCTTATTACTCTTGACTCGCTTCTCCTTCTCCCTCTCTCCATGTTGCTCTTCTCCGCTGATACCCCTCTCTTTATTCCTTTCCAAAATGTTCCCTTTATCGTTCTTTTTTGGCTCCATCAAGGAAAAGATGTATTCATTTCTCTGAAAGGCAAACAGGAAAAACACTCAGACAGGGGTGGAAAGTAACAAAGTACTTTTACTCAAGTACTGTACTTACAGCTGCAATGATTAGTCGGAAATAATCTGCAGATTTATTGATAATGAAAATAATTCTTACTTGCAACCCTACTTGTACTTTACTTGCATATTTCAATTTTATGTTATTTTTTACTTCTTCTCAACTACATATCAGAGGGAAATATTGTACTTTTTACTTCACAGTTATAGTTAGTTGTTACTATTCAGATTAAGAGTTTAAAAATCTGTAATGAGTTTATAAACTGCAGAGTATTGTTACATACATAAAATATATAAAATCGTTTAAATTACCTCCACCACCATTCTGCTGCATAATGAGCACTTTTACTTTAGATACTTTAAGAATATTTAGTTGATAGTATTTCTGTATGTCTTTTACTTTAGTAACATTATGGATGCAGGACTTTTACTTGTAACAGAGTATTTTCTCATTGTGTTTCTGATAAATTGCTCACCTTGGGCGCAATGGGAGTGACTTTTAGTGTCACGACAATGGAGAATTCTTTGGGGAAGAGGTCGCAGTTCACCAGCAGCTGAGAGGAGGGAAAGCTCATGGAGGTATGGGGGCTCGAGAAATGTACTCCCCTCACCCCTCCAGCCTGCTTCATGTGCACCCCTGGTACAAGTTTGGAGGGGTCCCTCTCGAGGACAAAAGACAGAAGATCCAGAGGGAGCAAATCTGCAGACAATAAGCAAATAAAGAGGTCAGGAGGACTGTTTTACTGCTTAAGCCTTTTTATGGGGAAATTGCTATACTATAAACCAGTTGGGTTGGGGTCGGGACCCCCTAAAGAGATCGCAAAAAAACTATGAGTGGTCCTGAGATGATTAATGGGATGGCGAAGAATTAAAGAGATCATCTGCTTCCAAAATTATGTCTATTTTTCAGACTTTTCTACAGGTTTCTAAAGGTTATTCAAACTAAACAACTGGAAAAGGGAAAATCACTCATAGGCAGCAGTGGAATGTAAGCAAGTGCATTTACTCAAGTAATGTACTTAAGTACAATTTTGAGGTACATGCATTTTATTTGAGTATTTTCTTTTCATGCTACTTTATACTTTTACTCCATTACAGTTATTTGATATCTTTAGTTACTAGTTACTTTACAAATTAAGATTTATTTTATGATGCTTCGTTATAAATGAAAATACTCAACAGTATATACAAGTAGAGCTGAAACGATTTGTCAGCTTTTTCTTCAACATTTAATGGTTCCAGCATTTCAAATGTGACAATATGCTGCTTTTCTTTCTAATTATTGTAATAATTTCAAATCATTTTTTAATCATTTAGAGGTTTGGACTTTTGGTTGGACAAAACAAGCATTGTGAATGTGTCACTTTGGGCTGTGGGTAATTATGACCAAGCAATCAATTGATTAATTAATCCATATTAAAATTCTAATGCTATAATATATAGAAGTATAACAGTCACGGGGGACATTTTTCTGCATTGAGTACTTTTACTTTTAATTTATTAAGTGCATTCTCCTGACATACTTTCACTTAAGTAACATTTTCGATGCAGGACTTTTACTTGTAATGGAGTACTTTTACAGTGTGGTATTATTACTTTTACTTCATCAAGGAATCTGAACACCACTGCTCGTAGTAAACAAGAACACGTAGCTTTGTTATAAGTTAACGCACGTTAAAAAGGTTGGGAACAACTGCTATAAAGTAATAAATAAATTAATGTCATAGCATGGTTGAGTCCATGACACCCCCGGTGTGTGAGAAATAGCCCTGGGTGGCATTGGAGCTGTAGGAGGTTTTAGGAGGGGTTGTTATTAAGAAAGATGCTCTTTGAGAAGCGAGGATAATGGAAGAGAATTGCTCTGAAATTGATGAGACATCATATAAACATGCACCCTGTTTGTCCTGATATTCTGATGTGTATCAGATTGTTGTGGAATCCTAACCACATCCAATGTCTGTACTTGTTTGTGGATGTTAATTTAAGTTAATATTGCACGCAATACTGCACACACAAACACTCCCACTGCACTGTAAGTAGACACAGACAGTTGGAATTATCCAAAAGAATTTTAGCCGGAGGGGTTTACCAGGTTTTCAGATGAAACCGTAAACCATTCACTAAATAATCATTAACTGAACGTCAGATGTGCTGAAATGAGCTGAGGTAATAGAGAGCAAAGCTGAGGTTGGGAGAGGTAAAATAGAATAAAATGGTACAATACCTGTACAGTGTCTCCATGTGTCTGTGGTGGTGTCAATGACCCTCAACCCCAAGAGAAGGAACTGCACAAATATCAGCGATGTCATCACAAAAAGCCTGTTTGGTTCAGTTGCCACCTCGTACGAATGTATCCATATTGCAGGTATTTCTCTACGTATTGCTCTCTTTGTCTCTATCTTAAGTGACAAATCACACCAGACGACTGTGCATTCTTCTTATTGATACAAGTGAGCATTTTCAGCTCTTCCAATTCCGAAGAAAAATGTCTCTTCAACAAACTCTGATGAAAATCATCAAAGCTATACAAGCTACCTAAGATTCACATGTACTTAAATAGTACAAGTAGACAGTCCCAGAGCATCTGTGCTTGGAGAGAAATCCATTCATCTGTGTGGAGAATCCTGCACCTGCAGCTCCTTTTAAACACCAGAGCCATGCAAATCACTAACCAGCCTTGTCATTCATCCTCCCTCAACCGCCTCAGATGACACAGACCTGCCAGAGGGGTGAGTTGCTCCACTATGTGTGTGTGTGTGTATGTGCATGTATGACACAGACTGACAAGTAGACAGATAGAGTATTTGAATGTAATGGTATAGAAAATTCCTCCAGACATTCACTATATGAAAGGTCCATGTCTCTTTTTAATTAAAAGGCATCTCAAAAACAACAGAACATGTGTGACCTTTGGTCCACTAATGGACAGATGGATATGAGCTGAGCTATTATCATATTAGCTGTTATGCCATAGTTTATTACCTGAGAAACTGAGGTATGTGCGTGAACCCAGCTGTAATAATAAAGTATCAAACCAGGATGTTTTCCTAAAAGATCTGCAAATATTACTTGTTGAAAATGCGATGAAGTCTCAGGACAGTGAAATTAGGCAAACACTGCAATGACAAAGTACCAAGAGGGCCTTCAAATAGAGTTTGCAAATAATAATGCAAATAATACATTTTATTGCATTAATTTCACCTTGCTTGAATTGGGTAAATTACAGGAATTAGAGGCTTTCCTCGCAGTCTCAAGGGAAGATTTTATTATCCCTGGTCACCCAACAATTTAATATCATTGAGCCTGGTTTGTTGGTTACTAGGCAAATAATCAGACTGTGTTTTGAGAGACGTCGGCATCTCGACTTGTGTCAGATCTCTCTGAATCCTCTCATCCACCGACGGGCAACATTTACAAGGCAAATGCACTCTGTCTCTATTTTTCTTGCCCACATAAAGATCATAGACTACACAAAGATCAGGATACAAGATATCAACTCTGCCTTGCTGTTCTCGTCCTCTATCCATTCGTTAATCTTTCTTCCTTCCAGGCATGGCATGGAGTGCACTCTCCTGTGTGGTTTCAGGAGGACCTGTTCGGATATAGATTGTTCTCTCATGCGCATGCATTTCCTTATTCCTGGTTTGACTCATCAACTGCTGCTATTAGTCTTATCACTGTTCCAGTTGTGCTGAATGTAGCCATTCAGTCAGTGTATCAGATGAGATCTAAGGTTCTAAATCAGGCATCAGGTGATAAAGGATGCCCTGGAAGTTGATACGCTCTTGAAATAATTATCATACTTTTATACATATTTCATACAATACCTTTTTTTAAACCTGCCTCATTCAATTAAGTGATCCTTTGTCTCTCTAAGGGAAGTCTAAACTACATTTGTGTGTCAGGACCACTATGGACAGTTATTTTAACTTTTGTTTTTATCCAGTAACTCTTTGCTTTTTATACTTTATTTTGTTTCATATTGTGTTTCTGCATGTCCATGTTTCATGTTGGATTGACATTTGTTGTTTATTTGGTGAATATTTCAACAAGTGTGTTATGTGTAGGTTGTTTTATGACAGAATTAAACCAAACCAGTCAGAGATGTGAGATTATCATAGTTCAGTAGCACCACCTAGCTGTCCATTCTGTTCAAGCCACAGCATTTTTAGCAGGCAGGGGCCTCAGTGGGAATTGAAACCCTGTATTGCATAATGAACCACATACCAACCATATATAATTCAATGACAGCCATGTTCTGACAAGTGACAAAATGTACAGTCACCAGGCAGCAGTGAGGTTAAATGATTGAAGAAGCAAAATTTGTAAATGCTTATTAGTAATACAAGTCACGTATTGTAAGGTACAAGCATTGCAATCTAGCTTAGGCTATAAATTATGTGGCATCGGTTAGTGCTGTGTACTTAAGATATAGAACAACAGATTCATTCATTTTTTACCTTCCTCCACATCCCCAGGGATAATTGCACAGCATTAAAATACACATTTCACTACTTTACCCGTTTTTGAATAGACATAAAATAATGATGCACGTGACGGCAAATCTGAGTACCAAACTATATTTATTGTATACAGTAGTAAAAGACCACAAATAATGTACAAATCAGTAGAGAAACAAATAACATAAGACCTGGGCCCCGGTCTTCGTACATTACAGTTTAGCTTGTATGTTTGCCAGCTCAAAAGATCTTTGTCCAGCTGAGTCCTTCAAATGCAAGTGAGAGGCTGTCTTGATAACTGTGCTCTTATTTCATGAGACAGAAAAGATGAAACCATGATTGCTGTGTGATTGGCTTGTGCAGAGGCGTGTCTTCAAGAGTAATCACACAAAGATTTAGCACGTCTCTGTGTCATGTCCAATGCTTGCTGTTAATGGCTGGGGCCAGCGTGGACAGTAGTGAATATTTCAAACAGCAGGTGGCAGTACAGTGAGCCTTTTTTTTTTTTTTTTAAAGTTTGTCATATATTCATTCAGAAATGTTAAGGTATTGGAATTGACTATTTTTATTATATAGAATGATACAAAAACAGCTGAAAAACATGATGTAAACTACAATTTAATTACTATTTAAAAAAGGACAGCAGCCTTCTAATGTGGAAGAGCAAAACTACATTTAAGGCTACGGGATCAAATCTTAAACATTAAAGGAGACTAAAACGTGAAATTCACATGGCCAATTACAACTGCAGCCCATATTGCATCATTTTAAATACCTCATAACTCAAGAATTGAATCTGTATTGCAAATGTCTAAAGAACAGTGGTTCATACTGTGACAAACAAAAATTAATTGTTTTGTTGGACTTCTTAGTGTGTATGACTAACTCAAAACCTGTTCAGTTATGATAATACTGAGCGCAAGAACTACTTTGCTTCAACAACAGATGCATTTTAATCAACAATCAAATCAAGCCAACTCAGTCATCAGCGTATGAAGAACGGGGCCCTGCGGGTACTGAACACTTAGCTCCCAAACTCCATCGGTTGGCCTCCCTGCCCTCCTGATACGCAACAAACTGCATGCATCCTTCTCCGAAACTGTAAAATATTGGAGACACTCATCACCACTTCGGATATCTTCACTGCTTGCAACACTGCAGTCCAGTTTTTGAACAAATGGCCTGCGACTTCCGCCTTTTACACACAGGGAAACCACTCAACATTTGA
Organism: Macquaria australasica; assembly: GCA_005408345.1. Taxonomy (NCBI): domain Eukaryota; kingdom Metazoa; phylum Chordata; class Actinopteri; order Centrarchiformes; family Percichthyidae; genus Macquaria; species Macquaria australasica. The sequence goes on along the minus strand of SEMN01000482.1, from coordinate 348,484 downwards.
CATAGCAGTGAAAAGTGTCTTCAAAATATGTTAACAGAAAGATACTGACTTTTGTTGGATTTCCTTGCTGAAACTGGAAGCTGCTCCTCTTCAAAAACACATCTAGAATCAGTTGTCCCGTCAGCCTACATTCGCAAGGACAATACAAAGGTGAGACACCTGACCCGCAAACAATGCTGAGGAACGACCTTCCAGTTATTCCCACCCCGCACCCCCACCACCCCAAATGTAAAACCCACAAGCAGAGCCGTTTGTAAGAATACGATAGGGACTGGCCACTGGCCCGCTTCATCAGAAAATAGGGAAAGAAAACAAAAAGGTATGTTTTCCACGTCAAGAGACTATGCTTACACAGCCAGACCCCAACCAAACTCCAACAAAGGATGCAATGGTGTAAATTAAATGTCCCTCCCCTAAACAGCATTTGTCTGGATGAGTGAATAATAGTCTGTACCATGGATACCCACAGAGAACCTTTCCCAATTAGTAGAAGTCAAAGAGGAAGCAAATACATTAATGAAATACAAACTCCCTTAAAATGTGACCGTTTTGACCTTTAGAGTGATCCAAGTACATTAAATATGAAACAGAAGTTCGGTCTTTGGAGTATTGGTCCAAACCCCACAACATTTATCTAAACATCCACTCTGATACTTCTGTACAGAAAAATCAACAAGCCCCCTGGGTGTTAATTCTTAAATGAAAAATCAAACAAAAAAAACATTGCAGAGCTCTTTAGCAAAAGCACCTAAAATGCAGAGAGAATTAAAATACCTTTTTGACAGAAGAGCAGGAATCACCATTCAGACAAAAAACACACAAAAAAGCAAAGTAAAATGGAAGGCGGGTGTGTATTAAGTTCAGATAGTGCTTCCACTTCAAAACATTTTCATGCCCACTGACTGTGACCCCTGGACAAAAACTGGCAGAGGCTCACATTCAATCCCCGATGGATGAAAACCGTGACAAACTACTGGATACTAAGCTTTTACTGGGGAGTGAATGAGAAGCACTGACAAACCAGGAACAGCAGTGACGCACTGTTGGTCCAATCACAAGCCTGCGGTCCCAGAAGGAAATGTTGTCCTGATTGGCCAGCAGATAGACTGTTGACACGCACAAAAGTTCAGTCCTGGCTGAAATAGTACATAAACAGCTGAAGAGCCCCCCACACACACCCCTGACGAAAAACTGTGACAGACATCTTTAAACTGAAGAAATAATAATAATAATAATAATAATAATAATAATAATAGGCTGAGAGGAGCGATGGGAAAGGGAGGGACAGTGAAGGTGGCTGAGGGCGTGGTCTGAGGGTGGCTGTCAATGAGATCGGGAGGGCTTAGCAGTGCCCGCCCGTCTGCTGCTGGAATACATCTATGGTGTCTTCATCTTCCATCTCCAGCTGAGAGGAGCAGAGCAAAAGAGGCTCCAGTTAGTAGATATAAACAATAACTGAACAGGTAAAATTATACAGGCATGAAAATGTTTTAAGACTCGTCAGAGTAATGTCTGACTTGTGCAGTCAGAGTTAAATAACCTGAACACTTCTCTGAAGAATTCCCTCCAATAGTGACCGGCTTCTCTCATGTGTTACCATCATGCAGAAAGATCATTTCTTTAAAGAGAATATAATGGTGAATAGAGAACGATATCTTACCTGTGCAGGTGTATCCGTCTCATTGATAGGCTGGCCATCAAACCTGAACCTGATCTGCCTTATTGCAAGACCCTGCAGGAGCAACACAACGGACATGAAGATGAATCTTGTGTTAAAAAGGACTTTTGGTACAGGAATGGGGGAGAAAGGAAAAGTCCAGCAAATCCAAAATAACTATGTTGTTGGAGAGGAGGATATTTGAAGTCAGTCATTTGGGCTTTCACAACTCACCTGTCGTTCACAGTACGCCTTCATTAGTTTGCTGAGGGGTGTGTGCCTTTTGATTTTGAACTGGACCACCGACCCATCTTGCCCTGCAACCTTGAGGTTGATGTGATCGTTCTCAGTCTTTACTCCCTCCTGCAGAGACAGAGGTGTTTAGCATTAGGTAAGCCAGCGGATTACAAGTAACAGATGCCGCAAACATTACACTGGAGACACACTACAGAAAAGAGCACTGCCAAGTAACTTACCAGGCTTTAAGCTACATATAGCTTGCAACTTTAAAAGAAATTTCACAATAACAAAGTACGACCAGCATGTCTGGTGAAGGAATGGGGTTATGTCACTGTATAGGAACTGTGACCAGAACAAACTTACAATAGTCAGAATAATTCAGGCAGGTTGCCATATGTTTTAAGTCACAGACGCTAACGTTAGCATGATTAGCTCCGGGCTAGCTGGTTGGCACGGCAGCCCCTTTAAGACCGATGCCGAGTTTAGCTGCCGGCTAACGCTGCTAGCAGTTTTGTGTTGTTGTGCCGTGGCCAGACGAGCACCGACACATCAAAAAAAACAGCAGGACTATCACAGATACGCTGGCTTTTATACGAGTGCGTCACCTCCGTTTGCGCTCTTTTGTAGCTGCTGCAGTTGCGGCGTTTGCGGCGTTGCGGACCAAGCGTGGTCCCGTTTCGACAAAGAAAAAAAAAAATCCGCAAATGACAATCATGGTGTAATTGGCATTTCGGCCCACAATCTTCGAGACCCGAGTTAGTAGGACAGAACCTCTCCTGTTAACATCTACAGAGCGATGTGCAAGCGCATATAAGATGTAAATATTGATGTGCGGGTACCCATTCATTTGCGAAACAAACACTGCGCCGATTCAGATAAACGTGCAAACCAGGCCATTTTAGATTGCACATCTGAGAAATGGTTTGGCAGGAGCTCGACTGAGCCATCAATACAAAATCCACAGCTCTTTAAATCTTTATATCTCACCTTTGGCTTTTCCTCTGACATCCTGGCTGTATTTCGTGTGCGGGTTTTCAGAAAAATCGGTTAATTGGGCTTTATTTGCCTTTCTGCCGCCTTCTGTCCTCTCTTCTCCTCCGCTGACGGGTGCGCGCTTTGGACCGCTGTTACAATAAACGATTGGATCTGAGAGGACCACGTGACCTCTAAACCGCGGGAGCGCGCACATCTACAGAATACTCGATCACGCGAACTGAGGAACCTCTGAAGGTAATAATACTGTCAAAACCTCTGAATACTCTACACAGCAAACCATCTGTGCATGTATTTGTATTGTATATATGTAATATAATATATTGTATTATATAATATTCACACACACACTATAAATAACGTTTATATTTTTCACAGGTGCAATCTAAAATTGCCTTATGGCTTTGAAAAAATGTAACGTCAGCATCCACCAAGTATTTACTGATAAGCCTGCTTGAATTCCAGATATTACCAACTGTGCCTTTTTAACAGGTCTGTATGAGAATACATAAAGGGCACAAACTTACATGGCAAGAGACTAAGCTATCTTTTTCTGGTTTATAGTTTTAAAACAGAGGAGTATAAAAAGGTAAAGGTGAAATAAAATCTTTGGGAACTTCTTATAGCAAATAACACATTTTTCAAGACAGCCCATTGCCTTTCTAATTTCTGAGATGTCACACAAAAATACTGCAATATCATCAGCCAGCTGACAGCATTTTAGTTCTGTTGCCAATATCCTAATACCAATGAATTAATCCCTCTGGATTTTGTAGTGTCCTTAGTTGTGGAACTAACAGACTGATTGGACAACCTTGTAGAATACCTCTGTCACCCTGAAGCTGGTGACTTGTTCCATAAGGTAATTTAAAAGAACCATTACAACTATTATATCGTGTTTTAATAGCTGTTGTGAAGTATTGGCCAAAACTACTCAAATGTAATGTTTTGCATTACAAATTGTATTCAACCATACTGAAATTTGTTTTCCCTTCGTAAACCCAGACTAGTATTTGTCTGTAATCATATCAATGCATTTCTTTAAGAAATGTAAACATTAATGCCAACAATATAGACTCATTTGTAATCACTATGATGGGTCACATCCATTGTCCTTCAGTCATAGAACTTGTTCATTTCCTTTGGTGATATGTATTGCCTCTTTACATAAAATACGAAACAATTCATATACAAATATTTTATAAAATTCACTAACCCATTCTTGCCTGGTAATTTATTATAATTTGTTTAAATATTTGATTTAATTTATGCTAAGGATGAATCCTAATCACTGAGTTTCTGACATAAAATATCCTAAACACATACAGTGGACAAAATAAAAATGTTCTTTACCTCACATAGCAGATGTCTGTGCAAAAGTTGTGGTTTTAATAAAAGCACTATGCAGGCAGAACACAAACAATAAAAATCCAGAAAGAATTAATTATTAGTCCAAAGGCTTTTATTAGGCTTATGTGTCTTATTTATATATATATATATATATATATTTATATATATATATATATAAATTTATATTTATATTTATATATATATGGGTATATATATATATATATATATATATATATATATATATATATATATATATATGGGTATATAAGGCTAGAACTAGGCAGACTCCAATCCAACTTCATTCAAAACATTCAACTCAAGTTAATGATTAATTTATAAAGACAGAGTGCAAGGGTGAAGATTTAGTTTTGACTTCATAGTACAAACATATTTTCCAAACCTAATACATAAAAGAAAATCATTCCTGTTAACACAATAAAAATGGCCTCCAACAAGTACATTTCATTATAGGATTAAATAAGTAAGTTGCAAGTAAATCTGAAACAAGAGAAATACAATCACACAAAGTACAAAAATAGGTTATACTTTCTAAGTATATCTCTACATCAGCAGCAACCCAGAGGAGCAAAATAGATTCAATCTGGAAATTGGCAGATGCAACCGATTTTCTTTAGCAAAAGGAAAGAATTCCGTTCAGTAACCAAACTGGATTCTTTCCCTTCTGTACAGTTAAACTTAAGACTTAACCTAATACATAGTATACGTAGACTGATGCTATAGGAGCCACAGGATAGACTACTATTGTCTAAAGAGTCGGTCTAGACCTGCTCTATTCGAAAAAGTGCCCTGAGATAACTTTGTTATGATATGGCGCTATATAAATATAACTGAATTGAATTGAATTGAAGAACATTACCGCTACATGTGTCTATTCTAGCCTTTGGTTACAGCCTCTTGGGTTATCACATTGAACACAACATTCCCGTCCATTGGCTGAATGAAGCCAGAGCCTGTCTGTACAAAACTACGGTCACTTTTCTGAAATTGTCTTAGTTATAGTTTACATTAATTCTTAGGTCCTGTCCGCTCTCACAACCACAAACCAGGCAGTTGATATCTGTTGTGCGACAGTTCAGGGTTCAGGGAAAAACAGAAGGGTCATGGTGTGAATCTTAGTTCACAGATCCTCTCATGCAAATTTGGAGTATTGATTTGGCCCACTTAGACCTGGAGAAACATAAAACAGCCAGTTAAGTTATGCATTGATTTAAAAGAATAGTTGGAGATTTTGGGGATATACATGTATTTCTTTTCTTGCTGAGAGTTAGATGAGAGGATCGATACCACTCTCATGGCTATCAGTTGAATATGAAGCTACAGCCACGAGCCGGGGAAACAGCTAGCCTGACTCCGTCTGAAGGTAACAAAATCTGCCTACCAGCACGTCTAAAGTTCACAAATTAACGCTTTATATATTGCGTTTGTATAAATCCAAAAAAAAAATGTAAAAACGACACGTTTGACAGTCACTCATGAGGTTGCCAGGCAACCAGCGAAGACTACAGGAGGTTTTCACACTTTTTGATTTTTGTACGGATTAAACAAAGATATAACATCTGAATTCATGAGCTTTAGAGTTGCTGGTAGGTGGGCTTTGTTATCTTTGGACAGAGCCAGGCTAGCTGTTTCAGTCTTTGTGCTAAGCTAAGCTAAGCAGCTGATGGCAGTAGCTTTGTATTCACTGTACAAACAGCAAAGTAGTGTCATTCTTCTCACCTAACTCTTAGCAAAAAAAAAAAAATTCTTTCAAAGGAACAGAAAGACATATCTGCACTATAGTATATGCACGTGTATGAAAAAGAGAGAAGTGATGAAAAAGTGTGTCAGAAAGTAAGAGAGCTCACCATATTTATTCCTGATTTCCTCATGTCTCCGTTTCATCTCTGACTTCCTGTAAAGACAAAACATTCTCTTCTGAGTCATACAATGACTTGATCATATTTTTCACACTCGCAAACACTCCCAAAAGTCACATGGCCACAAACCAGTTTGGGCTGGTAACAGTTTGACGTGTGCATTTTTCCCTCATTGGTGTTGCTTTTGTGTTGTGCTATGAAGGAAACTGATATGGATCATGACCAACAATGCAACAGAGGCAGCTGGTGCGTCAGGTGTCCCATAGATTGTAAACCATAAGACAACACTAAGAGACATTAAGAGACTACCTGAAAGCAGTAGCTAACACTGGGGAAATGTTCAAATGCACCCTAAGATGTGCACAGACCCAGAAAAGCCAATTATGGACTTCTATTTATAGTTATTCAGCTATTGTATTAAAGTGTCTTTACTGTGTATATCTCTATATGAATACATATCTACTTTATGTGTGCATTTATACTGTAAGAGCAAATATAAACAAATATTATAAATCAATGCAAACTAATTTGCACACAGCAATGTTGGACAAGCACTCAAAGTCCACCTGTGGTGAGTCTGTCATTACAGTTTACAGCCGATAGCCCAGAACAGGTTACACACATAGATATAAGATATGGTTACACACAGGTTGAAAGGGCTGCGTACACGGACACTTTAATATGGGACCAAATAAATATATAGAGAAGTGTAAAATTATAGGAGGAAATACACATCAGGGCAAAACAACATGGATGAGGAAGTGTGACTTTTTTGTTCTGTGGCAAGAAACTGTTCTTATGTTGTGTACTGTTCTTATGTAGCACTGACTGGTGTTGATAAACCTTGAGCTTGGAAAAGGCGGTCGCGGATTGCATTCTTGCAGTCAGTTTTTGCTCAACTGGCCAGTGTGAGTTTAGGTGTAGCCTGATAATCAGACTGAATTGCTGTTTTGTTTCACTTCATTATTGACTATTTGAACTGCTGAAAAAACTAGAGAGGTGGGCACCGATTCAGAGGTCCGCAACCAGGCTAGCTCAGATTTAGACTCCATGCAAATTCAAGTCCACCTTGTGCATTTAAAGTTACTTGTGGAGACGGACGCTGTCTCTTGAAACATCTTTTTGCACAGGAGAGATACTGGTAAACTATAGATATAGATACAACATATAGACTCACAAAAGAACAAACCTGGTCAGGCACTCAATGTCTCGTTCACAGAATATTATTTGTTACCTTTCTTCCTGCTTGGTTTTCATTTTAGTGGCCTGTCTCTGCATCTTGGCCTCCAACCTTTTGGATCTGACACACAAACACAAGACCAAAGTTAGGTTATGATTAGACAAGTCATGGAAAAGTGCGCAGCATGTGTGTGTTTTGAGTGTAAACACCTTAAAGTAACCACACCAAAGCTGACAGAAACTTACAGCATGTGGCCATATCATCTTCACAGGATTGGACTGGAATTTTCCCACATAGTACATACACTGATTATGATTACATGACATCACCTTGAAATTAATTTAACCCCAGACAGAGAGTATGAGGACAAATCTGTCATAAGTCACATGACTACAAACCACCCTGGAGATACCATCGTCCCTATTTCCCTGACTAAAGTAGCTGTGTGCTACCGGTGTTGATCAGGTCATTTTCATCATATTTGTACTTGTAGTTTCTTTCTGTCCAGAGACAACTTCACAAACCACTAAGAGCAACCTGCTGCATGAACATGTGATGTTCTGTACATGCGTCTAGCATATCTCAGAGGATAAGACAGGGTATTTATAGAAATATAAATGAAAGGGGTGGAGTGGGAGAGATGGGATGGGGGTTAACGTGCAAAACCCAGGACCCAGATTAACCACAAAACCTGATATACATCTAAGTAGTTCAAATGTTTTACTGTAGATACATTTCTACTTCTCATGAAATGTGTGATTTTGGAATAATTCACATTCAAATACACTTTAAAGAAAAGTCAGTATTTAAAATAATAACAGTTTTTGTTATTGTAAGTGCGTATATTATTATTTTGTTCATGCCTCATGTCTAATGAAAAGAAGGTAGAAAATTGCAGACAGCAACAGATTCGGTTACAGTAAATAGTCCTTTAGCCACGAGACATAATACGTAATGTCTGAGCTTTTTCCTACACTTAAAGGTCATTATATAAATACCCTATAAATACAGCTGCAGCAAATTGCCTTCTATGTGGCAAAATAACTTGACAGGAAAATTCTCTTCTTCTAATTGTGTATATTGTGGTTTCTGTATCTGAGAAGATCTTAAAAGACGAGATTAATCCTTGAGGAAGAGTGACAGGTCAAGCTGCGCTCACTGCACACTTACCCAAAGTTCTCACACTTGCAGCAGCAGAACAAGCAGACCAGGAAGGCGATTATGATAATTCCAACAACCACTGCCATGGTGATGATCAATATCTGGAAGTTCACTGCAGACGGAGACAGAGAAACACAATGACAGAGTTAAGCAAGAATCCACATTCACATCTTGATCTACCTTCAAAACAGAAAAATGTTCTACCTCTTTCCTTAGCTCTTCTTTTCTTTTCTTGTTTTTGTCCCTGACATTACCATTGTTATCTTTGTATGTATGTTGACTATGTTTGACCTCAACACTCTTAACCACTTGTAATGTTGCTTGATTGTAATGTTATTTTCATGATATGAGAAATGAAGGTCAGTCCAGTGATGTATTCATTGTCAGTGACGAAAGACACAAGTATAAGTCCTTGATTTAGCGTTTACAGAAGTAAAAGGAAATATTTGAAGTCAAATTTGAAGACCTTTTGAAGAATGCCCCTATCAGAAGGTTTAATTATCAATGTTAATGTGCAAGCAGCATTTTGCTGTAGTCTGACCATGAGGTGCTTGCTTTATGATCTTGGATAGTTTGCACATATTCTTTATACTTTTCCTTGGTCAATATTTTGTACATTTCTTAGATGTTTTTTTTAAACACTGTACAGCTCTTTTCATTTTAAAAACAAATATATTTCCCATTTTTTAAATATATTTTTTCATATCTCTTGTGTACATTTCTATTTTATGTTTATGATTCTTGGCATTTGCAGTAATTCTTTTTCATTATGCACCAAAATACCAAGGTAAATTCCTTGTATGTGAAAACCTACTTGGCAAATAAACCTATTTGGTTGTATTAGACAATTATGAGCAATGCTGCAAATCAAGCAGCACTGCTTCATGGCAATATTGGATTTTTATATGATTTTTGATTTGCTGGATTAACCAGTAACAAGCATTCTTGTTATTATTCCTGGTTATGTTATCCTTTAACAATTTCTCAATTGATTTTTCTAGAAAATGTATTATATCATGATATACTGAATATTGAAATTGTAATATAAAATTACATATTACATATAATTGAGGATGAGGTGTTGTACTATGTCCACTTATTATGGGCAAACTGGTAATGTAGCACAAAGAAGAAGTGCTGTTGCTATGGTTACCTGGTGCACTAGAACGGAATGGAACTACGGACAGCTGCCAGCCAATCAGAAACAAGTATTTTCTGTAGCCATGGTATACCTTTTATGAGCTTATCATACGTTTTCTGTATGAAGTGCATGTATGTAAACATATACGCCATCAGAATAGTAGTGACGATTAGTCTATTCATTGATTAGTCAATCGACAGAAGATTAATCTGCAACTATTGTTTTTAAATGGATTAATCATGCAATTAATGTATCAAGCAAAAACACAAAAAACCTCAGCGATATCAGCGTCTCATAAGTGATTTGCTTCTTTTCTTTGTTTTATATGATTTTAAATTGATTATCTTTGGATTTTGGACTGTTGGTCAAACAAAACTTGACATCTGAAGAGATCACCTTGGATCCTGGGAAACTGTGATGGACATTTTCATTATTTTCTGACATTTAATAGACCAAACAATTGATGATAATGAATTAATTGATAATGAAAACAATCTTCCCTGGCAGCCCTACATCAGATGAATGTAGCTGAGTAACATATGACATTTGGTGGACTAAAAGCATAAAGATGCACAAAATGGAAACATTCAAATAACAGTACCTCAAAACTGTGCTTACTGTAATTAATATCAATTACTTTTTTGTACAGTAATTGAGTAAAAATAAATTTTCACCTAAATGCCATTTTTCAATGTTCATTTAAGCACTCGTTGAAGTTGCAGTGGGGGTGTGATGGAGTCATTTTTATTTAATGTAATTCTGTTCATCTTTCCTTGAGTTTTTAGGAGAGGTCTTTGTATAAGCTTTTAGCTTCCTACCTCTCCTGCACAAGCACATTTGTTAACTTTAAATTAATGTATATCTGAGTATATGTAGATAAAAATGTGATCATCATATCTTTTATAATAACTGTATTTTTGCAAATAAATAAAATACAAATAAGCTCTGCATTTGTGTGTCTGTATTAGGGGCTGTGTGTGTGTGTGTGCGTGTGTGTGTCTACTCTTACTCCAGCAGAGCCCCCAGCGTGCATCATTCAGTGGGCAGACTGAATGCGGTGGAAGGATGGTCCTCACTGGATATGTTATACAGGACTTGGTTTTGATACACCACAAGCACTGTAAAAATACCAAAACACATAATGACCTCATTATTATTTGAACAAACATCGCATCCAGAGATATTCAGGGCAAATGTAGAGGACACACTGTATGATAGAAAATGGAGGAGGAGGGTCGGAATGAAAGAACAGTCACTCCCTAAACCAGTCTAACAGGTGGGGAGGTGGAGGAGGAGCCACTAGCTACCCTTCCTCCACCTAAGACACTTATTTTTCCATCAAGCACACACACACACACACAGAAAATGGTTTTCTCCCAGGACTTACCGTGACATTTGTCAGACATTCCTCACAGCTTGTCCCATTCTTCTCCTCACACACTGTGGGGGAAATAAGTCAGATAGTTTAGGTGAAACACCACAGAATAATATGGGAGTAAACATGGTCAACATGATGTCCTTCAGACGTACAAACATTTTGCCTCACAGGAGAAAGTACAAGTGACTCTAATCTTGGAGAGATTAGCTGAAAACATTATGAGATATTGGGCAGATTAAATGAGGCCTGAAGGTTTGGGTCCACTGTGATTTTTGTAACTACTACTGATCCTACTGGGACATTTTCCATGGAGACGCAGCACAGTAAACACACAGACTTCAGACCAGTCACATTATTATCAGCAGACTACACGAGACAACAGCTGGAGCATCTGTAAAGCTGAGGTGAAAACAAACAAGGTCTCATTCTTGTGTGGCCAGTTTGTTTGTAGCTACTCCTTCTGGTTTCTTTATCCTGAAAGAATTAAAGGCATGAGGGGGGTTGAGAACTGAAAGGAGACTCATTGCCAAGAGGTTTCAACTAGATATGAAACTAACAGAGGCACAATGCCTTTACTTACTTATTTGAAGATAAATAATCTTAAACCAGAAAATGCAAACAATGGTAATGTAATTCAGGACCAACAAAGCTCAAATACAGTTTTTAGGTTGCTTCATGTCCTCTTCTGTTCCCATTAATTTTTGTAATTGTAAAACACAAGAGAGCTAAAACAATACTTTAAAGATTAATTGTAATCCAGGGTCAAAAAGTCTATAAATCAGGTGAGTGATTTTGTATCTTTAACCTTTTACCTGGGACCTAAGGGAGAAATAATGACGCAGCTAAAAGCGATTAAATGAAAGGGAGAGATTATTTTTAGCAGCCATTAATTTCTCAGTCACCGTAGAGTCACTGATTTCCTCTCCTACCTTGGCCAGGCGCGGAAGTCTGGGCCAAAACTGTCGCGAAACCGAAGACAAGCAGGAGAGCGGGGAGAAAAATCCGCGAATCCATCATCCAGCCAGCCACTTAGACGCAGATTTTTCCAGATAGATTTCAGAAACTTGTGAGCGCAGAAAGAGAAACTGTTTTGGGTGCTCCGGTCTACTGCTGAAACTCGATAAGTGAACTTGCCGAGAATAAGGAACTCTGAATCCTGACGCACGCTCGTTACGCACCAAAGGGGAAGGCGTGTGTGTGCATTTTTTCTTGTAGGCAGTGGCGCAAGTAGTACTCAAGACTTTACTTAAGTAAAAGTACCAATACAGCAATGTAAAAAATACTTCATTACAAGTAAAAATCTTGCATTCAAAATGTTACCTCAGCAAAAGTACAGAAGTATTACCAACAATTTTTAAAAATAAAGTACCCGTATATTATTAGACCTACATATATGACATAGTTTGTCACTGATCAATTTGTACTGTTTTACTGGTTTAGCTGGTTTAGCTAAAGGTAGTTTTAACACTTTATATACATTTAGGTAGTGGGTTCAAGATGCATCTGGGTGGTTGTGAGATTATTTTTTTTTAACTTAAATTTGTTTTCATTTTTTGGACTTTTCTCTAATCTTTCCTATTGGATAATTTGAGCCTCTAACAGTAATTGAAATTAAAAATCATCTGGAAAGTTTACAGGAGAAATCACTCTTTAGTGGAACTGCTAACAACTCATAAACATCTCTGCCATGACAAGGGGCCTCAACCAGACACTGATATTTTGTGATGAGGCAAAAAAAAAAAAAAAAAGCAGATGTTGTGTATTTTATAAGCTCATTGTGTTTTTTGTGTAAAATATTAAAGGAGTAGTTCGACATCAATCTTCTCTCTGCCAAGAAAGCAAATAAGCATATTTCCCAAAATCTCAAACTACTCCTTTAATCTGTAAAGTATATAGCTGTTAAATAAACATAGTGGAATGAAAAGGACACTATTGCCCTCTGAAATGTAGCGGAGTAGAAGTATAAAGTAACATAAAATGGAAATATAAATGTAGTACAAGTACCTCAAAATTATACTATAAAAGTAGCTACAGTACTTAAATGAATGTCCTTAGGTACTTTCCACCTGTTTGGAGGCCTACGTGAGTCAAAATAAGTCTACAAAGACAACATAAAATGGACAATAATTCCAATAATTTATTAAAGCATAATTTTGTAAAGCCAGTTACAAATAAAAAATAACAACACACATATCTCTCTCTTTCTCTTTTTTTTAACAAGCACAATATGTTTTACTATGTAATGATGATAATAAGCATAACATAAGGTAAGAATGGGCCCCACTCTGGCCGCCTGCGGCTGATAACAGGACCCTTTGTGATGAAGTTGCCCCCCTGGAAACAGATTTGCGATCAGATACGTCAAAATCAGTTCAGGTCATTGCTCTCTTTAGCAAACGCACTGATCACATTTCAGCAACTATGGGGCAACTTCTTCCTACTCAGTGTAATATCAGTGACAGACAGAACCATAGATGTAGAATAACTAGAACAGACAGCTCCAGGTTCCTCGTTAATTATGGCTTATGGGTTACTTTCTCTGGTTCTCCTCTCATTTTAGCCAAAACTAAAATAACCAAAAGTACAAAGTGGAACCTGTGAGTGAGTTCGGCTTATTCTATCTCTATAGGCAGGATCCCAGTGGGCTGTGTGTATGCAGCCAGGGCCGCAGCTACCATTGAAGACACTGAGGTCATGTCCTTGGTATTTTTTATAGAAATTTGGGGCGTTTTAGCAAAGATAGTAAAAGGAAAATGTATATTTGGATACGTTTATGGGTTGATTCCAGTATTTTTAGACTTAATATATATTTAGATTTGAATACCTGCAAGTCAAATCAATCAGTTATTTGCCATTTCCTCACCAAAGTTTTATTCCTGGTAATGCAGGGGAGGCTTTGAAACAGTGGGACATAAAATCTTCAGACAACATAACTGAACAGAAAGAAGATGAAAAACCAAATTATAATATAATTTTTGGTGTAATTTACTCATCTGGACTTATGACCTCAGTATTTCTAAAATCCCGGCTTTGGCCCTGTATGTGGCACTCCAGATAGACAACACTTCACCTTAAGAAGTTCAACTTCACTTAAATATCTGGCTTGAAAAGCAGCAAAGCATAATAGTTTTCAGGGCAAATATTGAAATTTATTACTGACACAGAAACTAGTTCGCTCCACCAAATTAATATAATTGGACTGTGTTCAGATGTTAGACTGTATTTATCCGTGTTATCTAAGTATTCCCCCTAGATATTTGATGTAGGGAAACATTTTTGTCCTCTGGAGGTGTTATACACGAGGGATGTTGCCATCTACCTGCAGTGCCAATGAGTCAGGTGATATTGACATTACAGTGACTTCGCTTTCAGTCCAGAAACACATACATACACACAACACACACACACACACACACACACACACACACACACACACACACACACATATGCACGTAAAGCAGTGTCAGCATTCCCAGTGCACAATTAAACCATCTCTGAGCCCATATATCCTCACAGTGTCTCATCTGCTCCTTTTACATTGAGAATGAAATATTCCATTACATTTTTTAATACATTATCCTCCCAAACACACCTTGCAATTACATACAGTTCAATAAGAAATAAATAACCCACAACCCTCCCTTGAAATCCCATGCTTTTCCCTTTAACTCACCACATCACAACACCATTCTTTGCAAAGATTAGTCATGTAAATACATCTCATTTCCAAGTAATACAGTCAGTAAAACCACTTCTCTTTTCTCATTTCCCTTTGCTTTTCCAACTTTTAGGATTACACCATAAATACACTCACACACACACACACACACACACACACTCACACACACACACACACACACACACACATACACACACACACAGCAGCATTCCAGACACAGCACTTCAGGGTGGTTAAGATAGCAGGGGGCGTACAGTAATAATAGTTTATGTTCATAAACAGGTTGGAAACACAGACAAACTGGAGCTCTTATGCATTATTGTTCAAGTCACTGATCTTAGTAAAGAAAAAAAAACATGAGAATAGCATGAGCAGACGCAGATATACAGTATCTTATGGCTCCAATTAATGCTGCAGAGTGAGTCCGGCAGATAACAACAATGATAAATTCATCAAAACACTGCGAAAACATGACCACCATAGCAGCCAGTCTCATTGTGGTCTGTGTTTTTACTATTAATTCTTATTTCTCTGTGAGTCACGTTAATGGCACAGCCAGTGAATGATGTACAGTATTGGCATCATATTCAGACATACAGTGGTCATTATTAACACCATTCACTTGCATGTATTTTACACGAGAGGTGTCACATTGCATTTAGTATGGTATCTATATACTGTACAGTGCAGTGGCCACCGGAAATTCAATAATAACTCTTATAATGTGTGATATACAGTACAAAACAATACATGTTGGTTCAGTTTAAGTGTACATGTATGTGAATATACAGTAGATATATGCAGTGTGTGTTACATGTAGACACAGATAGGGAAATGTTTTGTCTTATACTATATCAGGTTGATATTGTTTTCTTTGTAAAGGCCAAGTGAGACCATGCACAGACTCCCCATGCCAAGCTAAACATGACCAGAGAGCCTCCAAAGCAAAACCTCTACTCTTTCTTCTCAAGAATATCTATTTGATATTGTTCAGGAATACTTAAAGCCACTTCCTTTGGCTGTCTTTGCTTCTTGTGGCCACACGGTGGCACTGATGAAGTGAACAGTATGTTGGGGCAGGGAGCTCATTTTCCCTTTAGTAGCCCCGAAGAAGATTCATCATCATCATCGAGTCCTTTTTCTCAGTCACAAACAGCTGATGTCACAGATAAACAACAGAGAGAGAACAACAGAGAGAAAGCAAGCAAGAACAAGAATTCAGCGTTATAACTTAATACCAAACAAAGATGCAACAGGAGTGGGGACACATGAAGAGAAAGAGAGAGACTCTGAAATCGGAGGAGTGAGAAAGAAACAGATTTAACTGAGAAAGTGTGGCTTTCTTCTGTCTGGCAGTGCACTGGGGGGAGGAAAGGAAGCCACCTGGGACAGACTGGGGCTGGGCGGCTGAGTTGTGCTTGTTGTTACTGAGTTTTGTCTAGAAAGGAAAGCGGAGAGAAGGTTGGAGTGTGCTTGAACATCTACATGCAGGACTACAACTGGGATGGTTATGTATTTGAAACGACCATCCCAAAATGCAGGTTGTTTTTCTTTGTCATGCTCATTTCTAAATAGATCCCTTATCCCCTATCCCAAGTGAAACCCAGGCCAGTAGAGTGTGCGTTTGGCTTCTGCGTCTACTTCAATCTTGCTTTTCCCTGTTTGATCATAGACGCTCATCCACCACCCTTGATTCAACCTTGAGGATTAGCTGGTTGGTGCAACTGCCTCCATTAAAACCAGGGCCGAGGCATCTGTTGCCACTGGATGAATCTGAGGGCACTGACTGGTTGGTGGCAATCACCTGACCCACGAACTGGCGACGCTGGTCACTGACATGATGCTGCAGCGTTTCTTCACCATCATGTTGATGTAGGCCCTCATGATCTTGGTGATCTCCCCAACCTGAAGAGAGAGAAAAAAAGTGCTGTGTTAATACATCTGGCTGTGCATCTGCATGGCTGCATTTGTGTGTGATTAAGTGATTGTTGTTTTGTTGGCAAAATTAAAGGAGTAATACAGCAATTTAGTATTACTTTTCCATAGAGCTGGGGGACTCACAAGAGGCAGATTAAAAAAAGAAGATTGAGATAGATAGAGGGTTTCGGACACAGCCCCCCCTCTAATTTGACTCCGCAAAGGTGTGGGAGTGGCAGCTTTAGTCCCCAGTATGAGTCATGCTCCAATAACCCTGGATCCTACACTTCCCATGATGCACCTGAACAGCATCTTTTAACAAACCATGTTGATGACAGTGTTATTTCCTCATACTTTAAAAAGCTCCCTTCAGAGCCACAGAAGACATTATACAGCTGTTTTCACAGGTTGTGCACTGTTATACTCCTTATGATGAGTAAACTGAACTTCATATGTAAAATCAGTGGAGTGCCCCTTTAAGAAAACAAGATAAAAAACATACAATAATAAAACTAAGCAGACCAATACTGAGTTCTTCCCAATATGAAAAAAGAGGTATACTCATTAACAGGAAGACAAGACAAAACAAACAAGAATAACAACATTGTGATGAGCATTTTTTTACAATTTTGATGAAAAGAGTAATGCCTGCACTCTGACTCATAACCACCAACTTATTAATTTTATTGAAATGCGAAACGTTCCCGGTCAGATCTCCTTCAGGTCAAAAAGAAATTTCTGTTTTCCGACATTTTATGGACCAAACAATTAATTGATGATGAAAAAAGGGATGAAGTTAATTAAATAAAATAAAAAAGAAATAAAAGGTAAATAATGAATAATGAGCTCTCACCAGCGGCGTCTCAAAGAACATCTCCCTCTCATCCACGATGACCTTGTAGGTGCAGGGCTGTGAAGCCCCGAAGAAGGTGATGTGTTCGTACTGGAAGGTCTCCAGTGGCTTAGGTTCACCTCGTTTATACACTGACACGTTGTCAGCACTCACACTCAGCCACAGGTCATGAGGGAACCCACCTTCTTTACACTACAGAGACAGAGGAGACAAAAGTGAAGAAAGCAGGGAACAGAAGAAGTTACTCGTCAGGTATTTGCACAAATGTCTGAAATCCATAATTTTCTCTATTGTTTTCTCACCTCCACATCAAACAGAGTCGATCCATATCCAGGCCACTCCTTGATAATGCTCATGTATTTAAGCATGGCCTGATGCTGAGGCATGCCCTGCAGCCGGGTCCACTTCTCCAGAACACTGGTCCGTGTGGCGGACGTCTCCTCCTTCACCCACATCTCCAACATCTGCTCCTCCTCCACCTGCAACAACACAGGTCAGCCAATCAATGAATAATGCCCTGTCAAACTATCAATCAGTCGGACAGCAATCCAGTTTGTTGGGAGGTCCATCTGTCATGTAGTGAACCAGACTGATTTGACTGAGCTTATGGGAATTCAGCAGAAATGCAGAGATCCATCACCTCAGACTTGTCACACTGTGGCCACATGGCTATTATTATATATAGCTGTGACAAGTCAGAATAAATATTCCCTTGTCAACTGGTGTAAAATTATGGATTACATATTTGAAGACACTAAGATCTCCTGAGCTTCCACAAAGTCTAATTCACGTCAACAGAGAAACATTGATTTGATGATAGAAGTGATAACGCAAGTGGCCTTTTAAAGTAATGAGATCACAAAATCATATATTGCTGTTATATAAATTAAATTAAATTATTTATTTTTATTATTAATTTATTAATTTAACTTCAAAAAAATCAAATCTTCCCTTTATGGTTGCAGAGTAGTCAGGGTTAATATAAAGTACACATGATTTGCAGTAAATGGACTCTCACCACTGACCTTCTGCTTCTTCAGTGAACCAGTCTTGAAGCTTCTCCTCAGGGTGCCATCCAGGAAGCTCGGGGTCTTTCGTTTCTCTGCCCCAGGCGGGACACCTCCCTGTCCTCCAGCCGTGCCCTTCCCATCTCCTGCTCCTCCTCCTCCAGCTCCTCCAGCTCCACCGGCCGCCCCCACGCCCGGCTTGGTGGAGTGCAGGATGCGATTGCGGAGACGTCCGATTGGATAAACGCTTCCCAGGCTCCACCCGGCGCGGCCTGCCCCGTCACCATGGAGATACTGGAGACGTAAAGCGGCCAGGTGCTGCAAAGTCTCCTCTGAGGCCGGGAAGTGACCACTTATGAGAGATTCATGGGCCTGAGAGAGAGAAAGAGGAAGAACGTGACGGTAAGAGAAAATATATCTAAATGTGCTTTGATATACTGTAAATATGAATAATGGGTGTCAGCTGTTCCCTAGCAAGTGTTGCTGTGAGGACAAAAGTTAAAAAGAATTTTAATATGTTGTTTATTTAAGAATGGCGGGAGAGACTAGGTGCTGAAAAGATGTAAATTAATAAATAAATGTAGATCATTTTAAATTTAATTTACAGAAAGTTAGAAATCTGTCCACTACTAATAAATCTGTTTTCTTGATAAAGCCCTAATTTATTTCATGTCAATCCATACATGTTTTACTTTTAACATAAACTTATATGGGTTTTTGAAATTAACCCAAAACCCAGGTATTGGGTACCCATGCAATGCTATTAATGTTTAGAGAGAAATAATTAATCTCATTTAAATTAAAATTAAATGAACAATTAATAACTACCCCCAAACCCTGTTGTGCACTTGTGCAAAGCTCACCTGCTCAAACATGAAAGCAAACTCCACTCCTTCTTTTGGCATGCTCTCCACATCCAAGAAGCAGTAGAGCTTGAAGTAGAGTTTCCATTCTCCCTCCTCTTCCTCTTCTTCACTGCCTGCCAGTCTGAAAAAAAAAACAGACACAGGTTAAGTAACCATATAGATCAAAGCAATCCCAATATACTGTTAAGAGCAAAAGTAGCCAGTTGGATATCCCTCTGAATGAGTATTTAGACTATATGACAATGAAGGCCACCAAACAACTGACAGTGGTAGCTGAGGTACCTTTCAAACTTGGCCAGAACATCGGCCACAATCACTCTGCTCTCCAAAGCTCGGTCTGTGAAGGCGTTGTGTTCGAACAGAGAAAACAGGTTCTTGCTCTCCTCCATGGCCAAACCTCTGATCAGCTTCTCCACAACCTGCAGCAGCAACATTAACACACTGACCAGTTTGTAACAGCTCGCTGCAATTCAATCATTAAATATTGCCATGGGTCTTAAAATTTGAATTTGTTTTTTTGTGTGTGTGTGTGTGTTTTGATGTGCACCTCTCCAGCTGTGGTGTGTGAATTGATGGAGATCTTGCAGGAGCCTCCCCCGTGGCAGTAGACGGTGGTGCTCATCTCCTGTCTCACCAGCAGGGCGGCGATCTCCTCCTGAGAGGGAACAAACTCACGAGTCTTGGTCTTCTTCAGGGATTCCCCGATGAAACTGGCGTAGCGCTCGATATCTGTGCCGGGAAAGCGCTCACGTACCCTGAATCAGATCACATTACGCATTTATTTCCATGAGTTATATATCATATTAAAAAAAGCACAAGCCATAATGCAGACACACACACACACACACACAAACACACACCTTTTGAGGTGGAAGCGGAGGTATCTAAGAATGGCTCGACTGGGTAGGAAGGTGCAGCTCATGCAGGTGAGCAGGTGCCAGTGTGCCCGATTGGCTGGGCTGTTAGGCTGAGGCACATGATTGGTCTGCTTGATCACCTGACAATATACCTGAAAAACAGAAACACAGAGGGGATTTGAGAAATCTAAAGTTTTAATCATCATTTGATGGCAAACAAATATGTCAGACCCCTGCAGAAACATTATGTTCTTATATGTTATGGTGGAAAAAGCACTGAGACACAACTTCATAGACTCCTTCATAGGTAATACTAAGATAGAGAACAGTCCAGGAATACTTATAATACTTACAATATCATTATGACAGTGTCACTTTTAGTACATGTCCTTTTGTCATGGTTTCCAGCATGTGAGTGTGTTGCTGTTTTTTCTAACAAGTTTTTATGAAGCTCACCTTACACACCACTGTGTTTCTCTATTAAATTAGTTTTTTGTTGAAATTTGAGAAGAAAGTAAAGAAGACTTTTCTTGACAAATTAAAGTACCTCATCCCTGAGAGGGCGCAGGTCCTGGCAGGTCTGCAGGATGCCCTGAATGATGGGCACCGTGTCTGCCAGCGTCTCCATCTCCTGCAGTGAGTTGAAAACTCGCACCGCCTCATCCTGCAGACTGGCATAGCCCTGCTGCCTTTGTACTGCACACAGACAAAGAGAAAAAGAGAAGAAAATGCTGAATGAAGACAGAGAAACGTTCAGTACAGAAGAAAAAACAACATGTAGCTTATTGATGATACTAAAGATGACAGCTATATATACATACAGTAGCAAGGATGATGCCAATGTGAGAGGTTCAGAGTCATTTAAAAACAAATATACTAGGACTGATATTCAGCCACTTGATCTGTCATTGTGGAAGTTTGTGAATTAGTGTGACATGACAAGGCATCAAACAAAGCAAAACATGATTCAAACAACAGTAAGACTATGGCATTTCATCCTTTTTCATTGGAAGGTGTGGAATGATAAACTTTGTAACACAGCTGGCTTTATGAGCGCGTACAGGCGTCAGTTGAAGTTAAAAGTCTGGTTTTCAACCTAGAGAGGGCAGTAACATGTATGGAGGCTTTTCAATGCACACCATTTGCGAAAAAAGAACAAGAGGTGAAGGAGGATGAAGAAGAAGAATAAAGCCACTAATGCCTACTTGTCTGACATATTTCTGGTAAGTGCCACAGAGCTATTTTTCAGGGTGTGTGTTGGCGAGTTAAGTGTTACTCACGGCTGGTGACCTCTCCATAAGGGAGCGGCAGTAGAGGGGAGTGCAGGGGATGCTGAGTGTATCTGAGAATGGGGTTCCTCCTGTACATTTGCTCCACGATGTCTGGGTTCACGCTGTTCTCCTGAGAGCATACAAAGAGATCAAATTCCACTTTGTGAGTGAGTTTACGTTAATGAATTTGAAAATGACGATTTAACCGGGGAATGTCTCTGTGAATGTTTTACCTTGATGTCTCTGATGAGCTGCAGAGTTGGAGTCTCTATGGGGGTCTTGCTGTCTATGACTCCCTGTATGGCAGCTGTCCACCTCATGGCCTCATTCAGCATCTTGGTATAGAGGCGGTATGAATGCTTCCTACCGTACACGATGATGTTCCAGTAACCTGTGAAAACATTCATTACAGCATCTACTACCTGAAAATGAAATAAAAAATATTACCACTAAGGGGTTCTTAAGTTTTATAATAGAGGTATAATCATTCTCCTTAATTTAGATTAATGACATCCAGTTAACGGTACATTTTTTTATATATATAACTGTAAAACAAGAATCCTCTCTTTACATCTAGTCCCTAACCTCCTACGTCTAATCCCTAATTAAATTTGCCCTTTCTGCCTTTTCTTTCCTCACCAGTCTCCCTGTGCACGCGTTCATCCGGCTGAATGATGGAGCAGAGGGAGTTAAGGACCAGAGTTCCCATCTTGGAGGAGTTTCGCTCTGAGCTCTTGTAGTAATCCAGGGAGCTGTGGGTCAAAACAAACCAGCGCTTCTTCAGCTTCAGGGAGGTGCTCTTAGCATTCGTCTTCATCTCCTTTTGGAGCCAGCCTGAAAGATGACGAGGCAGAAAGACAGAAAAGACAAGAAAGAATGTGATGTTTAATTACAGTAACAGAAGGGTTGGGCAATAATTCAATGATTTGAAAAAAATTTAATCTTTTTTTTCCCCCACAATGCCACAATTTCTCATTTTCAGATATAAATGGATGATACATTTTACCAAAATCTCTCACAACATGAGATTTTAAATACTTAAGGGCATATATTGTTTTGGAAATTACAGTGCACTCTAAAAAGTCTCTAAAAAACATTTTATTACACATACTTTACCACACTTCATCCACTTTTTCACTTAGATTTTAAGTGGTAAATAGGCTATATATAAAGTAAACTGACTACCTCTTCCAAGCTCCCAACTTTATATTTATCACCATCTATAATTCCTAAAGAGTAATGAAATCTTCCAATAGTGAAGTGCATGTGAAGGTTTATACATGTCCCCAAAAAATCCGCGCTCACCTCTGACAAGGAACTCCTGCCCGTCTATCCGGGCGTCTCCTTTGGGTTTCTGCAGCAGACTGATCCAGTGATGCATCTCCTCCGGTGTGTCACTGTTGCAGTGGATCACACGGTTGGCCGTAATGATGACAAAGGAGTTGGGCCTGCAAAGGTCAATTCATAAATTTTTAAATGAAGAAAATCTACCTTCAGATACTTAAGGATACTTAGGTTGTATAAATAAGATGGATAGTGATGGCATATTGAGTTTTCCATGTAAGAGAAAAAAAGAGACAGCAGGTCTGTTGTGTCATATGTTTAAATGTAGTTTTTAAAACGTTTTAATTTTCAAAGGCAAGCTATAGTCGCATTGCATCATGGTCTACTGACACTACACTACAGTGAATAACTTGCATTTTTCCATGCGTGCTTGGAGACTCACACCAGAACCAAAGCTGATTATCTTCTGCTGTAAAATTCAATCAATTTGAAAAACATGCTCAAAGAACAATTTGGTCCTCCACATGCAAAGTGAATCAGCATTTCCTTTCTTTTTGATGACTGGTCCAACTTACCGGTCAGGGTTGTCTGAAGCACAAACAGAGTCAATCAGCCCCACATCAAGAGTTCCCTGAAGGACGAGGGAAGGAGGAGGAGAGGATGAAATAATGAAAATAAAATCACACATTGTATAATAAAAGCCATAAAAGTTACTGAGTGTGACAGAGGAGTATCTTAAACACGTAAAAAGTTATTGTTATGGTGTTTTGAGAGACTGACCACAGCGTTCTTTGGGTTGGCCTGTTCATGGGACATCTCCAGCAGCTGCTCAGGAGTGCACACACGGACTTTACTGAGCACATTAAACCACCCACTGCACAGAAAGACAGTCAGAAATTATGAGTATATTAATCTACTCAGATACAAATAATAACTTGTTGCTGTTTTCCACAAAATCACTCGAGTCTCCGCCGCACCTCGCATCCTCTGGTGACTCAGCAAACACCTGATAGGTCCTCTCATCTGTCACGATGTTCAGAGCATTCTCCTTCTCATGATTATCCACGATCTCCCTGTAAAAACACAACCAGTACACATGTCTGAGAGATGCAGCAGTTGTCTAGAAAAACAGTGAATAAGGGATCGTGTGGGTTTTGTTTTGGGGTTTTTTTTTGGCACTGGAGCTTTCTAGAAATCTTACTTGGCAGCTCGGATGTCGATGGTTCCCTTCAGCTTCTCCTCGCTGTCGTTGTCGTAATACATCAGTTTGCTGTCCCTCAGTACAAACCAGCGCATCTTCCAGTTTCTGAGGTCGAATGAGACACAATAAAAAAAAAGGCCAAGACAACCCACTCTAGACAATATGAAGGTTTATGTGACTCTATAAATGATACATTTCAGTCTGGAATATAAAGCGAATTAGCTTCTTGATATAGAATACATCTGACATACTGTACATACTTACATACAAGGGTGGAAGTAACTATACGCTAAATCTATGTTAGTGCAATTCAAAAGCTTTTTAAATGTATTTTAGGCTTCTGAAAAATCTTTTTGATAGTATAGTAATAGTAATATGGTTACTTTATTTCAAAAACCTCTATGGAAATAAGTTATATTACCTTTTTAATCATGTCATGTTAGTCATGTTTCAATTTTATGCATATGATTTTTTTGTTTCTGCATGTACAGGTCCCATGTTGGATTGAACTTGTGTCTTTTTTTTTGTTTTGTGAATATTTGTAACAGTGTGTTATATGCGAAAACAATGTCCTCAGTAGTAACTCAGAGACTTTTACTCTAAATATATTTTAAATTATAAGCTTTTTACTTTTTTAAATTAGATTATGAAGTAAGACTTCAAAAGTCAAATCTCAGGACATCAGCTTGAGTAGGACGCTGAAGTCATCCAGCACTGCAGAGGGTCCAAAGCATTGGGTTAGACGTACATATGAACACCTCAACAGGACACAGGGGCTTATTCATCCAAGACTGATGTCATTCACACACTGTCTTCAAAGTACACGACAGTCTTTCTAACAATCAAGCCGCCATGCATCAACCAGCCAAACATTGCATCGGTTTTTAAAGAGTTAAGAAGAAAAGCAGGTTTGTATGATCTTATGGACAACTACAATCAAATCAAAACTGTACCGGACAGTATTTCCAACAGAGACGTGGTACAGAGTTTCATTCAATTAGCATGCAGGCTACACTCAGTAACAACTACAACAACCTCCGTGAGAGAGTGGAGAGGCCTCCTCCCTTCTTGTAGAGCCAGCCGGACTTGAGAGACTCCTGTTTGGACCTGAACCACATGAAGGTTTCATCCTTCAGCACACACCAACGCCTCCTCCATGGGATCATCAGACCAGCTGAAGGAGCAGAGAATAAAATAACTGTTGTGAAAATACATGACACGTAAAATTCAAAAGGTGGAGATTTAAAAATGAGACAGCCATCTTTAGAAAAAGATATAATATATACCCACCCTTCATGTAGAGGTAGCCGTGGAAATACGGTGGTCCATTTCCATTAAACAAGGTCACTCTGCCATTAGTCACTTCTTCATCAGTGTCCATCATGCCATCATGTTCATCGTCACTGTCTGCGTACTGAAACATCATACAATAACATGAATTATTTTTTATATAATAACAAATGAACAAGATAATTGTTATAAGTACATAAGATTATCAGATTTGTTAACAATACTGAGTAAAATTTCAGAATCATTCCACCATTTAGCTGCTCATACATATCTGCGTGCACGCGTGTGAGGATGCGTGTGAGTGTGTGTCCTCACAGAGTCAGAGCTGCCTCTGTAGGACTCGATGCTGGCGTTGGTGCAGGTCGACTTCCTCGGGTGCTCCTCGTCCGCCACGGTGGCACTCCCGCGGTTGCTCCCTGATACGGAGCTGTCGTCTCCAGCGGTGACGGACCCCTCCTCCTCCTCCTGGTCGTAATCTGACTCGGTGTCGGCCGGCATGCTGTAGATCGGCTCCTCCCCGTCACCCAGGCTCTCCACCATGCTCACCTTCCTCTCCGGAGGTGGTGAAGGAGGAGGAGGAGGAGGTGGAGGGACAGCGGAGCCATCTCCAGGTGGAGGGAGAGGAGGAGGGGGAGGAATTCCAGCAACAGACACGCCGTCTGTGGGCAGAGGAAGTGGCGCAGGAGGCACTGTCCCCTCTGCAAAAGCAGGTGGGGGAGGCGGGAGGTGGGCAAATATCTCCTGATCCAAAGGAGCGTCTGTCTCAGCAGGAGGAGGGAAGTCAGGGAGAGGGATGCACTCCTCCTCAGCGTGAAACCCCTCGTCCACCTCCTCTTCTTTGGAGGCACCTCTGGCGGCACTTGCAGCTTTCGGAGCTTTCACCTCTGCAGCAGGCATGGCCGCGGCTGCTCCCAGTGAAGGATCCACACCTCCAAAGTTCAGGAGGTCGATGAGCTCTGTGGCCTTGCGGGACGCCTCCTTCTTCATCCGTTTGAGCTCAGCGTCCCGGCGCAGCTGCAGCTCCTGTTTGGAGGACTCGCACAGCTGGGACACCTCGTCCTCTCTCTTCTTCTGCAAGCGCTCAATCTCTCGCTCCAGCTGCAGGATCTCCTCCATCTGCCGGGCCTCGTCCTAGAGGGGAAGAGAGGAGAGAATGGAGCTTAAAGCTAATAATGTCATTTTACAAGCATTTGCTTTATTCTGTAAATCAAAGGGAGGAGAATGAGCTGCCATATCCCCAGTGAGACTGAAAAATCGAAACTTGACGCACTGAAGAAGCATCCGTTTCTTCTGACGAGTTATCCTTTTTCTTATCTCCTTCATTTCCTTCCTCCTGCTCCCCTTCACCCGGCATCTGCTTCTTCTCCTCCTCCTCTTTCTTCTTCTGTTGCTCCTCCTTCTTCTTCTTCTCCTCTCTGAGTTTTCGAACTCGAGCGCGCGCCACCTGACCTCGCCTGTGTCTCTGCAGCACCAGTGCTGCCTTACGCTGCTTCACGAACCGTCTGCGTTGGATGTGCTTTCTGAAGTGTTTCTGGAGGGTGACGACGCTGGCACGTACACGCTTGAAGTGCTTCCTGTGGGCAAAACGGAAAAACACATAAAACACAGTGAATAAGAACTAGCACACAAACCTGTTGTAGCCATTACAGAGGTACAACCTTGTATGTGAATGCCTGGAATTTCAGTTACTAGTAGGAGGGTCTTACTTGGCAGAGAAAGTGAGAAGGTGGGCTCGAATTATCATGGCAGCTTGTCGTCGGATTTCATCCCTGTCTTTCTCCAAACGTTGCTCCAGAGACTCTTTCATAAACACCTGCAGAGCAAAAGGTGAAGGGTTACCAGGAAGACGTCTAATAAAACCTATTAAATGGTGGATAGTGTTAATCATGTCTTGTTACTAGAGGTGGTGGTTCAAAACGTCATTTCTGTCACAATATGCTTTCTAGAATCGGAAAGGGGTGTCGCCAAAAACTACTAAATCTTACCTTGGTCTTGCCAAACTGCCACTCTTTCTTGGTCTTGTCATATTTGGTTAGAAGGTCTGTACTTCTCTTCTTATCGTCTGCTGCTGCTGCTGGTACTTTCTCTTTCAGAATGATCTTATACCTGGCAGGCAGAAAAGAAATTGTGAGAGACAACAAAAGAGAGATCAAAGCAATACTATCTCAAAGAGTAAAAGACACAGAGACGCTTACCGAGAGAAGAAGTCTTTGAAAGTCCTGCGGACAGGGAACCCAGCCCGACGGATCTTCACAGTCTCCAACATCCCAGAATACCTCAGCTGGTTCAGGACAACCTCTGGGTCAAACACATTTGGATTCTACAAGTAAAATCAGAAAGATTATTTAACATTAAACTGATACTTAATTAGGGGTGATTGTCGATCAAGCTCTGAGACGGTATCAATGCGAGTTTGAGAGCTGATAGAGATGTGAGACAGAAACAGACCTTTTCCATGTTGGGCTTAATGCAGCGAATGAAGAAAGGGTTGGATACACTCAGAGTGGCCATAAGAGCATGGAGGGAGTCCTGAGGAGACAGAGAAAGACAATAAAAACATATTTTTGCATTTCTTTCGTATGGCAGTGAACAAAACAACCATAGTAACCCCTTCAATGATCGTTACAGGTACAAAAGGAAAACACCTGAAAAACAGTTTGTTCAAAGAGTTAATCTAGGGTTTTAACAGTCAGTTAATCTTGTTGAGCGACAGAAAACTAATCTCCAACAATTCTGATAGTCAAGTTGTTTAATTTATCAAGGAAAAATGTGTATTTTCACTGTTTCCAGTTTATTAAAATGTGAGGATTTGCAGCTTTTCTCTGTTTTATATCACTATAAAGTGAATATCTTGCTCTGGGAAAACATGATGGGCATTTTCACTCATTTCTGACATTTTTAAGACTAAGCACTTCCTTCTATTCATAACTATTCTCTCAGCTCCCTGTGGCGCTGACTTTTACACCCCTTTGTTATGAGTTGTTTGTTATGTTGTGTATCTCAAAGTGCTCGCATCACTCACTCACCCTGAACTGGGAGCTCACGGTAGGTTTGCGTCTGGCTGTTCCCATCTTCTCCTCATTGTTCCTGCTGCCGACCTTCTCGAACAAGTCATAGATGAAGTCCAGCCTGAGAGGCAGCAGAAACATAATGGATTACACACCTACATACAATAAGTTCTGTCAGTGGAAATACTGATGATGATCATGTAAATAAAAAAATCAGGAACAGAAATCAACTGTAGCTGACATTTTCAGAAACGTATTAACTGTCTCCCTGTACTGTTTGTAGAGCTCACATAATATGGCTAGCAGGTGAAAACTTGACATTTCTTGATCAATTTTGATCATTTTTTAGGGATAAAATGATCCTCAGACCTGTTTGGTTCTTGTTACTCTTTTCAAAGCCCATCAGATATTGTCAGAAACACATTTCTATATATTTTCAGTCCCTGAAAATGTGACTATATGGTTTGGATTACGGTTTTCACCTAACAACAACAGTTTTATGCTAGCTTTTAAAATAAGTAGAATGAATTTGCATCAAAGATTAATATCAGCTCAAAAGGCTGGGTAAACTAAGATGGTTTTACCTTTCAAAGCATTTTTTTCTTTGAATGAAATTAACCTATTGCTTAATACAATCTCAGGACTTACTACTGTCTCAATAAACTATTCATTTAGTGTATCTGAATGTCCTGCCTGCTGTCCTTGAGCATGTTTAGGATGTCATCTCTGAAGGTGTCTCTGTTCTTCTCCAGGATCCCTTTAACATCATACAGGACCTGACAAAGGCAAACAGGTTCATCATAAATTCGCCAGACTTCACACAATAACAAAAGGTAATGCATGTTGACATGAAGTGGCTCAGTTATGTATAACTCACCTCCCCGGCATAATGTTTGATACCAAACTGATGGTCAGCAAGTCTGGGTTTGACATAGTAGGGATTTGTCTGCAGAAAAAAAATAAAAAATATAATGTGATGTTTAATACCAGCACAGCACATTTTTTTGAATAATGCATGCAGTTTGTGAGTGTACTGTAAATAACCCACCGAGTGTCTGCTGTGCAGCTTCTCCAGCAGAGTGAAGTCAGTTCCTTTGGGGAATCGACTCTCTTCATTCACAAGTGCCAACAAGCCCAGTTTCTAAAAGAGAGAGAGGAGAAAAAACCCATCATGTTATTGCATCAGCTTTATGAAATCAGCACCACTTTCTAAGACATCAGTCCAGTATTATTAGATCAGTTTCCAGCGAGCATCTGAGGCAGGCGTCCAACACAGCTCTTAACTGACAGAGAAGTAGCTTTTATTTTAACTCACTTTAACCCAACTCTGATTTTAAAATCACTGTGTTAAAGTGAACATGACTGTTTTTGGCCAACAGAAGATATTAAGTTGTAAGATTTTGAAACATTTGCTGCACTAACTGATGTTATTACAACTATAAACACTTGTTTATTTCCTACCTTCTCTATAAGGTCAAGACACTCTGCATTGTCCATCCAGTCTATTGCGTCCCACTGGACACCTTCCCTGTGGAGAGTAAACCCAAACAATCATACATGAAAAACTGGTGTACAGTATTTATTTAACTTACACAATTGAATTGAACAAAACACTGGTTAAAAAAAGATCCTCGGACGGACACACAACCAGAATATTTTATATGTCTTCGAATCATTTGGCATAAAGATGGTTTACGCTTTTACTGTTGTATTCTGTGTTATACTTTTAAATTCTTCTTATAATCTAATTACTTTAGGATTATGGTTTGTTTTATTGTTAAGCACTTTGTAACTCTGTTTAGAAACAGATAAAGTTATTATTATTATTATTATTAATATTAATATTATTATTATTATTATACTGTCGAACCTGTAAGATTTGTGTAAAATCTTTGCATAACTTAGATAATACTAGCTCTATCTGTATAACACAAGCAAGAAGTCAACAAAGTGCTTCAAGGGATTAAAATAAGAGAGCACCATGAGACTAAAAAAACAAAAACAAAAGACAATATACGTAACAATAAAGATATAACATCTATACATTAAAAGGGATTAAAATAGCTGAGGGAAATACAATTAAATACATAAAAACAGAATGTCATGTCTCGTCGGTTGTGTTAAGTTTTCATGTCTGTCGTGTTTCTGTTTCCTGTTCTGGCATGTCTTTTAGTTTGAAATCCCTAACTCTCCTCTCGTTTCAGGTCCCTTAACTTCCTGCCATTGTGTGTTTCCCGCCTGTGAGATTGTCTGCCCCGCCCTGATTGTTTCCACCTGTTCCCCATTACCTCTTGTGTATATATTGTCTGTGTTTCCCCTGTCTCATTGCCAGATCGTAGCCTCTGATCAGGTCTTCATGTCATGCTCTCGCTTTGCTACTCGACAAACCTGATTGTAAGAAACCTTTATCTTTATTAAAACCTTTAAAAAGTCTGCCTGTTCTCGGCGTCCTGCATTTGGGTCTACCTGCTTTGTCTGCCGGCGTAACAGAACTCAGTCGAAAGCCAGATTTAAACATGTGTAGAGGAAATTGACCTTAAGTGACCATTTATAGGAGCAGATATAATTATGTTATGTTGCATACTTGTCTGAAAATGTCAAATATGACCTTTGTGGTTAGTAAACTTGTTCATGTGCTGACAGAATTGCATTAAATATAGATTATTGTTTGGACCTAATGTTTTTATTTGATCCCTTGAAGTTGTATTTTAGTTGTATTTTCTCACTAACTCACTACCTAACTAACTAGTAATATGTAAGTCTTTGTTTACACAGGTTCATATAGATATACTGTATGTAGAAGTGCACCTGTTGTACTCTAGCTGCTCCAGGGAGAAGATATGCTTGTTGAAGTACTCCTGAAGTTTCTCATTGGCGTAATTGATGTTAAACTGCTCAAACCGATTCACCTGGAGGCAAAGACACATATCTTATAAACAGATCTACATCGGACCTGCTGGTACTTAGAAAAACAAAACAGCTTCCAACAAAACAGCTCAAAGTTCTGACCTCAAAGTTCTCAAAGCCAAAGATGTCAAGGATGCCGATGGATTTAAAGTTTTCCTTCCCCTTGATCTTCTGGTTGATCTTGAGGATGATCCAGGAGAAACACTGGGAATATAACGCCATGGCAACGGAGTCCCGGGAATCCACGGCCTGTAGCGATGAGAAGGAAACCCGAGGGAGTGTTAGGGTGGGTGTGTGAGTGTGTTGGAGAGAGGCAGCGATCGATCAAGAGCGAGAGAATAAATGTGTTTCTGACTTAGGCTCCCTTCGGGGACACATTCCTGACTAAAGACCAGTTCATTGGGGACAGCTTGTCCAATTGGGAACAAAAGCCGAGTCTCCAACAGGGAAAATGCTGATTTTTGGGCCAGTGGTTAAGGTTAGGGTAAGTGTTACAGTTAGGCAAGTAATAGTTATGGTTAGGGTTAGAGTAAGTCTCCAGGAAATGAATGTAAGTCTATGTAATGTCCCCAAAAGTGACCTAAGTAAACGTGTGTGTGTGTGTGTAGGTGTGTGTGCTGACCTGCTCTATAGTGAGTGGGGAGCAGATTTCCTCTCCTCTGAGGATTATGGAGCGCTGAGTCAGGACTTCAGACAGCTGGAAGGCATCCAGGCCCAACAGCTCACTGGCATTACTGGCCACTGAAAGATGAACAAAGACGTGTTACACTTCTGCAACACATCTATCCAAGTTTTACTTTTTCCTACAACTCGTTTTGCATGTGAGCAGACCTTGCTTGGTGGTGATCTGGGCTCCTCCTGCAGTCATGAACTCGATGTTTCCCAGCTGTAAGACTCCTGACAGCAGCTTAAACATGTCTCTGATCTCCTCCTCTGAGAACTCTAACACCTTCAGCGCCTCCTACACAGAGAAAAGCACAGGAAAAGAGATTAGGTGCTACCAACAGAAGAGGTGCTTATAACACCTTTTTTAAAATAGCAAAGGTTCAGTCATCAATATCCCAGTGACTGAGAAGATAAAAGGAATACAGTATGGTCACTGATTCTGCATCAGTGCGCTAACTTACACAGGTTTGATAAATGGTGTTTTGAATTTCAACTGTTAAAACATTTCTCAGAGGTGGAGCTGGTTCTGCAGGCAGAAATCATTTCAACCTGAAGATGCAATGCAAGGATTCCCTGTTTTTCACCAGAAAGAACTCCAAAAAAGACACGGGGAGTGCAAATTATTAAACCTAGGGACATCAATTCTATTTATGTTATGCAATTTGCAGGATCACAAAATGTATTTATGTATTTGCAGGCTGCAAACATCCCCTTAGGGTTTTAAATTAGGTCTCTGTTTGTTAGTTTTGTAGTTATAGTTTAAAAAACACCCAAATAGAGATCACAATTTAGTTTCAGTATGCCTTTGTGTTCATAAGTTTTATGCTGACAAATAGACTAACAAAAGGAAAAACAACCTACCTAGCAGAGGTAAAAACATATAGGACAATGTCTCAATTTTTCAGCCAGTTATTACCATGGTAACTAGTTAACTAACATGCATAGACAGTTATTGTCTAGTGTGGATAACTTAGAGTGCATTTCTGCTCCCAGAAATGTTTCTAAAACTCAAATATACTTGACAAAGACTCAAAATGGGAAAATACAAACAGAGTAAATGAGGTCACACTGACCATAACACTGTTAAACAGTTCTTTGTCATTCAGGCTCTTGTCCTTCAGACATCCTGATTGGCTGAGGTAGTGGAAAGATTCGGGAGGGTCCTCCAGGAAGTAGAGGCCTGATAGAGGAAACGTATAATGTCAGCGTGATACTGGGAGAAACGCACATTGAGATACTTCTACACTCTGTAGATGTAGTCTGGAAAAATTAAGTGAAATTACACAAACAGGTTTTAGCTGATGATGCTGCTGGTTAAAGTGTATTTACTGTGGATGTTTTTGTATCACCAGTTTTGCCTGTTTGTTGTAATTGTGTTGTGAATACTGTTTCAAACAGACACGTCAAACCTTAAAACCAAAAACTCAAATCACATGTGTTTTATTTATTTATGACCAAAATAGTTAGTTTTTCTGTTACTTGTTAAAAGACACTATTGATATTTCAACATTTTTCTGCTTTCCCTCACTTTTATGCTCCTTGTTAGCTCCCGCCAGCAGAGCGTAGAAGATGTGGTAATTTCGTTCTCCAGGGTTTTGTCGTACCACTCGGTTCTACAGCAAAAATCAATGCAGCAAAGACGCTATTAACATTTCATTATGATTCATAATGCAAATCTGACAAATCACTCTTAATTCATTTCAGCTTGATATGACCAGGCTGCAGACGTGGACTTTACCTTTTCCAGTAAATCTGAAAGGTAGAGAGTCAAGGAAATAAACCTGAGTTATTCACAAATATACTCCTTTAACACATCTTCTTCTTCAATAAAATCACATGCAATAATAATGCAATAATAAAAGCGCATATAAATTCTGGTACATTTGATACAAATACACTTATTTTGCATATAAATATAAGGATACAATCAATGACGCAGCCTCCCTGGATGTTGCCGCCCTCAGAGAAGTGAAGCTGGATGAATTTCCCAACGCGACTGGAGTTGTTGTTGTAAACAGTCTTTGCATTACCAAGCGCTTCCATGATCGGACTGCACAGAGAGTAAAAACCTGCAGTTAGTGCCTTTTGTTTTGTCTGCATTTATTATGTGCATGCATTGTAGAATATAGTGCACCCACCACATGCTGCAGAAGACGTTCATTATATGTTTCTCCAAAAGAAACATTGTTTTACTGACCTTTATTTATCTTTGCAAAACTGACAGAGGAAGCATGCTCTTTTTCTGCTTCATATTAACATTAATTACACACATCCATAAGTGCCCAATACAAACACTGATAACTTAGCTCTCCCACCATATCTGGGCTGGCTCATTGGCCCTTTGGTAGTATATCAGAGCTGCAGAGTTGGGACTTGAGATTTGGGCTTAACTGCTATGACTCCCTAAAGGCTTGACTTGACTTAAGACTTGAAAATAAACAAAAATTGAATCAGCAACTATTCGATTAATTATCATTTTGTAAGCCAAAATGCCAAACATTTGATGGTACCAGCCTCTCAAATTGTGAGGATTTGCTGCTTTTCTCTGTTTTATATTACTGTATATTGAATATATTGGGCAAAACAAACTCCTTGGAAACTGTGATAGGCCTTTTTTGTACGTTTTTACGGTCCAAATGATTGACCTACTACACGAGAAAATAATCAGCAGGTTAATCGATAATGAAAATAATCATTAGTTGCAGCCCTAGTCAGCATTCAGAGAACTTAAAGACTTGCCTTTGAAGACCATGACTTTACTTGCTATTGTAAAACTTCTGGAAAGTCCTTGATATTTTCTATTATGAAACTTGAAACTTGACCTGGACTTCTTTCAAGTGACTTTAGACTTGACTCTGACTTGTCCTAAAATACTTAAAAACAGCTCTGGCAGTAATAGTAAAGGAACAGGAAAGTGTTTCTTTTTCATTTCGCTCATCTGTACCTGCTCTGTACGATGGCCTGCTCCACTCGTGTACTTTTCTCCGATGGAGGAGTCCCGGCTGAGTTCTGGCTCATCATCGACAGGAACTGAAGCAACAGTTTAGTACTCTCCGTCTTCCCTGCCCCTGATTCACCACTGGAGTACACACACACACACACACACACACACACACACACACACACACACACACAAACATACACCCCAGTTTAATTAAATACACTGTGACCTTCTCTGACATTCCCATATCTCAAACTGGTCTGGATGTTTAATTGATATTGAGGTTTGATAGCTTCAGAGATATTGCATTAGCTCCCAGTCTATCTCAATCAGGATACCAAGTGAGACAAAGCCTGAGCATAATTGAAAGCATGATGAGATGTCT
The DNA here is from genome assembly GCA_005408345.1 of Macquaria australasica. Taxonomy (NCBI): domain Eukaryota; kingdom Metazoa; phylum Chordata; class Actinopteri; order Centrarchiformes; family Percichthyidae; genus Macquaria; species Macquaria australasica. The sequence goes on along the minus strand of SEMN01000482.1, from coordinate 313,375 downwards.
GACCCTACTACCAGATCGAGTTAGCAAAGCAGACCAGGAGGCGGCCCCAGTGGGGTTTTTTTTATTTATTTTTTTTAATTGGTGGAGGGATGCCGTTTATTCATTTTCACCACCGAGGCAGATGCAGCCTCTATTTCATCCTATTATCCTTCTTCATCTGACAAAACGTGTCATTTAGGATTGATTCTTTGAGCTTGATCTTTGCTCAGTCTCTCTCCCCACACACCCACTGAAATCAATATATGTCTGAAATGTGGAAATGCTAATCTACTTCCTTCAGCCTTCGCCTTGATTTTCATTGGGTATAGCTAATTGCTGTCATTTCCTAACCCTGTCTCTGCATGGACTCCAAGTACAAACAGGTAAAAAAAAAAAAATAGAGTATTATATATATATTTGAGTCCTCTGATATTCATGATGCAAGGGGAACAAAGAATATTGTACTATTGATTAAGTAGGTCTAAAGACTAGGCAGATTACCATGAACATTGTTGAGGATATTCTAGTTTCACAAGGATGATTCCTGAGTTTCCATCTGGTGTCACATTCAGGGAAATATTTCCTCTTGACCAACACTTTAGTCCATGACAAGGTATCTGTAACATTATATTCATCTGCCTTGGTTGTTGGTTGTGATCACACGATCTAAAATACAATTAGACCAGCCATAAATCTTTTGGTGTTCCCTATCTTTGAGAGAAGCAGCAACTTAGAGACATCCAAGAGCTGAGTGCAGCTCAGGCTAGGCTAACCTCACCTTTAAAGGAATAGTTCGACATTTTGGGAAACTCTTCGCTTTCTTGCCGAGAGTTAGATGAGATACCACTCTCATGTCTGTACAGTAAATATGAAGCTAAAGCCAGAAGCTGCCTAATTTAGCTTTGCATAGCATAAAGACTGGAAACAGGAAGCCTAGCCATTTCTAGTTCACTAATTAACATGTTATATCTTGCTTGTTCAAAAACCTAAGTGTAAAAACAACATTTTAAACAAACAAAATTTGCCAGGCTAGCTTTTTTTATATTTACAGAAGTAAGAGTGGTATCAATGTTATCAACTAACACTTGACAAGAAAGTGAATAAGACAGACAGACTGCGGTCAGAGATATAAAACGGTAAGTAGGACAGTAGGAATTGTTTCTAAAAACAGAACTACCCTCTAGCCAAATGCATGCTGGGACAGGTTGACTGATGGATGGACCAAGCATGAATTAGAGGTAAACCGGTATATTTAATCATCAAAATAGCCTCCTCCGTGGTTGAAACTCACCTGATGAGGACACATTGACTGTCATGGCGTTTCCAGATGCAGCGGTAGCATTCGTTGGCCACGGCAAAGATGTGCGGAGGGAGCTCCCCTAGATGGTGCTTGGAGTACAGGTCCACCCTCTCTGGGTCATACATACCTGGGATCTGCTTGTAGGGGTTGACAGCTGCCAGGATGCTGCCGATATTAGTCTGAAAAACAGTCAGGAAGGGAAGAAGTTCTGTCTCGGTATCATTTTTATTTTTTTTGTTTATCTGCTTCTCTCCTTTTCTTTTGTTGTCAGTGTTTCTCCACTTCTCTCTGTTTCAAATCTACAGATATATAACCATGCATCCACACACTTAGAAGCACTGGCACACATATGCAAACAACAAGCTCTCAGGAACACATAAAGTCCATTTAAAGCAGCCTTGTGTTGATATTAATCTGGACTGGAGGATAAGTGAACACAGCAGGGTGGAGATCTGACAGCGGGAGTGACAAATCACCAGAGTTTTATTAGAAAGCCGAGTTCAAATCAGTGAGATGATGGAGGAGGGAGGCTAGATTTCCATTTTGAACTGTTTGTGCTGAAACAGTCACCTTGCTTTTCTATCCTTCTGCACTAGAAACAAAAAAAAAACTTCAGGTCAGCATGCCTTCCATCGTGTCATATTACCCTGTCTGTGCACTTTGTGTACTACACACATATAAAAACTGTGCTGAAGGACACATATATACATAAATGCATGAACACACAGTGACACAGAAAGCTGATCCACACAGGGTAAATTGTTATGATCAGCTTAAGGGAAATCCGTGTATGGACAATATTTCACCATCTAGATTAGGTCACACCGAGGGAGGCTGTTATTGGTCCGTTGTCTGGTAATCTTTCAGGTTTTCAGACATTCAACTCACCATAAACATGATCAAAATGTACTAGTATTTAGCTTAAATCATAATTAATTGATCTAAATATCCATTTTATAACCACAAACAGAGATTATCATCTATTCTGTGATCATGGGTGAGATGAAACCCCCAAGGCAAGGTGGGTAATGGAGTTTTATGGACATCAGCTAATGCATCCATTCATTACTGACAGATACACATAAACAAATTACTACAGCAATTCATATCTCTTGTGGTTGTTGAGTCAGTGATGGGATCTGAAATGACAGCAGAGCATTCTGATGCAACACTGCATGAGATTTATTGTATATATGTGTATTCATGCCTGTACACAAAACAAGAATCATGCATGTAGGTGTTTGCTACTGTTTCTAGTCATTTTAGTGTGTTGCCATTCAGTTTCTGTCTGCACTGCAAACATGTGTATTGAAAACGTTCATTGTTAGCGAACAGGAGAGTTTTCAAAATGGTCTAAACTGCTTTATCAGATCATAAAGCCAACCAAAAGTTAATTGTAATGATTGCCTATTTTTGAGTGTGGTATATATGCTGTGGCCAATGTTAGCCATTGTTGTTGTTAGTGGCAGTGTCGGCCATTCCTACTCTGGATTGAAATTGACTTTGCATACACGAGGGATTCACAGGAAATGATGCATCCATGAAATACAGCATTACTGTTCATAATTGTATCTAATACTGTCTAATCACTGTTTACTTTCTTTATACCATGTCAGAGCTGGATTAAGTTACTGCTGATGCAAACTGATCATTTCCTACTGCAGCTGCTTCACATTAAAAGTGTTCAAGTGGCAAAACACACAGGTTGGCTTTTATTGCGACACAGGAAACACAATGTATTTGTCACCATGGTGAGTCCTGACCTCAACTATTCATCAAAATGCATCTACAAAACAATTTTCATCACGGTGTTATGTCTCGTCGGTTGTGTTAAGTTCATGTCTGTCATATTTCTGTTTCCTGTTCTGGCGTGTCTGTTTTATTTTGAAAAGTCTAACCTTCCCTCTCGTTTCAGGTTCCTTTACTTCCAGTCCTCCCGCCTGTGTGATTGTCTGCCCCGCCCCGATTGTTTCCACCTGTTCCCCATTACCTCTTGTGTATATATTGTCAGTGTCTCCCTGGTCTTGTTGCAAGATCGTTGCCATTCCCATGGTTTGTCATGTCGCGCTCTAAAAGAACCTTTTTTGTAAAGCACTTACATTTTCTTCAGTAAACAGTTAAAAGCCTGTCTGTCTCCTGCGTCCTGCATTTGGGTCTTTCCTGCCTTGCCTGGAAGCGTAACACACGATCATTTTCTGCATTTTTCGTCTCTTGTATTTCTGACAAAGTAGCTGCTCAAGGAGTTTTCGCTGTAACCGCACTTGCTGTTAGAGTAGATGGGTCTGATAAGATGATTTGTGTTTCCCACTAAAAGCCTCGTGCATGCAAAGATTACTGGAAAAGGAGAAGGGGGGCACATCAGGACGTAAAGACAGGACATAATGTAGCCACACGCTCTCACACATACTTACAAACACATGGACACATGTCTCTGTCTGAATGCACTTACATAGATGTTATCCTTCTGGTAGCGCTGGTACAGGTTGTGCATGATGGCGGCCTCGTGCAGCTCAGCCAGTGCTGACATGTCCTCCACCCCATCAATGCTGGACTGGTGCATAGCGTACACCCGCTCCCTGGTAACCTCCGCCTGCTGCAAGTACAACACCTAGAAGACAACAAGACATACAGACTTTCACTTATCATCCCTTTCAAGTTTGTTGAATTACGTTTTATTGTAGTGAAATGTTGTAATGTACTTGTTTTTGTGCGTACCCACCTTTACCTCAGCCTGCAACATCTATTTCCACATCAGTTAGTGATTTCCTACATTTCCTACCATGGCTTTCAGTAATCCTGAGGAAACACCTGAACTTGTTGCTGTCATACCCGTGAATTTTACAGAACAAGGGAGGAAGCTCTACTTGGATCTGACAGCGATGTAACCCAAAGCAGGTGCTCCTGACGGCAGGCAACCAACATCCACAATAAAGGGAATACATTCCCCCAAAAAATCAAGGCACACTGCTTCATTAAAGTAATGATTTAAAAATAAGACTAGCACGTACTGATCGTGCAGCAGTCCTCCTCTGGGCCAAACAGTCAATACTTTCAAATCTGTTTAAACTGTTTAAATTACAACATAAGACAGAAAACAAGCTGAAATCGCCTTAAATTGATGAAATTACTAATTTAGTAACAGCTTTCTGTCACAAACTTTCTGCTTGTTTCATCAAACCGTCATCAAACAGCCACTGATAAGGGTCAACTAGTGCTGATAAGTGACAGTAATTTCAGACAAATTGCAAAACCACAGAACAAGGTCGGCGACAGGCGCTCAATTATGGCTCAACGAAATCCAACAGACGATTGCTGGCTTGGTGTGTGTCAAGGTCCTAACGGATGGGCACCAAAATCTGACGTTCATGTTTTAGATACAGTAGCAGCAAAGAAAAGAAAAGTGGACATGTACATCTCCGTTGGCAGTTGTTTAAAGGAAAAGTTTGACATTTTGGGAAATACGCTTCACTTTTCTGCTGAGAGTTACTGTAGATGAGAAGACTGATACCACTCTCATATCTCTCTATTAATTATCAAGTTACAGCAAGCAGCCGGTTAGCTTATCTTACCACCAGCTGAAATGTGCTGGACTATTTCTTAACTAGCCATCACAAAACCGCAATTTGTCATTTTTACACTAAGGATTAACCAAATGAGATATAACATGTTAATTGGTGAGGTTTAGAGGTGCTAGTAGTATTTTAGTACTACTAGCTACTAGTCTATTTTAGTACCCTCAGAAAGAGGGTTTCCAGTCTTTATGATAAGCTAAGCTAACCGTCTGCTGGCTGTAGCTTCACATATAACGGACTGAGAGTTGTATCAATCTTCTCATCCAACTAAGCAAGAAATCGAATAAGCGTATTTCCCAAAATGTTGAACTTTCCATTAACAGCGTTTCCCTGTAATATATCACACACACTGAAACTGAGTGATGTGCTGTGTTGTATTGCATTAAGATGGACTGCATTGCATGCGTGTTACTTGTCATTGTGTGTGCTCAAGGGCAATTGAAAAAGAAAATACATCATAATACTTGAGTTTTAGTTGTCAAGCTGGTAATGATGCCCACTGGATATCTTGTTCAGAGTAAGGAGGAAGCCAACGTGTTCACACACAGATAAATAAAGACGCCAACATTGCAAAGTCTTTCCATTTTTAGCACGAACAGGCTAATTGTGATGCAACATGAAAAAAATCCACATGACGAGAATACAGAGCTTCCATGGCTCTTCTTCTAACCAGACCCCGATCTCAACTATGTCATCCATCGCCATGGAAACTGGAGAGCACGGGACAAGACGAACCCGGGCCGTGGGGGGGGGGGAGAAGAAAAAAGGACAGAAGCAGAGAAGAAGAGAGAGAGCAACAGATCTGATCTGGCAGGACCTGACAGGTGAAAGCAGCTCGGCGTGTATTCATGTAAGGCACACACATGCTGCTACAACGATCCCCGTCTTTCTTTCTTTCTTTCTTTCTTGCATACAGTCCACACACACACACACACACACACACACACCGGGACGGAAGATAATTGTCATTCTATTTCAGCATAAAGGTCGTTCATTCATTCCAGCAAAGTCAACTTGTCTAAGAATAGAAACCACGGCCTTTACAATACTGGGTTGTTAATGCGTCAGCTTAGACTCACAGCCGGCCTCCACCCTGTTTGTGTGTGTGCATGTGTGTGTGTGTGTGTGTGTGTGTGTTGCTGTAACAGATGTGTTAGAAGTCTGTTGAGAGTGGCAGAGGGGTTCGCTGTAGGCATTCAGACATCTTGTTCTTAAATAAATCTATTTCACTCCAGTAACACCGTCTTCGACTGCACAGAGCTGTTGCGTGCAGACAAACAACGAGCAAACTCACAGCAGTATCATCGTTTGCCAACATGTCTGCAAGTAAAATGTTGTTTATGGTGGACAAATAGAAACCTGTGCGCTATATGCTGTAGTTTGTGCATTCCTCCTCTTTTCTCTCATGTTTTGTACAAGTACAGGCGTCTTGTAGATACTCTGTTGGTAATTGTTGATGAGAGTCTAACCCATCAAGTCACTAACCTTTCCCCACTCACTCAGCTGTGATGAAATGACCCAATTATCTCTCGTCCTCCATTAGAGAGAGCATAACTCATGTAGGGTTCACTGGCTAAAAGCTCACCATCTTCACTATGACCCCGTCCACTTGACTCACTTGACACTTGGTTCTCAATCAAGCCGCTGACATGTTGTTATCCAAGCACAATTAAGTGGTGGAAATTGTATATTCCCTTTTGAAGAAGTGTGCAAATGAAATGAAGATCCAACAAGCTGTGGTCTTTTGTATATTTAATTAAGCAAAAGAATAAAGCAATCAAACAAAATGGTAATTAAGAATAAAAAGTAAATAAAAGGAAGAGCAAGCGAGCACACAGAGCCAATCTTATTTCAACTGAAAGGACAGAGATCATACACCAAGATGCACGTGAAGAGTCTGACTCGAAGGGCAAATGCAGTTACATATTTATAACTTCACAATACATAGTAGACAATAGAAAGGGAAGGATACCAGAAACTAAGTGTCCTTACCCAAGGATGAGAACACATGGCAGACTGTCCAAACAAGTTGTCCTTCAGTAATTAAACCCAAACAGTACTGTACGACACCGATGTACTGTACGACAGAGATGACTCATAACAGAAATGATCAAAGTATATAGAGTACAGAAAGAATAACTAGAAAACAAGTTATTACTTTAAAACATATCTAGTAATAGGAAATGAGAAATTTTGCCCTTACAAATTACACATATACACAAGAGTATTACAGCCGGGGTCAATATCAGTGGCCAATACTGGTAGCAAACATGCAAAAGAGAAGTTGCAGCGCAGCAACAATAAAACTAGTTCTTCTGAATTCAAGTTTCATTTAAATTATTACTTGTAATAATTCAATTTTAAGCAAAGTTTACCATTCAAAATTTACTGTTAACTTACTGCATATTCACTAACTATAACAACCAAATTTGAGAAATCCTTCCCAGAAATATTTGTTCATCTTATCTATTTATCTAAAAAACATGAGAAAAAAAGAAATATCAGTTCATATTTTGTTATTAGATGTGTTCCATTGTTTTTTTTTTCAAATATCAATATTGGTATCGGCCTAAAAAAGCATTATAAGCCTTTGATTTCTTGTTATGGTTGTTTTTCTCTGCAATATTAATAAAAACGTGTTAACTGACTGCATTTCCTTAAAGCTCAATATTTTTATATTAACATTAATGTGAAAGATGTTGCTCATTATGATGAACCCACAGATATTTATCACCAACTCCCCTCATCTCTACGGAGCATTTTCCAGCTTATTGTTTTGGTTTTTACGGCCCGCAACTTTACTGCTCTGGTTCACTCTCACTGCTCTCATAAACCCCGTCTCCAGCCGCAGCAGGCAGCTGTTTTCAGTGAAAAAGCTCTGAAAACCCTCTGTACGCTACCTGCTCAGCACCAAACAGCAGAGAGACACAGTTAGAGACTAACTGGTGAACATAAAGGAGCATTTAGCACGTGTGTAATGTATGGTTATGTACTTTCCAGTGTGTGTGTGTGTGTGTGTGTGTGATGTGCACAGGAGACACGCTTGTCCGAGTGATGAGATGCATTAACATGCCTGTTAGTCATGGCTCGGACAGCTGTACACATGCAGAGACGCCTTCATACTTACTGTTTTACAACTATACCGGGGTGTATCTCTGTATCTGTGAGAACAAGAAGACGGAAAGTCCCTTACATTATATCAAAGTCAATTAGTTTTAGATGAGGCTCTTCCCTCTCCCCTATTTCTTTACTTTCTCATCCTATTAAATCTCTCTCTCCCGCTCTCTGCATGTCTTCATGTCTCAAACATCACTTCTCTGTCTCTCTCATCTCGCTTTCCCTTTGTATGTCACTGCTCTTTTATCCATTTCCACTCTGTCATATACCTCTCTTTTCTCTTTCTGTACTCTCGATTTCTTCCTCCCTCACATCACCAAACTCTTCATTAATTTACCCCTCTATCTTCTGTCTGCCCCGCACTGTATTTCCCACATTTCTACTTCATTTTTCTTCTTCTATTTTCCTCTTTTCCTCTTTATTGCTGCTTCCTGTAACCTTCAGCTTGTTTTCTTTCGGGTCTGTCTCTCTTTCTGTCTATTTAATATGCATGGATCACTGTGCTCACTCACACAGACTCACTTAAAGCCTAAATGGCCCAATCTGAGACCCCTGCCTGTAATTGAAGGCTTACTGAGAGCCATTTTAATCACAAAGTCAAGCATGCCTTTGCAATCCAGGGTAAATTATAGTGCAACAGAAGATAAGGCTTCACACACACACAACACACACCACATTAACACATGTGTTGAAGGGAGAAAAGACACTACGACAACTATTCCTTGGTTGTCAAAATTCACCTCCGTTCGTCTCATTTCCTTCCATTTACTGTAAAATATAACCAGTGGTTGTTGGAAATCTTCTACATTTTTCCTTCCTTATAACTTAACTCTAATTATAAAATCCTTGTTTTATTGGTCATTTGCGTAAAATTGCATCAGTAGGGGATCTCTTCACAGCCAGAACACTTACAGCAACCAATAATGGTGTTAATGTACAAATAGGCATGTACGACTTGAAAAAATGGGAGCCTATAAGACCGTGCAACCCAAACCCCAACCTATATATGAATATTATTATTAATATCTAGAAATAACAGATATAACTTCAGGGAGGTTTTTTATTATTTCCTAATATACAGATAAAAGTTGAGGGATTTGCAAGACACAAATGCTCAAAATCAACACAACAGAGGCCGAGATTTCCTGACTTTTAGTGCCTTGAATGAAAAACACTGGATCCTACATTTCCCATAGTTCAATTCAATAGCATCTCTTCGTTAGACCTTCCATTCCTGGTTCATGCCCACGTCTTTCAAACTCCGTGCCCACAGTTTGTAACACAGGCTTTCTGTTATCAATGTATATTTATAACATCATCAGACTGTAGAAAGCTCCCTCCAGAGTCACAGAAGACATTAAACAACATTAAACAACTGTTTTCACAGGCTGTGAAGTGCTCCTCATGACGAGTAAACTGAATTTGATGTGTAAAATCTATGGAGTGCCCCTTTAAAGAAAGATTTATCTTTCATCTGGTCTGTCTGAAAAAAAAAAAACCCTGGACATTAAAACTATAAGATTAAAGCAAATACATGTCTGGGCTACAATTCTGGGTTTCACAAAAGCTGCTTTCAAATATAAAGGCCTTAAACAGCAGATAAAGCAAAGACCACATGGGACAACCCAGATGCAGATGATTCAGAGAGAGGAGGTGCTATGAAGTGAGAAAGTATGTCAGTGACTGAAATAAAACGCAGCTGAAGTGGAAGAAAAAAAAAAGGTTTTTGCAAACGTCTTCGTCTTTTCCTTCCATTGCCCTCTGGTGGGTTTTAACACACATTCTGTGCATGGATTCTTGGTGCACTTTAACGCACATACAAAGGACACATGCACACACAAACTGTACTGTATGTGAACCACACGCACACACACAATAAGTTTGACAACAGAGTCAAACTTATTCCATTTTAGAGACAGTCTAAAATGGGATACCTCATATTCAATAATTCATTATTGGAGAGAGGAACAGAAGAAAGATGTGGAATTAGTGATTTGTCCTCAGTAGTATATCCGACACTGGGACATGAAGTGTGGGAGAGGAAGCTTCTTAAAGGATAAGGCTGGTGTTACTCTGTATTTTTTTTCTTATTGCTCAAAAATTCCATGAAAAGACCAAAACCAACAAAGCGTTAGTCCGTCTCTCAATACTGTTTGACTTCGCTACCCTGTCAACCTCAAGCCCATACGTTACTGAAGATGTCAATCTTTAAAAATGGGTCACAAATATTATTTCATGTTTCAAGTAATATCCTTAAATGGCTGGGCTTTGTAGTTTTACGAAACCGTTACTCAAACAGGAGTAAATACTGCATTTGTTGATGACTATTTTTAGCTGTGGATTAATACACATTTTATATACTAGCAAGTCTTTACAGCAATAAAGAGATTGACTTAAAATAAACTCACTCGTACCGCTTTGATCTGAAAGACTGAAATAAACTGCTAGATGGATTGCAATTGACATTTTGTAAAGACATTCATGGACCCCAGAGGATGAATCTTTGGTGACCTTTGAAACTTCCTCTGACGTCCACTAGCGCCACCAGCAGGTTGACATTTGTGGTTTTAAGTGAAATGTCTCGACAACAATTGGATGGATTGCAATGAAATCTGGTAGTTGTGTTGGACAACGATGGAGGTCTAAGTTACAGAGGAATAAGCTATATGGCAATAGTTTTTGTTGACAATATTTACTCTCTCTCAGACACACACTCTGCTTCTTCCCCTTCATTATTTTATGTTGCTTCTCTCTTCCAGGAAAATTGCCGCAGTCTTAACCTGCTTTTGCTCATTTTAACCCACATAAAGTGCATGGAGCGGCCTTCCTGTAAAGCCCTCTGATGTCTGAAGCTGCTTTGCATGATTCAGGAGGAGAGCCAGGGGAGACCTCTTCATCTGACTTCACATATTAGCAGCAGCCAGTGTGAGGAGAGGGGGCAAGAGAGATGAAGAAAGAGCATGGAGAGAGAGAGAGAGCTGTGGGCACATTGACCTATATATTCTGCAGAGCTCTATTCAGTGCGAGACACAGTATCACGCAGTACTGTACACACCTGCAGCTCTCCCCACTGACCTTGGATCAGATCTGGCAGACCTCCATGGGTCAGATTAGAATTGGGGAACACTGAGGAGGTATTTTGTATGATCTGACCTGTCAGATCAGAGTATATTAGAAGCAAAGGGAGCAGCTGCAGCCAGCAGTGCTGGGCAAGTCACTTCATCTTAAAACCAAAGTGTTAAAGTGAGCTTTTTTGGACTTTCTACAGAAACCAGGTTATAGATTTGCTCATGTGCAGGTGTGCAAGGCAAAAGTGATGTATGATCTCTGTGTATATTTTTGGTACAGCCTGAAAAGTATTACTAAGGGCCAAAAGAAATACTGTATTATACACAATGTAAAGGCTTCAGGAATCTGAAAGAGAGAGTCAAACAAAGTCAGTTTCCTTGTTGTAAAGTTATGTGAAATGATTCACTTCTAGATTATACATTTGTCAACATTTTCAGCCTTGGCATCGCTGCAAATAACTTTGAGCTGATGAATGAACACTACAAATGCTAACATAAGAAGGTGAACATGCTGAAATGAAGCTAAGTTGTCATTCAGTTCCCCCAATGCTGCATATACACAGTGTAAAATTAACTCCAAACTTGTGTTGTACACCTCTAAAAGTGCATCCTACCCCTTGAGTTGTTGTTTCTTTTACCACCAATCTTGGTAAATTGGATGGGGAGAAAAAGAGGATAATTCCCTTTGTGCCGTCTCTGCCCCACAGCACCCATTCAGCACTGAGGTGTATAACACCTTTCATATGTCATCATCCTTTAGGATTTGGCAACCCATACTCATCCCACCCCAAGGGGGGATCTCTGCTTCATTCTCCACAGATAAGGGACACTGCAGAGAGTCAGGTAAGGTGAGAGACAGACAGAAAGCAAAAGACAGATAGGTCAAATCAGACAAAACAAGTAATTTCTGCACTTTTCATTAGGCGCATTTGAGTGTGTGTGTGTGTGTGTGTGTGTGTCAGTTTGTCTGTGTGTGTCCGTAGTCATTTTGTGTGTGCACAAGGAGGCATCCCTGCAGCATGTTCTGTGCTCGCGTGAGCTCTCGCTGCAGCTTTCACGCTAGCTACTGAAATCCAGGTCACATAACACACATTGTCCATAACTCATCGCTAACGTAACCCGTGTGTGTATACATGCATGTGTGTATGTACTGTTTAAGTGTAGGGATACAGGTGAAATACATTCCTGTGTGGGTGTAAATGTGTCCAATGGAGGTATACATTGGGACATCACAATTACAGCATATGTAAGGAGGAGCCTGATGGCCGTATCCATGGCAACCAGACCAGGAAGATCTCTGTCAGGCACAGAATTGCCTAAACATGTCTGGTTATAAATACGATTTGAAAATACAAACTTAAATCTAAGGTTGCAACTTGTGATAATCTGGTGATTACTTTCTCAATTGCAGAAATCATTGTGTATATAAAATAACCATTATAATATCTAAGAGCTCAATGTAAGTTATTCAAACTCAAACTCAAAACATAATGGTAACTATCATATATGACAAAGCAGCAAATCTTCTGTCAATCCATTGATTAACTGACTAATTGTTTCACCTCTACTTTCATCTATAGGCCACAATCCTACTGTAACGAGACACATTACTGGGGCAGGTGTTCATCCAAAGCATCTCAATGAGAACACACATTTTCAACATGTGTGACATTCTTCAAACGTGACACAGTTAGTTTCCTGCTTGAATCTAACGCCAGTACATCAGTAAATTATCAGTATCGCAAGAACATTTTAGAGCTCTGTTTTATCATGACTACTGTGGTCTTCCTGTAGTTTTTTATGTTATCATCAGTATAATCATTCTTTATATTATCTTAATACCATCTATTTGTTCTATATTTATCTATATCCAGTTCTTTACTGACCCAGTTTCACCACAGGTTCATTAAAGTTTCACCTAATCTGTTCTAATCTAATCGTATTCTCTCCACAGTGAGCTATACAGACTTAAAAGGGAAAGGTAAAACCTTGGATCATGGATGAGATATGTGTCCATGATCTGAGGTTTTACCAATCCAATGAGATTGGCTTTAGCTCTTGCTTTACCAGCGAATCTACCGTCCAACCCTCACTTATGGTCATGAACTTTAGGTAGTGACTGAAAGAATGACACAAATATAAGAAAATCAAATGAGTTTCCTGCGAAGGATGTCTGGGCTCACTGGATAAGGAGCTCAGACTGAAAGGAGTAGAAATGCAGCTCCTTCACATTGAAAGGAGAAAGTTGAAGTTGGTTCAGGCATCTGTTAAAGATACCTCCTGGAGGCCCCCCCATTTGGAGACCTCAGAGCTGACCCAGAGGAAGGATTACCTAACCTTCTTGTATTGCCCGACAAATAAATCAATATATTGGCAGATATATCAGAGACAAAAGGGTCACAAAAAGACTTTTCATTGGAGCTGGAGACTTCAGACTTGAGTTGAGTCGTAGATATTAGGACTTGGGATTCATCTGCCTTGAAATAAAGAATTAACAAGTGCCATGCTGCTGGACATTTAACTCACGTAGAGATGCTTTGATGCATTCAGTTGCACATTCAATGTACTGTTTCCATTAAAAAGGAAGTATTGTTGTGATTTTGCCCATTGTGTTATTGTAATTAGCAATAAGCATTAACAGAAAGACCCACAAAGACTTGAGGCTTGACTTGACAGGCTTTTTATACACAGCTAACCTTTTTGAAATGACAATGTCAGATGCTGACATTTTGCAGCTTTTTTTGCTTGGCAATTTGCAATGTTGGAAAGGTGCTGACATCTTTATATACTAGAGAAAAGGGGCTAACATTTTGGGTGATTGTGTCCCATGCAATGAACGAAACTACTGTAGATGGTAACTGTCTTCTACAGTATAACATCACTGTGGTAACGTGTTGAATAAATAAATAAAACATATAACATTCACATGGTTTTGTGCGTACATGATGTGGCACAGGTGAGCAGCAAGCGAGAATATTGCCTGCTTCGTGAAAACTCACTGGTGAAAAAGCAGAGTCAAAATGACTGTGAGTGATGTAAAGGCTTGCATGTATACCCCTGGTGGTTGTGAGTTGAGCTGATTTGACATGAAGGCTTGTAGTTTTGCAGCCACAGCATTTGTAACCCAGAATTGGTAATGTAGTGAACTGGGTCAGGGTGTGTGGATTACAGAACCAGAGTGAAATGGCAGCTGAGAAGAGAATATGAGAAAGGAAAATAAATGTAAAACTAACACCAAAAACAGCCTGTTAAATTTGGCATGTTTCTTGTTCTACCAGCCACCATGGCATGAATATTGTTTTTTTCAGCTTTTTTATTCTTGAGTCTATTAAAATGCTTCTGGGGTTCACTAGGCTCTATGGACAAAATTTATTTATGACCCAGATCAGGAGATCCAGGGGCAGAGCAACAGGGAGTGATGGGGAGCCTGGGACTGTTTGCATGGGTCAGATCCTGTTGTAACAGAGTAAAGCTCCCCACCCTGCTGATTCTCTATCAAATATTCACCACCTCCTGCAGAGCTAACATTTAAACACCAACCGCTAGCAGAAAGGGAGGGCAAAGGGAGGCACGGAGAGCTGGATGGGGGTTGGGGGAGGTTAAGGACATTCATAATCCAGAGGAAAGAGAATGCCTGCTCCTATAACCCGTCCTCTATTTTGGGAATGCCTGTCTGTCCCTGCTTTGTCCCCGAACAAGAGCAGCGACGCAGCTACATCAAAAGACGATGCTTTTAGAGCAGCATTTGGCCATTTTAGGTCTTAAAGGACATGAAACATGAATTCATTGTAGATCTGAGAAAGAGAGCATAGATGTGGATGTTCTTTGGGTGTATAAAGGGAGGATTGAGACTCTTGAATTCAGGCTAAAGAACTAAGTCTATTATTAGCTCCATCTAAACGCTGCCAACTGGAGCGCATGTGTGTGTTTGTGTGTGTGCCAAACACATCAGCCATCAAAAAAAAAACATTAAATCCAAAGAGCAACGTGTGCATGTCCTCGCTCTGATACAGATTAGATGAGCACACACGCACACACACACACACACTCATAATGAGATTTAAACATTCAATTCCATTATTTTGGCAGGGGGTGTGGTGGGCTGTCCTGACATCAGACATCCTGAAACAGGCATATGCATTTGTGCTCC
The DNA here is from genome assembly GCA_005408345.1 of Macquaria australasica. NCBI lineage: Eukaryota > Metazoa > Chordata > Actinopteri > Centrarchiformes > Percichthyidae > Macquaria > Macquaria australasica. Next base: position 298,189 of record SEMN01000482.1, on the reverse strand, counting down.
CATAATGCTCTCCATCTATTATATCTCTCCTCTGGAGGCTGAATGTGTGTCAGAGATGAATTTTGCATATGTATGAGGAGGAAGAGGAGCAGGAGGAGGAGGAGGAGGAGGAGGAGGAGGAAGGAACTGGGGCAGGAAAGTGGAGCATCATGACCAGGAGTTTCTATTGATCCACACAGGAGTGGATGAACCTGCACAGCTGCTTCACCTTCACTCTGACCTTTATCCGCAAACCAATGCGCAGTCCAGATGACACATTACATGCAGCTACTGCAGCTTTCCGCTCAGCAGTAATCTGATGCTGACACTGTTTACTTCTCCTGTCTGGTTTAAACTCATTAAATATGTTTTCAGTCCATACAGTGTTTGCTATTTTCTTCTGTTTATCCTGTTTGCTAAATAAACAGGCCCCCGTTCACATAAATTTAACATTTTACTAGATTATCACAGTTTTAAGGAAAACCCTGTGTAATTGAGTCTCCGTGGTGGCCTCTCAGTCGAATCACTACACTTTTTTTATCGGAATAATTCTACACAGAGCAACGCCGAAGCACCAGCATGACAAGTTGTTAATTTACCACATATCATGTCTTTTTCAACATACGCTCCTGCAAACCTTAACAATATGGCAAATATTCAGCAATAACTACCAAAAATGTTACAAAGATCAGAATAATTTCCATATTTTCAAGAAAACAGGCTCTATTTAACCAAGTAAAAACAGGTCTGTACATGAACTGAAGCTATTTCACCAATGTATGTGCATCTTTATCCAATAAATAAGCCTGATGAATCAATCTACCTAGTAATGACAAATTATATTTTCATCCTAGTCCACATACAAATCAATCCATCTTGTCTCATATTTTCAGGTCTCAACGCAATCTAATGCTCCCTGCCCAGTCAAGTTTACAGTGTGATAACTTATACAAGGCTGTGTCAGCTGTGAACGGTGTAATACTTTGTAGTGGACAGATACTTGATAATGTGCTACAGGCAGACATGATCAAAGAAGACATGAGCAGTGTGTGTGTGTGTGTGTGTGTGTGTGTGTGTGTGTGTGTGTGTGTGTGTGTGTGTGTGTGTGTGTACATTTCTTACCTCTCCATAGTCGGTTGTGACAACAAGGGTCCCATCTCCACAGGAGTTGACTGTGGCGGGAACCAGCTGCTCCTTCTCTCTGACCCAAACACGGGCCCCCTGGATCACAGACACACACACAAAGACTGAAGTTAAGCGGTGCAACCAGTACAGGGGAAAAAAAGATTAGTTGGTTACGTAAAGTAATGAAACACCCTGGTGACCAGAGTGGAGGTCTTCAGCTCAGTGTGCTCTTATTTAGAAAGGTACGTACGTGTGTTTGGGGTACACAGGAAGTAGTTTCGGCAGAGATACTAACTAGGCTGTTGTTTGCAGTTGACTGTAGATTTACAGTGCAGTGCTGCTCGGCAATAAAACACAGTGAGAATTGTTTCACAGTGAATCGCTAATGCACAACACAACAGCCAACAGTATCTGTGGACAGCAGCCAAGCATACATGTCTTAACAGAGTTTAAAATACAGATTATCTCCTTGTGCTTTTAGATGTAAACTAATAGTTTTGCCACTGATATATCATAAAGAGTCTGTATGAGAATACCATCTTGGTAGCCAGCTAACCATAGAAACCGGTGGAACCGAGTGCAACACTATGAATGACTTTCAGGAGAGACTGTCTGAAAATGTGTACTGTTATACTTTTATATTTAAAAGATATCACATCTCCCTCCTCTCTATCACAGCCGGCTTTTCACCTCGCCTTCCAGTGTGGCCATTTGGAACAACTATAAACACAACACGGGTACAAACTAGTTCTGTCCGAGCACAACACGACCCTCAACTTAGGTTAGTTTCCCCTTCAACACGTAACACATTATGTCTGTATGTATGATGAGTGTGCATGGGTGCACAGACAGATGTCACAGATGTGTTAAGTGAGAGGCAAAGACGGTAACATCTGGACTTTCCACCAAGGTGAAGCAACAGTGCTTGAAATCTGTGTGTGCGTGTGTGTGTGTGTGTGTGTGTGTGTGTGTGTGTGTGTGTGTGTGTGTGTGTGTGTGTGTGTGTGTGAATGACTCAGGGTCAGAGGAAGTGTGCCCTTCCTAGACTTTTCCACACAGACAAAGCCCTCTTTCGTACAGTCGCTGACCTCTGACCTCCAGCCCTTAAAAAGGGGGCACAGCATAACAGAGGAGGGAGAAGAGAGGAAGAGACAGAAAAGGGAAACAAGAGAGGAAGAAGAAGAAGAGGAGCCAGTCAACGGGGCTACTGAAGTACTATACCATTCATGACCACAAAAAGGCAGCACTCGGACAATACAGTACCAAAGATTATTGGAAAGTGGCTGGTAGCTAGAAGGGATAGTAAATGATGTGAGATATATTACGTCCTTTTTATAAAAAAGCATTGTTTGCAATGGAGCATTAAAATCACAGGATACTAAATATTATTTTGTAGGGAAGAGTGAAGTATTAACATAACAGTGTCATCAAAATGGTAAATAAAGAAGGTTTGGAAGGACTTTAATTCAATTTACTTAAATATGTTGGGATATCAAATATGTAAGAATAATGGTGTATGTATATAAACATTATAAATTAATGTCAACAGAGAACATTACAAGCATTACATTTTGTTAAGGAGTACCTCTCATTATGCAGATTTTATTATTATAGAAAGAAATTATAGAAAATATAGATTTTCTTTGTTTTCTATCACGGTAAATTGGATATTTATGGGGTTTTGGGATGTTGGTCTGACAAAACAAGACATTAGAAGGTGTCACTTTGGGTTTTAGGAAAGTGTGATGGGCATTTTTCACAATTTTCTGACATTTTAGTCCAAACAATTAGCTGATTAAATGATAATGAAAACAATCGCAGCCTTAAAACTTAATTCCATTGACATTCTCTGTTGTTTACAGTAAAGTCTCACCTCCTTTCAGGTTTTGAGTGCACAAGCTTCACAAGAATGTATATCAATGTGTTTCTTTATTTTTAAAATCTGAGCAGTGGTGAGGCGGTGTTTGAGCCCTGAAAAGACTCTGTGGGACACCAGATGTGTGCATCTGAATGAACTGAGCAGCAGAGGAGGGGTGGAAATGAATTGTTTTAGCAACAGATGGTCCCTCACCCCCAAGCCCTCACTCCCTGACAACTTTTATCTCTTTCATTTTGCTCTCCTTTTCTCTCTTTTTCTGTCTTTTTCTTGCACTCTATATCAGTCTGACACACAAACACACACACTGATGATAATAGAAAACCAGTCGTGCCCCCGGCTATGGCGCTAACCAGGCAGAAATCATTCACACACACATACGGTATACTATATATACACACTGTTGGGTAGCTCATAGTAAGACTTAGGGGGAAGAATGTCTGAATGCTTTTGGATACAGAGTTTAACACTGCTGGCTTAGTCCAACATTTGCTTCGGTGGCAAAGGCAGAAATAAACACACAAAAATGCACATCATTGTGCTGTTCTTCTGAGTCCTGCATGCCTTAATCATAACACTTAACCTGAATAAAATCATTATCAACATTTATCATTGAGTGACTTGACTTGAAATATTTTTAGGAAAATCTCATGGTAAAACATGAGAGGCACAAACAGCCGCTAATCTGTGACATGCTAAAATCTAATGTAAGAGCAGCACAACCAGAGAAGAGTCATAAAGTCAGAGAGGAGAGTAATGACAGTTAAACAGCAATATCTTTCTAAAGTTCACAGACATTAACTACCATTAGCCACCAGAAGCTACTGGTCATAGCAGAGCAAATAAGGCTATAGCTGCAAAACCTTTGAGTGTATTAAATTGAGCAAAGGAGCGACTTATGGCTTAAGAATTCAACTTTTAATTTGTAAAAAAATTGTTTCTTCTTTCAAACGTTACATAGTCTCACTTTAAAATCTGAAAAACACAGACAAAATACAATAATTTATATAGAAATACTTTTCCAAAGGACACTGCCAGATGCTAAATTGGATGTAATTGGGTTTATCTGTAGTAATTGCTACTGTGCAATAAGACATGACAGTGCCTACTGCCTAACTCACTGATGATCACTGACTGGATGGCAATGTCTGTCAGTTCACCACTTTGGTCCAGACTTAAAATATCTTAACTACTATTGAATGGATTGCTATGAAATTTTGTGCAGACATTCGTGGTCCCCAGAGGATGAATCCTGAAGACTTTGGTGATCCCCTGACCTTTCCTCTAGCGCCACCATGAGGTTGGCATTTGTATTTCAGAGATCAATGTCTTGTCATGGATTGCATGGATTGGTGGATCCTGGACTTTTCATCTTGCGCCATCATCAGATCAAAATCAAATTTTGTCCAATACTTTGGTTTATGACCATATACCTGCAAAACTGATGACATTCGCATCAGCCTCAGCCTGTAGACTCTGTAACGCATCAACAAATCAGTGCATATCTGTATTGTCATGGTGTTGTGTTTTAGATTTGATATTATGATTTATCTCATTATAAGTTTCACCTGAACTTCCATCACTGAGGACATTAAAGTCACTGCATGTTACATGATACATTTAATGCAAATTCACTCCAATCTTTTTCGTGAACAAGCCTCAGTCATCTAGAATCACTCTGACAACTGAAAAATTCAAGAGCCTCCGCTGCTCTCTCTCTCTGTTGTTCTCTCCTCAGCAACTCTCTATATATAGCCCCCTCATCGCTCCTCTAGATCCTCTCTCTCTCTGCAGTCAGTCAGCCTGTCTCGTCCCTAACTCCAGTTTATCTGCCTGTCAGATTCCAGCACACAGAGCCATTGTAATGATGGTGGTGCCGTGACTTGACCTGATGACCACCCCGGCCCGAGGCTCTATGCTCACAGTTCACCAGTAATTCATTGCATCCTTTAGCTGATAAACTGACTTCTGACCCCACTTAAACCTCTAATTCTGGACCTTTAGCACTAGTCCTCACGGCACATAAACACATAGACTCTTCTTTCTCCTTATTCTCTCCATTAACTAGAATATAATGCATGTTTTTGCTTTCTGTCCCGCTCTCTATATGTCTCCTCTTTAAGTAAATTGGTCTCCAGTCCCAGATCGATGTACTTTGCCTGAGCCATGTGCTATCTCAGGGGTAAATGCAGCGATGGGGAGACAGAGGGTTATAAATGATCTGCCAGCATTACAACCTACACCCACCAACACCCTCATACTCCTCCTCCCCCTCTTTCTGCCCCCCCCCCATCTATTACTGGCCCAGACAGACAGGAATGGCCATGCATGACAACAAACTCCAGTGCTTTCTGTGTGCTGAAAACCATTGAAAACACAGGTTTAGCATAGGTCCTTCCACACATCTCTCCCTCTTAGTTTCACACTATCCCGCTCTATGAAATTCAAACCAAACCGCTTCGTCCATCACCTTTTCGTCAAGCTCCATTAAACCTCAGCCAACTTCAATTGTCACTTTAGCCTCAAACATGACCCCTGACCTCATATCTCACAACCATGCTGTCTAACCAACAGGAGCAGAAACTCTACATTAGACTCTACATTAGAGTGAACTATACATTAGACGATTGTTGGCTTTTTTTCACTCAGACTTGATTAAATTCTGCACCTAATTAGATGAACGCACCACTTGTACAACCTGGCAGCGAGAAAACGTCAAATGCATTCATTTCTGAATCCATTTGAGGAATCTGAGGAAACTTCTTGAGGCCAGAATCATGCCTCACATAGGCCTAACATATATTTGAAATAGTTGTTTGAAAGAATATACAGCCTCTTAGTGGATCAGGCTAAAATCTCATGCTGACAGCTGAGCTTGTGAGATGTGGTCTGGTTTTCAGGAACAGCAACATTTTAAATGGAAGAAAAAAATCACATTCACTTTGTGTTTGCTTATTGTTTGCCTTTTTTGTTTGATTTTCTGACAAAATAGATTATGAATGCAATGCCTGTTGGCCCCTTAAATCTTGGTTGTTGGCCCTCAAACCATGATAGTCCCAAAAAAGACAGACCCTGCTTGGAGCTGCATTACCACCCGACAAAAGCAGGACTTTTACAAAGCAATAAAGGTAAGGGCATATACAGTGTGAAGTATTGTTTATTTAAAGCCATTTCAATCTCAGCAATTAGATTTTCATACTGTACAAGCATTACGTAACAGAACTACCTGGAAGGTAGGAAATCTATAGCTTTGTGTGGGTTAAAACATGAAAAACCTCTACTGTCGTCCTTCGTATACAGTATAACCCATAGGATCAAATCATGTGGTTCAATATTATATTTCTGTTTCCTGCATGTATCACGGCCTCTATGCCGAGGGAAGGTTGGCAGGGTTGATTAAACCAAGAAGAAAAATGGGAGAACTATTAATAAAAATAATCTTTCATTACTGAACATACAAAAGAGAGCATCCCCAGAGCATTTGGCCCAGACGCCTGAACAGATGTATGTGTGTGTGTGTGTGTGTGTGTGTGTGTGTGTGTGTGTGTGTGTGTGTGTGTGTGTGTGTGTGTCTGATAAAAGCCTTGTTTCTGCTCTGGCAATCACATGGACGGCCGTGCCATTTGATTGAGGCATCGCCCTGGAGACAGCCTCTGATCAAAGACCCCTCCTCGACCCCCCCCCGACAAACACCGGCCACCAACCCAAACATACTAATGATGTGTGCAGGCAAACGCACATTTTTAACTTCAAATTGCAATTTCAACAGTCACTCTTTAAACTCAAGTGAGCATCAATACACCTTATTACATAAAAACACACACAAACACAAACAGCACATCGAGATGCACACAACAGTCACTCTGAGTCAAGACGTGATCTACTACAGTAATTAACACAATCTCAAATATTCACATAGGTGTTTACCTCAGTTGATACGGGGGGAAAAAAGAAGGGCTGTCTGAGACAAAAGTTGATGTGAGAGAAACGTGGTTAAATCTTTGGTGGTCAGTCCAAAACGTTGGTCCTAGATATCGCACTGTGAGACAGGCCAATTTGGAGCTTTGGCAACCAAAAGATTTGGCAACCAAGATTCACCACGCATTTATTGCACAATCTATGCTTCAAAATGAGACTGTACAGTCTGACAGAGATTAGGACAAAGATTTTATAAGACATATCTCGCACAGAGTGGCATGCAATACAATTACATGATCGTTGTTGTTGTTGGACAGTCTAAAGGCGCTAACAGTTGGTAATTAGCTGAAGGGAACGTCATTAGTTTTGCAGGTATTTGGTCATAAACCAAAGTATTGGACAAACATGGTGGTGCTAGATGAAAAGTCAGGGGATCATACAAGTTTTTACAATTCATCCTGAAGGGTGCATGAATGTCTGTACCAAATGTCTTGTTTCAGTCAATAACTGCCAAGACATGTTATTTAAAACCACAAATGTCAACCTCAGGGGATCGCCAAAGTCAGAAGACTACATACTCTGGGGACCATGAATGTCTGCACAAAGTATTATGTCAATCCATCTAATAGTTTGTTGAGATATTGCAGTCTGAACCAAAGTGATGGACTGACCGATATTGCCATCCCTAGAGCCACATGGCTAGCTGGAAGGTAAAAGAAAAAGGACAAGACAGAAGTAAAGGAAAAAAGAAAAGAAGAAGGGGAAATAAATGAAACAGAAAGAGAGAAAAGGAGTGACTCACGGGAACACAAGTATATCTGACAAGCTGGCTGTTGTCGACTGACAGGAGGACAGAGGAGAGGAGACAGACATGATGGAGAAACAGGGGGAAAGAGGGACAAAAGGTTAAAAGTAGAGGAGGCTGAGGATACAGAATGACATAAATGAGACACAGATGAATAAATGATGAGAGAAACAGCTGACCAGTCAGCAGCTAATGGAAGAACACTGAAGACCAGCATGGAGGTGGGAGGACACAGTAGGATCTCTGGAGACTAAAGGTCAGGGGTGCATTTAGAGGTGACTTGAATAATGAGATGAATGTGTGTGTGTGTGTGTGTGTGTGTGTGTGTGTGTGTGTGTGTGTGTGTGTGTGTGTGTGTGTTTGTCTGCCTCTCTGTCTAGCTGCTTTAGCAAACTCATTAACTACAGTTACTTGTAGCACAATGTTGCAGCACCTGATACACATCCAGTTCTCACAAAACACAACCAGCCATCAATTATTCAACATGATTTACTTCGGCTCAGTCCAGCTGCCTTTCTCACACTGATTCTCTCCTTTCTTCTCTGTGTTTTGGCACTTCCTGACACCTCAGGCCCCAAATCTGGCAAACAATCATGTATTGTTTTTAACATTTTAAATAAAATCAGCCATCAAGCTCCACCAAGCTTGTTTGTAACAACCTCAGTTTTCTACCTGCGCAGCCTCTGCTCTCCCTACGATGATAGATGTCTTATAGGAGAGTGGATGTGGGTGTGGTTGTAAGTGCTTATGTGAGTTAATCAGGCAGGGAGGGGAGGGTCCTCTGGCCAATCTGGTTCTTGTCAGTCCTAGATGGAGGGCTAGTTTCTGTAATTTATGTTATACGGTGCCTTCAAGTGGAGCAGAAGTGATAGCTTCAAGTTAATGAGTTATACTGTAATGTTTGTTGACATTTTTAGAATTAAAAAATAATTTTACTGTTTGTTTAGTCTGTTGTTTAGTCTTCTTCTTGTTATAAAAATGATACAAAAAAAGCCAAGGCAATGTTTATCTTTCGCTGTCAGTCACATAGCAAATGGTCTCAAAACATAAAGTATGTTGCATGTTGTGTACTTGACTTCTCATGACGAATATACAACCTCACAAGCTACATTTAAAGGCAGCGTTACGGTGGTTTCAGACCAAAGAGCAAACTGTTTGCGAGAGGTAAAGCACAAAATGAAGAACAGCACATGATCCTTCAACAGCAGCTAGCACTAGGATGCTACGGGCTACAATGAAATGCAAATGATCACAATATTAATAGTTGCATAACTGCAGGAATTCAGAGATGCACAAAATTCACTTTTCCATTATTCTTCTCTCCAGCAAAATTGTTGTCATCATAACTTCAACCTTCTGTCAATGGCAGAATCCCATTGGCCCATTGTTGTGGAGGTCAGGGTATTTGCAGTCTATTGGAAATAACGGCTTTTCTGTGCACAATGTCGAACTTGCACTTTTGGTGTGAAAGCCCTGTTGGAAGCATTGGTTGTCATGGAGGCTATCGTACATGAAGCAGGTGAATTTGTGTGTATTAAAGGGACTCGCTGCTTTCGCCATTTTTTTTTTAACGTTACTGTGGTAAAGCTCTCTGATCCATCTCCTCCAGTGCAGCCCGCCCTGTGTCAGGGACCTAAACTGTGTCAGTAATATTCCATTAAAGGTGATAATACAATCTGGACAGCAAGGCTTTCAGCAGATTATGGCGGCTGGAAGGAGAACAACAACATGTGTTTATGTGTGCGGGTGTGTGTGAGTGTGTGTGTGGGTGTGTGTGGGTGTCACCTGTCCTATATGAGTGACATCTGTCAGTGAAAGAGATTATAGTTGAGATTCAACAGAGTAGGTATTAACAAAACATCTGGGGGCACAAAGAAACATGCACAAAGTCATGAATGAAATGTTTCAATTCATTATATTTTGCTTTCTGGACAATGTGCTGTTAGAAACTCTTAAGTCAATATATAAAAAACAGAATATTCTATCGTCAAGCCTATAATTATGTTTTAATCAAATGTCTTATAGGATGGCTAACTATAATTTTAAAGAATGTTTAATTTCGAAATTGTCATCTCTTGTTTTTTTTGTTATTACTCTACTTAGAAACAGCAGAGTAATATTAATTTCTTGACCCTTAACCATGACTATTAAAAGAAAAATCTACTCTTAGATGCTATTGTATTCTTGTATACCATCAGTCTGTATTGTTTAATGTATTGTTTTTTATTTCCCTTAAACCTGCCTCATCTGCTTTTACATCAGTTAGCAATTTCCTACATTTTCCAGAATGCCTTTTAAAAACCGATACAGTAATTTCCCCTGAATTTGCAGCATTCAGCTGTGAGTGTTACGTGTAGGTGAAGACAGTAACGGCAACAAAAAGTAAGATGCACCTGTTATTCAAAGTGTGTCTTGTGGCAGCATTGCATCGCAGTGTACCGAGCAAACAATCCGCCAAGAAATGGGAACTTGGGATTCTTCTACGGTGGATTTCTTCCTGAACCATCTCACTGTAAGACTGTCAGACTTCACTGTAGCTCCATTTGAAACCTCAGCACTCAGCACATTACTCCCTATGCCCTATGCAAGCCTTAGGGGAACAAGTCAAAAAGTTATTTTCTATCTAGCTACTATCTAGCAGCAGGTTGCACCTTCAAAGGTGTTTTTGTGAACACGTCTACTTTCTGCCTGGAATGATAAAATGTTTGCCTGGAGCCAAACCAAAGTTTAAATCCAACATTTCCACAAAATACAATCTACTACCAGGTAAAAACGTTTTGATTTCTCCCCTAAGGTTTGCGTAGGGAACGCTATGTGACCGAAACACAGGGTAATGTAAAGCGTGCTGAGGTTACAAATGGAGCCAACTTCATTGCAAAGTCTTGAGTTTAGATTTTTGATGGAATGAAACCAAAGCTTGTCATGAGATGTTTTAGATCGCTAAACTACTTCTGGAAATTGCCAAATCATGTCACATCATCTACAGTTACCCATAGATGCAGGGTAAATATATTAGTAAATTTGTAACTGAATATATTTGGGCGATGGACTGTTGGTTGGACAAAACAAGAAAAACAAGACATCTGAAGACGTCAGCTTGGACTCTGGGAAACTGGCTTTTTATTTTTTAACTATTTTCTGACATTTTATAGACAAACAATTTGTCTTTAAAATGTCATAATAAACGAGAAAATAATCAGCAGATTAATCAATACTGAAAATAATCGTCAATTACCTAGCTGTGTACGTGCCATATTTTAACAGAATTATTTCAACCCTCATGATACCATGACAAACTAACTCTAAAATGGCTGCAAAGCCTTTTGAAACCACCAAAATGATCTCTTCTTTCTATCCTTGTCAGGACATTTAACTAATGTGGCACACACACAGAGAGAGAAGCCATCAAGTCAAAGCTCTCTCACACAGAGCTACTGTAGATACACAGAAGTGCCACGAGTTTTAAGTGCATAAGTGCATCATGTTCCCAGTTTGGCTGCTTTACTGTTATTCTGTTATATCTGAAGCTTTAGACAGATAACCTTTTAGCCTGTCCTGAATTCCTAAACAAACACACGAATGATTTATCCAAAGTAAACCAGATCAGAGTACACTGCTAAATTACAAGCAGGGATAAAGGCAGCAGACAGAAGCAGATATTAATGTTATTTTATGTGTGTGTGTGTGTGTGTGTGTGTGTGTGTGTGTGTGTGTTGTGTGTGTGTGTTTGTACAGTGCAAATCCTCTTTGAGAGGCCAGTTTTGAGCAGTCTGCTAATTATCACATTCTCTCTCATCTTGGATTAAACTACAGTCACACCGCCCCCCAACCCCCACCCTGGCAACAAGATTCCACAGCAACACCGCGGCACCATGGAAACAGCCTCTCTCCTCTAAGCATTGGTGGATGCTGGGAGATGGTGTTCAGGTGGAGAGGATTGTGGGATATGATGTACTGTATCATTTTAATTTATCTTATCTTATTTTTATTCTATATTATTTTACTTCTTTGTATTCATTTATTTTGGATTCTTTTTATACTTCAGGTTAAATTTGTGATTTATGCTTTTTTGGCTAGACTGTATACATACAATTTACTTGACTTCACGAAACATTAATATTTCGGCAGTGATGCAAATTGATGCTATTATGAATCTCTTACCAATTCAAGTTTACTCATATTGCAATTTTCAATACATAACTTGTCTGAATCCCATAAAATTAACCTGAGAATACCTATAATAATATGACTAGAGCTCAAACAATGAATCTATTAATCGAAAAACTGTATCACCAACTATTTTGATAATCATTTAAGTCATTTTTTCTAACAAAAATTATCAGGATTTAGCATTTAAACTGATTATTTTGGAGTTTTGAACTGTTGGTTAGACAAAACAAGACATCTGAAGACCTCATCTTGGGCTTCAGGAAATTGTGATTAGCCTTTTGGGGTTTTTACAGACAAAATGATTAATCGAGAAAATAATCAGCAAAATTGAATGAAAATAATCCTGCCCACAGTCCAGTGCATGAATCTGGAAATTCTAAGAACTCATACTTCATCTCAAGAAAGACAAATCAGAAGTAAGTCAGTTCAAGAAATTAAATATCATGCGATGTATTATTAAAAAAAAACAACTCATCGTTACATTTACTGTTATCAAACTAACTGTGACAATTTAGCGTGATATACATTTTCGGCCATAACACCCAGTTCAGTCACAGCCCTTTTAAGAGAAGAGTAGGATTCTGGGAGATGTTGTTTTATTCACACACTGTAAAATTGCTTTAATGCGGTCTGACTGAAGCTGTAGTCTCACACCTACACATGCAGAACATGCAGGAGAGTGAGACGGGGGGGGGGGCTGGTTGACTGAGATGGAGAAGCACCAAGCAAGTGGCCGCAGGGGGAGAGAGAGCATCAGAGGGAAGGGAAAAGAGGAGAGAGAGAAGGAGAGAGAAGCAAAGCTGATGCAGCTCCTGAGCAGAAAAAATGTGTTTGGAGCTGCTGAATATAGGTCACACATCTCCAGTAACTGTTCCCTTCACTCCACTGAACCGGCTGCATGCACTTCATACATAATCCTGCATAATTTGGACCACAATCTATGGACAAGGTCTCTGCTAAATTTACCCCAAGCTTTTTTTTTTTTTTTTTTACATCAAAATGCATTGCACAAAAGACTGAATTGTTTTGTTGAAATTAGAAGACACCCTCCATAGTTCAAGTTCAAACATTTGAAGCTTAGTTTGTTTCCATGAATGTTTCACAGCATATATGCTGACAGCCGTACAGAATGCATCCAGATGATTAATATTTTACTGCAGAGCAAGTTCTTTGCATGAAAAATCAACCTCTGTGTGAGAAAGCTTTCATTGCCTCAGTAGGGTATGTAGTGGCACTCAACAAATTGCAGAGTAGTAAATGATTATTTACAGCATGTTCAGTTATACAGAGGAAAGTGACAAGACAGAAAAAGAGGAGAGGACTGTTAACTGGGTAAAGACAGGACACAAAGTGAGGCTATAAACAGGCAGATATGATACGGCAACAATGACAGCAGGCTTGAGATAATGTGTCAAAGCTGTTCTTTCCGCATTCACACATGTCTGCCTCCCGGTTATCGCTTCATGGTGGCCGTGTACCTGTAATCCAGTCCAGACCTATCACACACACACACACACACACACACACACACACATATAAACACTAACACAAAATGTCACCCCTGAGACCAAATGTCATCCATCTTGCTCAGACACACACAAACACACATACAGTTATTCAGGTGTTGAGAAGACAAGGGTACCTCAGTGCACAACTCCTATGTTAATGAGACACTGTTCTGCTGTGAGGGTAGCAGTTTCCAGTATAAAAGCAACTTCTGTTGTGATAAATGCACTCCAGATTCAAAAGATGTCCTCCTTATGGTATGAGGAAATAAAAAATGTATCTCTGCTCTGTTTGTTCTACTATGTTATATGTTTTTGTGCCTCTTTTACATATGTCTTGGTGAGCCAATGACAATTTTCCAACCTGGTGAACAACTAAACTCTATGCTATTCTATTCTGTTCTATTGTGAAAACAGTCTCACCACAAGGTCCATATATACAGAGTAGTAGCTGTTCTGGAGCTTTCGATCACATCAGATGGAGTTTGCCCAGTTTTCATGGAATTATAGATTTGCACATTTACATTTTCTCTGAGCACTTTAAGGACTTCTCGCCTACTCTATTGTCTATTCTATTCTATTTTAAAGTAGTTTAAAGGCATTGCAATGCAATACTGAGTTTGGGTAAGGCCCTAGATTTGATTCTAAATCAGCTAACAATATCGGTTTTGACACCAAGACACTAGCTGTTCATAAGTTCAGAGTTAGCTTAGTTACAACCTAAGTGTTTGAGTGGAGATTTACACATCACTAAATTAAAACAGGTCACACAAACTAGTGTTGATGTGGCTATTAGTTGTTACTGAATATTTAAATTTATGTATTGGCTCTGAGTGTAGTTTTATATTTCTGTTTCTTTCTTCAATAGCAGTTACCTTTGATTCGCAACAAATAAGAGATTAACCAAATTTAGCATTGCAATCTGCTTTTTACGTACAGTTCATGAAGATTACTTGTTTGCCATGACCAGGAAATGTATGCCAGGATCACATTCAAACACATTTTTTCTGCAATATTTGAAAGTCCCTTTAGGTTTCTCACTGTCACTGCTAATATATCCCCAGTAGTATCCTTTGACTTTTCACATGTATGTTGTTTTTTTAGCTACCCTAACGAGAAAAGGATTGATTTTATAATGATAATGTCACTACAACTACCATATTCCACTACTAACCAATCCATTTTGAATATGAGGGGATTATACAGTAGTCTACAGCCACCTGACATTTCATGCTTGGCTGGTCGGCCAGCTATCATGTTTTCTGCCTGGGTTGAGAGAGCGAGATCAGCTGTTCACTCTTTCTGGTTTAAGGGATAGAGATAGAGAAAGTGGAGGAACACAGGGATGGAGAAGATTGGGGGATGGAGCGATGAAGATAGAAGAATGAAACTAAGTGGATGTTGGACAGACACCTCCAGGGAGGACTGATTACTCAGCGCCCCAAATGCATGAAGTCATGTTTCTGGTTATCAGATATGCAGCTTGTGCAGGACTGCGGGCCTGAACATCATAACTCAATAAGTCACTCCATTTTCAGGTCTCACATAGGCTTTCAGAGTCTGTGCTGTGTGGGGCTGCAGGGTTGGTGATGTGGTGGTCTGTTAATCGATGCCATGATCAATATATTACAGACAAACTGGTGGGAAATGGAGCAGGAGAGATGGTTGCTGTATGATCATCCGCACAGTTGTCACGATTATGTCATGCAGTCATTTACCTTTTAATTGTTAATTTGACACATTATGGCCAAGATTCAGTGGATCACACCTCTGTGTTCCCTTGGACACCAGTGCTCACCACAACCCTGGTACCCACACCCACACAACCACTCACACACACAATGGCATGACATCACTGCCAATGTGAGAGGCATTTAAACCCATATCAGATTAACTTAAGAGGGGGGAGGATAAGTAGCTTGGAGAGGATGGATATTGACATCAAAGACAGCGGACAAGATGGTGTTTTATGATATTGTGTGGATGTGTGTGCATGTGCCAGTGAATGGCGTGTGTGGACCAAAAAACCAATGAAATGAAGGGAGGAAGAAGAGGTCAGAGGCTTGCATCTCCTGAGGGGGGGTGACAGTCCACAATGAAGACCCTTAATGGAGGGAAGAAGGAATGGAAATATAGAAGTATGAGAGGTAAATTGAAGGGAAAGCTCGGACACCACTCTGGATCTGAATGGAAGAACTATCAGGCTTGGTTTTACAAGCACGAGAATGGTTTGTCAAATGAATCCCAGGATGCTGGAGGTGAAAGCCTATGATTAATTTTTACCCAGCAGGCAGTGGAGGAATGAGCAGTAAGCTGAATTAATAATCACTGATTTACCTAATATTCAATTAGATACCCGTTGTTAACCATTTGTCTCCCTCTCATCTCACCTATTCTATCCACACACACACACACACACACACACACACACACACACACACATATTCCTCATCCTTCTCCTCCTCCTCATCCTCCTTCCACTTTCCAGATAGCCACCCTCCTCCTCCACCCCCTCCTCAATTCCCGCAGCCGCGTACCGACCCATACCCACCCATGGATCCCTGCTCCATCCCAGTCACAGCGCACTAAAAAACACAGAAAGGGTCTCTTAACAGCAGCATGGTGTGGGAGGGGTGTTGCTGTAGGCCAACACAGTCTACCCTCCGTTAACAGATTGGCTTTAATCCGAGAGCCAGCCTTATGGATGCAAAAGCCCGTGTCAGCTCTCGTTTGGCCAATTTGTCTGCGGCTCTGCTCTGTATTAATTCACCAAGCCGGCAGCCAGGCCCTGATGCTCGGCAGTGATAATACAATAAACGTGTAGTTTATTTTTAATCGATATAGACATGCAGTTAAGGTACAGGCCTATTGCTTGTGGGTTTTGTTGGGAACGGTGAGGAACGGTTCCAGTCAAAGGAAGCAAAGCAACACCTGCCGTAACCAAACCCGATCTGAATCAAAAGAACACCCATAAAATCATCTTGCACCATAGGTCATGCATCGGTACAAATGCAGCCTATAGGCTCTATCACACCGTGAACGCTTAATCTGTCATTAATGTTTAGCTCGATAACAGTGACACATATTCTCCATGGCTTACCTCTGTAAAAAACGCCTCCATCCTCCCTACTCCTCCCAGACGATGCGCGCCCGGCCCCGCAGAGCGCAGACACCGGCTCCGGTCTCGGGTGCGCAAATCTCGCCAACGGAAGGGTGATCGTGTTTGTCAGGATCGGGGAAAGGTAGCGGTGCCCCTGTGTCGGTGTTTCCCATTCACCAAGCGTTAATCTTCATCTCCGAGATGGCTCAAGTGCTCAAACACACCTCAGCAGCGTCCGCGCTCTATGCGCAAAAAGCCACATGAGAAAAATCCAAGCAGGCTGTGATGAAAAATTAAAAATGTCCACGCCAGGGATCCGTCGGAGGAGCGCTAATTAAAGCTCCCCGGTTTTTCAGGCCTGCCTCGTTTTAGTGTTCCAGTGTATGTGTGTGATGTGTGCGTGTATATACTGCTGTGAGTGTAGTGCGTGGGGTTGAGAGAGAGGACCAGTCCGGGGGCAGAATGAGCTTGACACTGCCCACCGCACACACCGACGGGGCGGTGCAGACATAGCCTCCAATACAAATCGCACACACTCAACTCACACACACACACACAGGACAGATGTAGGGTGGTATAGGTTTGAAGTCTTGTTGCTGTGGTCAACACTGGACCAACATCTGGATTTTTTCTACTCCAGTCAGAAAAAGGACCCAGTTTTTGTGTTGTCTGGACCACCATAGGGAGGGGAATGAAGTTGCTTTGGTTGGTGACGACCAGAACAGATGAAAGAGCCTCTGTCCCACTTGGCCCAATTACAGGCGTTGATCCCGAAATGAACCAGACTGTCCAACAGCAGCACCAGCATGTTGGACTTCATACAGCAGTGATCCCCGACAAAAAGGGGGGAGAGCTTTATGCTTTATGCAAAAGTGGTCTTATATGTTAATGCTGCCCCACTGGGCCAGAATCAGAATCTCAGAGCTGATGCAGTGTAACTTTTTCACACGAGAAGCATTTATGCTTCCACTTCCTAAAAAGTTGCAACTAATGGATTTATAATAATTTTCTACTGCCTTTTGCGCCATTTATTGGTGCCTAATTTGTCATTTTAGCTCTTTAAGTCATCAGGAAGACTCCTTCAATGAATTGTTTGACCTCTGATCTTCTGGGGAAAGGGCTGCATCTATTAATGACTTACATTTATGACTGCAGATTTGAGCTTTATTACCCTTTATTAATTACTATTAATGCATTGACTTTGTGAATGACTCAAAAGGTGGTCTTATTATGCTCATAACTGCTCTAAAAAGCATCGGTGTACCATTCATTGACATTTCCCTATGTGCCTACTTTTGCATGTTTATTATACAGTAGAAATTATTATTGAAGGTTGAGACAATGAATTTTGACAAGTTGGCTTGAGTGGATATGAATATGTAACAACACAGAGGAAGAATTCCTCTTATTACTGCATGAAACGATGTCTAAATTAGCCATGAGGCAAGAGGTGTCTGCAGTATTCACTCTAACGTGTATCAAAAATCGCACAAAGAGAGAAAGAGTGAGAGGGGGAGAGTTAATATTTCTGTATGATCTTTCCTAAAAACACTACCCCTCGTTGAGGAGGAGGAGGCTTGGTTACAGGGTTAGTCAGAGCCCCTGTAGGGTGAAAAACGATATCCCTCAACACACACATATATGCACACAGGACCAGAACAGCACGGGGGGGGGAACACCCCAAAATCAAGCAGGATAACACACAACGTCCCCAAAACACCAGTTTGTATGAATGAGGCAGAAATGGATAGACAGCTGGTTTATGTAATGTTGACTGTGTGAGGTTTTATTCTCCTCCGCGGAAGACCAAGCTGCAGGGGCCAGGTGCAGCCATCAGGAGCCCAGCAGGCTGAGGCCTCTCTGGGGTAAAGTATTGTGAAGCTCAGCCTGTTCCCTCTGGAGCCCTGGAGGCATAGAGGGGGCCTCCTGTATGCATGCGTGGAAGTATTATTTAACTGTGCCCTCTATCTTCATCAGGGAGACAGATCAAAAGCTAGCCACAACAACAGGGCCCCCCGTTTTTGTTAGAAGTGTGTGTGTGTGTGTGTGTGTGTGTGTGTGTGTGTGTGTGTGTGTGTGTGTGTGTGTGTGTGTGTCTGTAGGGGTACACACACAAATGCACAGTCACAAACACTCAGGAAATGAGACCTGATCTTTATAATATTTAATATGAAGTGGCCTTAAGGGAAGAGAGAACTTGCGTGGTGAACCTGAGACTCCAGCAGCACAGACCATAAACACTTCATCACACACTCACTTTAAACAATAAGAAATATTATCTGGACTTACACTGGAGGAGTGGTTTATACATATTAACTGGTATAATGCTCCATTTCTAAGTTACCTAATAACTCCTCATTTATATCTATTTCATGCTGATTACTGTAATAATTATGAAGCCAAAAACGATCATGGTAATGATCATGATGATGATTTGGTGGGGGGTTTTTTTGTGATAATTGTTTTATTATTGCTTGTATAACAGGCAGATTAAAACTATCCATCCTTCCCATACCCACCACAAGATCTCCAAATAATTACATCAGCACTGTCACAACAAACTAGTTTACAGCTCTTCATAAAAAAAACATGTAAGAAATTATCTGAAACTATGCAAATAAAATATATAAAGACCAATCCTCATAAGATAATTTGGTGTTTTATTGGCCGAGGATGACTACAAGTCACTGCAAATATTCTCACTTCTGCAACGATCCAATTCAGTTACGTACACTAAAAACAATTGTATATGTTATATTATAGTGATGCATTCAGGTACCAGAAGCTGTTTGTTGACACAGGACCAACAGGTTACAGCATTGTCAGGCTGATTAGGTGGCCTGCAGCAGTGCTTACAAATCATAATGGACTCTCAAATTATCTCTTTTGTTGTCTCAGAAGTGTCTCTTTTAAAATTTAATGAAGCCGCGCTCTGAAGGACACTGACATCATTTGCCACTTTGTGAGCAATCACAACAATTTTGATAATCATTTAATCAATTACGCAATTTACCAAGCAAAAACAGTATGAGGCTTTTTTAGTTTTATTTCATAGTAAACTGAATATCTTTGTGTTTTTTTACTGTTATTTGGACAAAACAAGACATTTAAAGACCTTCCCTTGAGGTCTAGGAACCTGTGATAGACATTTTTGCTGTTTTCTGATATCATCAGTAATCATCATTATTGACGCAATCAATAATGAAAGTTAGTTGCAGACCTAGTGAACCCCTCCCAACTGGTACTCCAGGATGTATAAAACAAATGCTCTGAACATTTTTTTGACCTTCATGGAAGTCAATAGATCAAATACAACAGACACAAATTTGCACAGAAAAATCCCTGGAGTGGAAAGGCAGTGGGGGGGGGGGGGGGTGCTGTCCATAATTACATGGCTAAAAGCCATCAACCCAACAGACAACTCATCCAACATGCACATGTGTACAGGAACACACATGCATTGAAACACAGACTGAAATACACAGTCTGGGCTGTTAAATTCTCATTACCATGACAACGCCAGGACTGAGTGACCCTCAGCGGTGAATTGTGGGATAGATTTTGTTCCCTGCGAGTCAGGAGCTGCTTACTCATCTAACCACAGCTCTCTGTCTCTGTCTTTCTCCTTGATGTCTCCTTCTCCTCTTACTGTTACCCTGAATATATGTGTGTGTCCATGTGGGGGGGGGGGGGGGGGTAAATCAGAGAGAAGTGTGTGTTGCGGACAGATCATCAATAGGTCCTCTGGTTCTCTCATTGAAAATACAGACAGATTACTGAAGAGCTCAGAGCCAAGCCCACCCATCCATGGTGCTGAATCTCCATCTGTATGTACATATCTAACAAACAACAATAACATACAGTTTACCAAGCATATCATTTAACACATGTATCTAATATCTGGTGTGTGAGTGTGTGTGTGTGCATGTCATATGTTGCACGTGCTAGTAGGCATCACTCACAAGGTCACAGCCAATCAGTTTTACGACCGGAGCATCCATAAATCTCTTCATTTTCATTTATTAATCTCTTTCTCTTTCAGTCGCCCCTCTTCTGTGACCCGTCTCTCTCCCTGCAGACACATCTGTTTATGGCTGTCTGAATGGACACGCTGAGTCAAAGAGATGCAGAGAAACTCAGTGTGAAATGCCCTGATTGATCATCAAACTTACTTTGTACTGGTTTGTACTGGTGGTTTGTACTTTGGTCCTCAACAAGCTCTCTTTTGGCTTTTTAAATGGTCCCAGACATAAAGATGCATTGTTTGGTCTAATTTAATGCAATTTCTGGAGTAAAATTTACAAAAACGTTCTCAAATGTATTAACAATATATAAATAATACCCCATCAAAATGCCTTAAGAAGATGCCCCCTTGTTATATATTTAAAATAATCAAATGCCTAATAGCCTTCTTCATTCTTATATTAAAATATTTCGGCATGCCTGTGTTCTGCAATACATCAAGTCACTCTTCTGGCAGCACAAGACATAGATGTTATTACAATAACTGCAGCAACTTTATTAAAACATTGTTTCCATCCATCTAAATTATGGTTTATATGGTTTGCAATGACAAACACGCATAAACAAACACACACACACACACTCGAAGGAAATGCAATATTGAGCAGATAAGGTTACTTCGTCTCTGTAATTTAATTTACTTTTACTCAATATTAAACTTCTGCCAACGGAGGGCAAACACTCCTGTCCACACCAGCAATGTTTCACCGTTAGTCACTCAGACACTCATCAACACATCAAGACAAGCAAAATTAAAACAAAACATGGAACACATTTTGAGCTATAAACCCAAGTGCCCTTATTACTTTTATGAGAGCTTCTCCACTAGTCCTACCATTGATATCCTACCGAATGAATACCTCAAATGGATGTCAGTGAATTGGAGTTATGTTAGATAAACTTAAATTACTCTCGTAAGATGATGGAGCAATAACATCAGCTAAAATCACAAGGAGGACCGAAGATGTTCATAAGGTAAAGGGTGACTCTTCCCCTTGTTGAGAGCGGTATCAATCTTCTCATCTTACTCTCAGCAAAAAAAAAAAAAAAAAGCATATTTCCCAAAATGTCGAACTATTCCTTTAAAAGGAGCTACTCTATATATTGTTGTGTAAGTGTTTATATTGTTTTGTTCACTCCCTGTACCTCCAGACAGTTTTTATCTGTCCTCACACACCACCACCTTTCCACATCTCTTTACTTCTGTATTGATTATCAACAACACAGCTGATATTGACCATTAACCTTTCTGTCTAGTGAGCAAGTCTGAAGGACATTTGCATGTCTGGACGCACAACATAAATTCATTTACGACACGTGGAGAGAGTAAGGACAAAGAGACAAAGCGCACATGGAGAGACAACTGCTGTGCAAAGACACAACCTGAATTGTTGATTTCTTTGAGTTAAAATAGTAAATTATATCAATAGATAATAAATAAATATTCAGATATTAGGTACAATTGCCTCTCCATATTACAAAAGTGGAAAAAATGAAAACAAAGACGCTGAGCCACTGTGGTGCTTCTGATGGACAATCCATGCTGTCTGGAGTCAGACTTCCCTCCCTGGGGACAAATATACTGAGCGATACATTGATTCATGCATTCATGCCTGATGCACACCTCCCCACACACACAAACACACCCTCTCAGAGAATGACATATATGATGTCACCCGATCTGTATGACTCATGCAACACACACACACACACACACACACACACACACTCTGTGGCTCTGGATTCAAAATGAAGTCACGTTTCTGAGAATAAAGGAGGACTAAAGAAGGTCATTTAGGTAGAAACGTACTGAGCAGGCCTCTTTTTATATAGAATAAAACGGAGGTGTTCAAGTTCTAATTACTACCAGCAGACCATGGAGTGTATTATTGCTCTTACCCAGAGACACCTGTGGACTATTTTAAAAAACCTATTAGGCCAACAGTGCCATATCAGCGAATTATGAATGAAAGTTTGACCTCCTCTCCTGTCCTGTCCTGTCCTCCACACAGATTTATTCTATTCATTTAACATATCTTGAGATTTGTGTTAAAAAAATTACTTTTGGTGTGATTACTATTTTTTTTAATCTTTCTTGGTGTCATATACCAGATGAGCCACACAGTGATTTAGATCCCTTGTTTATCATCTACATGGCAGAGAGATCAGTGATCCCTTTGTTCAGGTTGCCCTCTATTTCCTTGTATCTCTTTCACACAAGTAACACACACACACACACACACACACATTCACCCACATACACACAAAAGCAATCACACAAACACATCAGTCATACATCTCCACTTAAATCAAACACGGACAGGAAATTGATATCAAACTGATCCACTGTGTGTGTGTGTGAGAGTGTGTGTGTACGTGGCTGTGTTTTATTTTCTGTCCACAGGTGTCAAAAACATCTGTCAGGGGAAACAAGGGACCACAGAGGTTGGGCAATATGGGAAAAAACATATATTGCAATAAACAGAAGACCTTGCTCCATAACACATCACTACATGCCTTGGTATTTGTTCAGGTTTGGAAAATGTCTTGTTAAATGTAGCTGATAATCACACTGGACGATAACAGAGAGCTGGCATATTTCAGAGACCATTCAGGGAGGAATCTAACTGAGCAACCACTGAGGACACTAACCATTTCACAGTTAAACACCTGTATTTTAGGCTGGTTAATATCAGTGCCTATCCAATATTGTGCTATGAGGACCCTCTCTCTTCATTTAATAAAAGATATCAAACTGCTCATGTTAAATAAAAGCTTTGCCAAAGAATACGTAGTCTGAAGTTTTTTTTTATTTAAAATTATTAAACTATTTAGTAAACAAGACTTTGAATCTGACTATGCATTCATTCCCATCTTTCAATACATGACAATTTTGAAAAAAAAATTAATCAAGATTCACAACATTGACAAAAATAAATAAAAAGAACCCCTCGATATGATAACAGCAATCTATTGTATATTTGCCGAGCTCTACAGGAAATGGGACAATTAGGGCTGTTGGAAAACTGCCCCAGGGGTACCAGGGAGAGGCAGACAGTCTAACGTTGCACCCTGTGTAAATTGTATCTGCATGTGTGTGTAGATTTCATACCTGCTGTGTTGGGTTTACATGGGTGCATGTACAGGAAGGAGCTTGACCTAATTAAGTTGCTCTAGAGAGATGACTTCATCCTGATTCCCTTTTCCCTGCCCCCTTCCCAGCACCCCCACCTGCCACTTCCCACCCCCCACACCCCTGCTATCCCAGCACCACCCATGGGTGGCATGGCAGCATGACAGCATGTCTTTGGACCAAATTAGCTGTCAATGCAACCCCCTAATTCCCGACAGACAGTGGGGTAATTTAATCAGCCAGCTATGGCCTGCAGCGGAGCAGACATGCTTACACACACACACACACACACACACACACACAATAGTCCAGAATTTTCATATCGTACAACAACACAAGTAGTAGTTTTTTACAATGAATGTGGCAAAGAAGGATTTAGCAATAAATTGTCATTCAACATTAAACGTTTAAACATTAAACTAATTTAGCAGAGAAAAGGGACATTAGCTTGAACATAACTCTAGATTTATAGTTTTGAAAAACTCCAGCTATCCTCTTTTTCATTTAGCTTAAATACCCTATGTCAATGCTTTTTCTATCTTAATATCTCAGCTAATGTTAAGCTAATCAATGTGAGACTCCTATTTCGTCTATTGTGATCAGGAAAAAGGGCAAAAATTCCTGTACAAATGTCAATAAATTAAGTGAAATGAAATGAAATGAAATGAAGCAGATCAAACATGGTCACAATATGTTAGGGAGGGCCATCGAGGCAGATTTGCCACGATAAGCCATCACGGCAGCAGGGAAAGGACCCAAAATGCAGACAGGCTGAAGCAGTTCCAAGATTTAATAACTCATAAGCCAGACAGAAGCACAGGGAACAGGACATCCACATTACACAATGACGCGACAAGGAACAAAGGGAGAGGACCGGCATATATAGGTACGGAGACAACGAGGGAAACAGAAACAGGTGAGCACAAGACACAGGTGAACCAAATCAAAACTCGAGGGAAACGGAACAATGACAGGAAGTAAATAAGGCACAAGAGACAAGACTAGTGAACTTCAAAATAAAACAGGAAACACACAGTCCAAACAAGAGTCCTTGGATCCTGACACAATAGATGGAGATTCATCAAGGTTTCTCAGAAATGTTGGTTTATGGTGAGCAACTCTGAATTATACATTATTTTACTTTTATATCTCTGTTACTGTTTGGTGTTTATCAGCTAGTGAGCTTCGTTGTGACAGACTTTTTCAACTAGATTAAACTGAATGAAGCCTAATCCTAATCAGGACAGATTAAATTACCCAGATCACTATAATAACTGGATTACATGGACTCCCCTCTGACTCAAGACACCCCTGCCCTTTTTTAAAATCTCTGTCCACACACACAAAAACAAACAGACGCACTGTCAGAAATGGTTGCATGATGGGGGAAAAGTGAGAGGGGAGGAGTGAGAAAGAGACAGAAAGATTTATTGTGGAGGTATGAGAAAGAGACACAGGAGCAAAGTGAACTGTAGACCTGTCAGACTGCAAACAGTAACGACTTGTGTGTGTGTCTTTCTGTTGTGTCTCTGTGAGGTCCGACTATCCGAGTGTCTGTGTGTGAAAACAGAAACTCACTTATTAATTCACTTCTGTCTGGGGAAATTGGTTAATGAAATCGTCATTAGTAAATTCAATACACAAAGGTACACACATGTAGCCTACACACACACACACACACACACACACACACACAGAGTGATTGGTGTTAACAGTGTAACTAATGCAGTGACACAGTGAACAAAAGGCCAGCTGTCACTCCAGAGGCTTAACAATCATATATGAATATTCATCACAGCAGAGAGCGACAGAAGGTGAGCTCGGCTTTGCAAAGCATCATCTTGGTACGGTGGAGTCAGATCCTGAACCTCCTCTAGGCTCATTGAAACATGACGCACATACAAAGAAAAGCTTAAGGAGCTGATTATTGATTTTGTATTAGTTGTTTTACATCAGAATCTTGATCTGAATCAGAATAAATGTCAAATCAGAATCAGGTTAAAAGTAAGAATCTCACTATTTGACTGTAAAAACAATCACATTTTTTTCTTCTAAATGTCAAATTAAGCATGTAAACCACCTCACACATTATCTGAGCAGGAATGGTTACTGTCACTTTTAGATATAGTATCTCTCCAATGCTCTACAGCAATAATACATTGTGCTAAAATCTCCACATTCTGAGAGGCTGCATTGTTAAGGATTAATCTTCCATTTTATACTAAAATATAAAACAACAAATAATTACTGACAAAAAAGAATAAAATGAATAAAAAGCTGTGTAATAACAGGAATTATCACACATATCATTATTATTATTATTTATTTATTTATTTTAGGTAGCTACATGTAGAAGCATCACCAAGATGCCAAGAGTACACTTGCAGTATGACAGCACCTCTGATGGTATTGTAGTGCTACTAAAAACGACCAGGCGGTGGTAGTGAACACCCATTTAATGCAGGGCGTATCTACGCAACACATTCTTAGAGCCCGCCTCTGGTCGCACCTGATTGGCTGCTGTTCTTGCCGTTAGGAAACTCTTTTTTTCTGATTGGATGACGTTCCTGTCACTCAGCCGTGACAGACGCCACACTGCTGGCTGTTTCGAAAACGAAACTGTTGTAGGGGGAACGAAAAGAAAACGAAAACAGGGACGGTTGTCAGATAAAATCCCCGCGATTCCCTGTTTTCAAGCTGGCACAGCGGAGGCAGAAGGACCCTACGGTAAGGACTCCATGCGGCGGGATTTGAGGGGTGCCATTTTTTTTTTGTGAGGCAGGCAGGCAGGCCTGTGCTGTCAGACCACGACAACAACAACACCTGAATCTCCTGTGCTGGCTTCGTTTCAAACAGCTACCTGCCCATCAACAGTCAGCTATTTCTGTGATTTCGTGTGGACTGTACTGTATGTTTTCTCACAGAAATACGGCAGAAAGCCCTGTCCTACGATCTGTTGTGGTCCTAGCTTAGACTGAGGACAGAGGACAGCTTTAAGGGAAATGTCTCTTCCTTTTTTTTCCAGCTGGGAATTTTGAGTAAACAGAGCTGGGTAGGACGCACTGTACTGCAATGGAGGTAAGCAAATGTCTGCAGCTGACATTAAGCCACACCATGATTTTGCTTTGAGACAGTATCCGTGGTTAAGAAGTAAATAGATCATTAGTTTAATTTCTCCATTTGTTTTTCAAGGACCTGAAGTATGTCTTCCCACCTACAGTAGACACTACATATCAGAAGAGGGTCCCTGGTTTGTGGTGTAATGACTTCCAAACTTAAGCCGAAACTTATATTTACAGTAAATAAAATGATTTCTTGAGAAATATTTAGCCTCTTTTTAAGTAATTTTCGTTGTACTTCATTCCTGCTGGGTGCCATTGTTTTGTCATTATTGTATTGTATATGCTGTTTGTACTCCATACCATGTAATCATGGTCTTAAATCAATACAATCTTAATCTGTGGAGTGTCTTTGGGAACTCCTTGTGACATTATTATTATTATTATTATTATCTACCTAGAGGCTTTTAGATTTTTGTCATGAATAACTAAGTAGATAGATGTTGAGACAGAAACCTTTGTCAGTTACCTATTGGGGTGGTTTTAGTTTCTTAATTGGTTAGTTTCAGTCTAACTTACAAGGGCGGATGCAACATGAAGGGGCTATACCACACAAGTTTTTTATAAATAAACTAAATACTCATTTCATTTGTACAACAGAAAATGTGACATATGTGAACATAGTCATTGAATATTTTAGACCATCAATCACACAATCACCTACTCTCTCTCAAAATTTGGCCATGTCTGAATATAGTTCAGTAGTCCAGGGTTGGATTTTTGATAAAGAGACTGCCCTTTAACCCAGAAATCTAGTTTTGAACCCCTTTGTCAGCAAGAATCCAGCTGCTCTGTCGCTGATCCTGACCTCCTCTCTGATGCATCAGGCAAAAGAGAATTTTCCCACAATGATTAACATTCATTAATAAACAACAACAACAATGTTGAGTTACACTTATATTATTATTATTAGGTGTTTTGACCCTGATGGTAAGGCCTCAATGGAGATTGTAGCCTGTACTATATGTTTTCCATAATGTAAGTTGTGTCAAAATGAGTTAATTATTAACCAACATATGACATGTAAACCGTTCTCATTACCTTCCTTTATCACTCTTTTTTTCCCCCTTCTCCTCCTCCTCATGTTTACCACTCGTCTGGATATGTTCAACCCTCATCTCTCCCTGCTGTTCTCTGTGCTCCAGTCTGTAGCAGTGAGCACCGCAACTTGGTGAGACTGAAGTTGCTGTCACTATGGCGCACTTTGACACAGAGTACCAGCGCCTGGAGGCGTCCTACAGCGACTCTCCCCCTGGAGAAGAGAACCTGCTGATGCATGTGCCTGAAGGAGCCAAATGTAAATGCCATGCATACACAAATCACAAACAAATCATGAACTTGTCACACAGAGAAACACACCCTCCTCTTTTACACTGATAGTTAACCATTACTGATTTGTAATAAATCTTTTGCAGCTCAATGGCACCACATAGAAAACCTGGACCTGTTTTTCCAGAGAATATCCTTTTTATATGATTTTGGCATGTATACCTGATGTGCTGTGCTCACTAAATTGTGCTCGTTTGATTTTGCACAAATAGGATTGTTAATCTCAGATACATTTACAATATTCCTTAACGTCCATTACGTCTATAATCTGCACCAGAAGAATGGATTCACCTGTATGCTGCTGGGAGAGATCTTTGAGCTGGTGTATGTATCCTATCCTTCAGAAATTATATTTTTCACGGAATCTTGTGTCTGTCTATAAGAGGTCTGTTTATGGTCCTGCCTTCTCCTCCTCCTTCTCCTCCTCCTCCTTTCTTTCTCCATGCAGTCAGTTGCTGTTTGTGGTTGGCTTCACGGTGTTCCTAGCTAACTGTGTGGACTATGACATACTCTTTGCCAACAAGTTTGTAAATCACACTGATTCATCTAAAGTCACCTTGCCTGATGCCTTCCTCCCAGTGGATGTCTGCAGTGCCCGGTGAGTGTGACACTGTATTTAGTTAATGATGCAAAGAAGCTACAGTTGTAATTTCATTGTGTGTCTGAGGAAAGGTGTGATGATTGTTCAGAAGGGTGTTTGTGAGGTACATTAGTACGTGACGTAAATTATCACAAGGAAGTTGTTTGACTGTTTATTCCTTACTTGTTAATCTCCCAGAACATAACTCGCAAGTGTGATATGTGATGTTTGAAACCCCAAACACCCTAAACAATATCCATGCCCTTTTTCATGCAGTATTTTCTTCCATAGTAATAGCAGTGAAATAAAGTTTCTGTTGTCATTGATAAAGCTGAAATGTTTCATGAGTTAAAGCAGATGGACATGTCTGAAGACCTTAATGCTGTTGAATACATACATCTTTGAATTATAGAAGTAAATATTTTCTCCCGCAGTATCCGAGAAAATGCATTTGTGATCTTCGTGCTGATGATCTCTGGGGTGTTTTGGCTACATCGCCTGGTCAAATTCATCTACAACGTCTGCTGCTACTGGGAGATCCGATCCTTCTATATCAACGCACTCAAGATGACCATGGTGAGTTAAACAAAATGATGACAGAAAATTCTTTTTTAGACGGTTATTGAAGATTTGTTTTGATGGCAGATTTATTAAAATCACATGGAATTTGTCATTGTATCCACTAATCTTCACTGTGCTTTTTCCTTTCAGTCAGAACTCCCCTATGCAACATGGCAGGAGGTTCAGGCCAGGATAGTGGAGATCCAGAAGGAACACCAGATCTGCATCCATAAAAAAGAACTGACAGAGCTTGACATTTACCACCGCATCCTCCGCTTTAAAAACTACATGGTGTGTACATTTGCAATGAAATGTTAGTAACACTGTTTGGTCACTGAACACAACTACTTGCAGACATAATAAAACCGTGTGAAACCAAAGCTTTCTTCCTGTACTTTGCTAGGTTGCCATGGTGAATAAATCACTCCTTCCTGTGCGATTTCGACTTCCTGCACTTGGGGAGAGTGTCTTCTACACCCGAGGTCTCAAATACAACTTTGAGCTCATCTTCTTTTGGGGGCCAGGTGTGTCCATGTTTGATTCATTATAAATGTACAGTATGTGTATATGTATGCATTTCTATGCTGCCATATTTAGGTGAAATTAGCTATTTGCATGCATGCACACATATATTTGCCTATTTGTCAAAGTTTAGAATTACAAAGGAGTCTTCGTTTTTTTTTTTACCTCCCTTGGTTTTTCTTGGTTGCTCTGTAGGCTCTCTGTTTGAGAATGAATGGAGCCTGAAACCAGAGTACAAGAGAGGAGGTAATAGGGCCGAGCTGGCAGACAGGCTAGCATCCCGTATTCTGTGGATTGGGATTGCCAATCTGCTGCTGTGTCCAGTCATTCTGGTGTGGCAGATTCTCTATGCCTTCTTTAGTTACACAGAGGTAAGTGGTTTGCATGCACATACAAACTTTATATAATTTCATTTTTCATTTAGTGCTCTAGTTTGCTATGTGTGTGTGTGTGTGTGTGCGTGCGCCTAGGTGATCAAACGAGAGCCTGGTTCTTTGGGAGCGAGATGCTGGTCTCTGTATGGTCGATGTTACCTGCGTCACTTCAATGAGTTGGACCATGAGCTCATGTCACGCCTCAGCAAAGGCTACAAGGTCAGCAGAACACTGACTTGTTGTTTTTCTTTAAATGAATTCAAAGAACATGTCTGTACATGGCAGTGCAGAACATCACTTAATATTAACATGGTTTTGTATTAATATCATGCTCTTAATGCATGATCTTGTGCCTCTCACTCATTGTCTGTGGAGGTAATAATTCAGTCTGCTTCCTCCTTTTTCTCTTCCTCTTCCTCTGTTCCCGTTTCATTCAGGCTGCATCCAAGTATATGAACTGTTTCCTCTCACCGCTGCTGACGGTGGTTGCCAAAAATGTAGCGTTTTTTGCTGGGTCTCTTCTGGCTGTCCTCATTGCCCTGACTATCTATGATGAGGACGTTCTTGCAGTGGAACATGTTCTTTCATCAATCACGCTGCTTGGAGTGTGTATCACAGTCTGCAGGTGGGGATTAGTGACACCCAGTTAATCTGTCTGCTATTCTCATCTATCTAAATACAATTGTATAAGCAACTAAAATAGCTAAAATACATGATTAGATCATTATTAATCGGCCATAAATGAAAAGCTTTGTCACTTTGGCAAACATCAGATACAAATATAAAACATGAAAATAAGACACAAATCTTCTACTACATGGAACGTTAGGGAGCTTTTTCTTTATTAACCTTTTAAAGCTACCCAGAGTTGTAATCCCTTTAATGCTCTTCGGCCGCTTATTCTGCTGTATAACTGATGAGTATAAGAGGTTTCCTTCCTTAAGTAGCTCTCGACTATTTGAAGTCTTTTAATACCTCTAAACAGAAATAATTAGATATTTGGGAACATTCCCATGAATTGAACTGTGAGGGGAAAAATCCAGTTCTCTCTATATAAGTTTATCTCGTACCTTCAAGATCCATCAGAAGTTTCACAGGTAGATTCTGAACTATAGGATTTAATTTGGGATTTGTTCTGAGAAATCCTCACTAGTTATCAGGTACATTTACATTGCAAAATAGTTAAATCTTTGCCTTTGATTTTGAACCTCATAAGTTATAAGACTAAGTTCTTTCCCCCTCTCTCTCTTCAGATCATTTATTCCTGATAAACACATGGTGTTTTGTCCTGAGCAGCTGTTGCGGGTTATCCTGGCTCATATCCACTACATGCCTGACCACTGGCAGGGCAATGCACATAGATATGAGACCCGTGACCAGTTCTCACAGCTCTTCCAGTACAAAGCAGTAAGTGTGAATACTGATCTAGGAATAAATATCAAGAATTACACGGGAATTAACTTGTCAAAACTGTGTGCTATGGGTGTTATAATGATGGCTGTATTCCATTTATACATGCCCTAGGGTGCAAACTGGCTCATGGACATGGCTTTCTGGGACAGTTATAAATGCAAGCCATAATTAATGTTATTACTTACACCTGTGCTGCTTCTACTATGACATGACTATGTCAAATCCTCTCTGAACATCTATTTTTATTTAACTGTTACTTTTCTAGAGAATTTCTAGAGTACACACAGCTTTTTTTTCTCTAATGCTGAGTTTTACCCTCATTCCGTTATTTTCATTCATATGTCAGAGAGTAAAACTACAGGTTTCTGCTGTTAGCTATCAAGCAGATCCACTGAAGCAGTAAGGGTCTTAGTGCCATGCGAAGGAATCACCTTGTTGGAAGGGATTCACTATCCATTCTTGTTCCTCAAGATTGCAATCAAAATGAATGTGCCATTTTAAAAATCACATTCAACTTGTGAATCAGAGGTTCAGTACACCTTGCTGAACCCTACTCTGATACCCTAGTGTTAAGCTTTCCCCCTTTCTTCCAGGTGTTCATTCTAGAGGAGTTGATAAGTCCAGTGGTGACTCCCATCATCCTGATCTTCTGTCTGAGGAGGAAGTCTCTGGAGATCATTGATTTCTTCAGGAACTTCACTGTGGAGGTGGTCGGGGTAGGAGATACTTGCTCCTTTGCCCAGATGGACATCAGGCAGCATGGACACCCTGCGGTGAGGGACTTCACATTAAGTGCAGCCACACAGGCATACACAGATGAAGACACACCTACATAAAGTACTTATCTATATGTGTGACATGCATTGGATTCATGCATTCAAAAGTGAAATATGAGGGAATGAGATAGTCTGTGTATATCTGTGGGTTGACCCTCTCTCCTCGCTCTGTAGTGGATGTCAGAGGGGAAGACAGAGGCGTCTATCTACCAACAGGCAGAGGATGGGAAGACGGAGTTATCTCTGATGCACTTTGCCATCACTAACCCCCAGTGGCAGCCTCCTCAGGAGACCACACACTTCATCAGCCAGCTGAAAGAACGAGTTCACAGAGAGGCCGCAGGGGCTCCTTCAGACACACATCCGCTCTCACTGTCTGAGTCTGAGGTACAGTGATAAACTAGCATGCATGCACAAGTATCACAGTGATCACAAGTCAAATTTCATACATCTTCAGAGGTAAAAGCAGATTTACTCTCTTGTCTCTCGCCCTTTCTCTCTCTTGTAGCCAAGGAGCCTCATTGCAAACCTCTTGGGAGGTCCCTCTACACTGGCCTCCGTTCATTTCGGCAGGGACGGCTCTTTGACCAATCATGCAGCAGCTGGCATAAGCGATGGGGCATCTGCCTTACGCTCACTTTCCCCAATCAGCAGCAGTCTTCACCTGAGAGGCAGTTTGAGTGCAGCTCACAGGGCAGCAGGCCACACTTCAGCCATGAGCAAAGCAATGGCAGGCTCTGGGTAGGAAAATTCTCCTGAACTCAGTTCCTTTTCAGGCTACATCTTTCTGTCCAACACTAAATATTTACTGAGCTGCTGGATGAAAACTCACAGTTCAAAGTGCAAAATCTAGCATACCACGTTTGCAAGAGCTATGTCATGGATAACCTAACTTAAACCCTAATTTATATTCAGTATTCGTTCTTATCCATATCTTCTCCTCTTCATGTCATCATTTTCTCCACATTTTTGCCCCCTCTTTCTATAGGACTGATGCCCGAACTGTGAGCTCAGGCAGCAGTGCATGGGAGGGTCAACTTACCAGTTTGGTCCTGTCAGAGTATGCCTCCACTGAGATGAGCATCCATGCACTTTACATGCATGAGGTAATTGTGTGTGTGAGCATGTGTGGGAAGAGAGTAGAGAACATCTGTAGGAGTCATAAAACTGAATGAAGCGCAGTGTGTTCCCACATTTGTCTTCTTCTCCTGAATGTCTCACAGATCCTCTCCATCCTGGGTCCTATCCATTCTTCCTCCTATCTATTTTTTTCCTTGTAGCTACACAAGCAGCAGTCCCGTGGCGAGCTATCCCGTCATACATGGCACAGGCAGGAGAGCGACGAAAGCAGCGACAGCGTTCCCGATGAAGTGAGGAGCGAACCCAACCCTCACTCCAGACATTTCCCACGCTCCCACACTTTCCCCACCACAGTCCCAAGTCCCAGTGCCATTCCCACTTCAGCTTCAGCCACGTGCAGTACCACCCTGGGCCAGGAGGGGGCTTCATCACAGAGCAGCACCCAGCGGCGCTACAGTGGACCTACCACAGGTACCTATCTTTTTTATTCTCACCACATGCATTTGAATTGAATCTTATTTAATGATCCAGTCGGACTTTGAACAGCATGAGAGTGATTTTCACTGGCTTATCCGCTAATGCCTGGAAAGTTCATGTTTAATAATGTGTGGCTTCCGAACGACAAATATAATACATGGCTCAAGAGAGAGAAAGACCCTAGCCTATGATCTATATCATAGGATGCATTTACGAATGAAAAATTGATAGTGCAAATGCACCTCTAGAAAATTAGTACATTTAGAAAGAGACATGGGATCAGCGTAGGACAGGAAATATTGTATTGCAAAGTGTTGCAGTATGTACAAAACAAGAAAACATTCTCAACCCTGGTGTAACAATGAGTAGTTACATTTCTCTCTCTAAATACTTACCTCAGTTTATCTCACACAGGCTTAGTATGAGAACTAAAGGGCTTTCAGAGTATTTCGTTATTTGTTTAAATCAACTGAGGACAGTTTACAGCACAGTAGCTGTATAGGTGCTATACAGATCAGTGTTAATTGCTGACACTTTTCAACTACGCTGTCTATATCTTTCTTTGTTCCAGGCTCTATTGGTGCTGGGGGGAAAGTAGTGAGGTCAGCCCGTGTGCCCATGGGAGGGTGGGCGGAGGAGGGACAGGCAGCACCACGACACCATGAGCCACTACCAGAGGAGAGCTCAGAGGATGAAATGCCTCCTCACATACACAAGGTGAATGCTGTTTGTGTGTGATTGGAATGGGGATGTTAATTTGCACTGTGTGCACTGCAAGTAAATGGACATTTTTGTTCTTTTTCTCTCACTTTAGGTTACATAACCAAGCTACGTGAAGAAGTATCAGCATCCCATCCTCCATAGATAACAAAACACATCCTCGTCCTTGACCAAGTCCAGGATTGACCATGTGATCGGACACGGATGAAGATGGACAAGAGTGGTGTACCATGATCCCTACAAACACTTAACAAGTGAAATTATCTGGACAAGTTACCGTTAATGCCACCATTAACCATTCAAAGATACTCTAGGACTTACTACATACCTAAACAGGCAGACAGGGTATATATCTGAATTTGTGGATCAGAAGAGGACCTACAGGATCAAGTTATTTGTAATAGCGATTGATACCATCCGATTACACTATGCTCTTTTATAATGTCAAAAGATTACATGATGAAAGTGCATGTGTTGCTGAGATGAAAACTAAAATTGTGAAGTCAGCACTACTGGAGACATCCTTGGCACTTTGCCCACTGTAGAAAAATACAAAACAGTTTGCTCAAAAGGTGATCACCATTATCCAATTTGTGCTATCTGTATTGTTTCCTTCTTTTACAAATCAGATGGCAAGAGAAGTGAAATTTGAAGAATGTATGGTGTCTCTCAATAACAATAACAGCATTCACCAAAATGTGTTCAGAACGATGCTGGTCACACACTGACTTTCATTGTGTGTATCTATTCTTGTACCAATAGCAGGAGTCTATGTATCCTACCCTGTGCTCTGTTTTTCAGCTTGCATTCTGTCTCCTCACAAAACATATGGAGGCCTCAAATGGTATCAAATTCACCTGACATTTTTTTATAACATATTTCACTCCTTAGGGATTTTTTGATTTCTTTCTGCATTTATTGCATTACAAAGTTCATGTAAAATTTCTAAAATGTTCTGAAAATTTCCCCAGAGTTTGGCTCCATTAGCACAGATAGACGCTTTAAAAGTAAATTGTACAGCATAGCCCGATATTCTGCACGCACACATGCACTGTGTAAATATGTCATCAGCAATCATTCAGAATTCTGAATTGATCAAATTTACACAATTATAAGGCCAACATTTTGCAATGTGTAACCAGAGATGCAAGCACATTTTAATCTGATTTAACCCAGGTTTTTATTGTTAGCCATTCATTATTTTTCAAGAGACTTGCAAAAGGGCACAGCAAACAAACAAGGCTTTTTTTAAGCATGTAATATTGATTTCTGTGCCAAACAGAAAGCCCTCAAGAACAAGTGCATGACCATCACCCACACATTCTTCTAAAGAGTTGTAACTCCTCATCACAGGAAGAATATTGTTCCATGTCCTCCACACCCTGCTTAATCACAGCATGACTGTCCCGTTTCCCTGTCATTAAGCCGCAATTCTTTAAAAGAAGTATGCACTTTAATAATTTGTTCATGCTGAGGGTGTCACTTGTTTGTATGTTATGTTTTCATATATATATATATTTTTAATTATTTTATTTATCAAAGGGACGTGCCATGATGATTGACAGTTGTGAATCCAGGTTGTGTTTTCTGTTGTGCACTTGGACCGGGATAAAGAAGCACTGTCACACTCCTAACCTAGACTGATAATATGGTCAACGATGCAGTGATTCCGTGCGGTAAAGTTAGGTTCAACGTGATTGTGGTGGGATTTTTTTTTTGTTGTTGTTGTTTGTTTTATAGATCCTGTAAAATACCATTTTGTACAGATGTAAATTCATCCAATAAAGACAAGGCAATGATTTTGTCTAGAGCTACTAACGTTAACGCGACAAAATGACACGGATAGTGACTGACTGAATATGACTATTGCATTTTAAAGTCGCTTTAGCCGTTACATTTACGTTACACACACCAGTCACTTTGTGTATCGTTAGCCTAAATTAGCATGCGGTTGGCTTAAAATTTTGGGTAGGTAGCTAGCCTTAGCTGCGTACAGACCAGATGCAGAAAATCAAAGGTATGTGTTATACCGTGTTACCTTTTAGACAGACCTAAAATTCTCCCTCCACAGGGCCCGGATAGCTCAGTCGGTAGAGCATCAGACTTTTAATCTGAGGGTCCAGGGTTCAAGTCCCTGTTCGGGCGTCGATTTTTTATTTTTATTTCGTCCCATCTCCAACTGCTCTTATGAAGGAACTGTCACGTTAAACATGTGTTAACTTTGACCTAACGTTAATTGATATTTGCAAAGGTTTATTTTGTTACTGTAGACTAAAGTAAAGTGAATCTAATGTTAGCTACATTCAATGTTTTTGGTCAGGTTATTACCGGTATGCTGCTGCTCTTGGATGGTGGGCGTTGGTAATGATTTACGTTTAAATGTCCCCAAAATATAATTTAAATAGCGAGTAAACGTAAATGTTTATGTTATTCAGATATTGCAAAAGAAATGTACTATTCTGAGGATAGCTCTTATCTAGGGTTAACTATGATTAGCCTACCTCAAGTAGTGCGTCAGTTGCTCCACAAGGACTGGTCAGAGTTGACGACTACCAAGCATATAAAAAGTATTGTTAAAGTTTGACGTGAAGTTTCTGGTTGTTTTTAGGTGGCATATGTTTGACCAGTGTTATGCAGTCAGGGCTTTCACAAGTTTTCTGTGTGCCATGCAGTTTCAATTCAGAGACAACAGGGGACTCTCAGAGCGAAACCTGAGTCCTGTAAAGACACACACACACACACACAAACAAAAAAAAACAAATGTGTTTGTTAGTAAAAAAAAATAAAATAATAATAATTCTTCATGTGTGTATATTAGCACATAAAGTACACATGTGCTGTTAGTGAACCTTACGCATTGAGTGGTGGGAGTGTAAAAGGGCCTGGTACATGTTGTATGGGGGGTAGATGTCCCCCTGCTGGGACAGATGACACCCCTGGTAGCCACGTAGGGTAGCTGATGGGAGGCAGATGTGGTGCTGCAGGGGTAGGACCATAGTGATGATGATGATGGACAGCACTTCCTCTTGGTTTGACATCTGGCCTTACAAAAATAGGGTTTCCCTGGTAACTGTCCTGTAAATATAGATTTGGGACAATTTTGTAAAGGGTCAGAGTTGAGACTTTTTGCTTTGTCTCTATGTGTCTGTAAGTGTGTGTGTTTGTGTATACCTGCCCAAGATATGTAGTATGAGGGGCGCAGTGACTGGGCCCTCCAGGTGGCGACAGAGCCATAGGAGGCATGGCTTTCAGCATCATATTGTGCATTATGATCTGGTGCATCTGGGCATTTTGCATCAGCATCAATTCCACCATGTCTAACACGCAAAATACACATACATGTACAAACATATGAATACAGGGAGACTCACGTAAGATAGATCTCTATTTACTGTTGCATACCCTCTTTGATGCTGCCTGAGCGTGGTGCAGGGTAGGGCTGAGGTGGGGGGATCTGAGTAATCAGAGGCTGCTGTTGTGGCAGCTGTTGTATGATGGTGGCAGGCTGCTGGGGTAGCTGCAGAGAGAAAGAAAGACAGGGTGGAATAATTCCTTCTTTTGCATATTTAATTTGCACTATTTTTACACTATACTTGAACTCATTGCGAGTCAGCCTGGATAGCAGTGTCAGTATAAATACCTAATGTAAAAGGAAATGGTTCGGCAAAAATAGAATAGAAGAAGGGGATCAGGAGGAGGAAAAGAAGATTAAATACACTTAACAGACCACATAGAAACAGAGTAACAGATCTGGGGGAATGGGGGTGTTTTTCAGATTAATGCTGAGTGTCTCACAGTCTGTTGGATGATGCGTGGAGGCTGAGGCGGGGCAGGCGGTGGAGGGGGCAGGAAGGGCAGAACAGGGGCCGACTGCTGAAGTGGGAGTGGTGGAGGTGGCTGAGGGCCAGTGAAGAAATGTGACTTGTACTGTCTTTGTGACCCTCCCCAGGTGTGAGGTCTGTTGAGGTCCTCTAACATGTGCTGCTCCTACACAGAAGATACCAAATACAAACAAAACACAAACAATTATACACTTAAGACACTGGTTAACTGTTTGAAGTTATTGGTTAATGTCTTCTGTCTTTCTCTTGCACTAGTTTTGTAGTCTTCACCTTAATGTCTGAATGTATGTACGTAAGAAATTATGTTCATATGTTAATAAATAAAAATGTGAATTCTTGGAATACAAAGATAAAGATTTTGTACAAACCCTGAGTCTTTGCAGTAGGTCCTGCTTTCGCCTCAGTGCACGGTGCAGTTGTTCCAACTGTCCATCATAATTCCCTGAACAGACACATTCATGTTTTCAGAAACTACTCCCATAACTTTTTATCTTTCCCCATGTCTCCTCTTCTACTTACTCTAATATCTTGATTTGAAGTAAATAAAATTCTTTCTACCTTTTTCATCAGCTCCCAAGACTCCTCCTTAGTGCTCAGATTCATATCCATTTACTACCAGGTTAATTTGACCACTTTTAAAGTATGCTATCTTTCTATTCTTTCTGTTATTTCTGTTTTCTGGCAGGTTAAACTGATACCTTACACAGTTCAAAATTCTTCATCACAAAGAAGTCTTTGTTATCTTACTTGCAGACTGGGCAGACTCTGCTCTGTCGTCCATATTGCGCTTTTTGTTTTCCAGACTCTAGAAGTGTAAGTAAAACAATATTTCTTAAAGATTTTGATGTAAAATTCTCACAAAAAAAGCAGAAGAAAAAGAATGCTGAACTATTTCACTTGAGAATACTAAATGCCCAAAGTAAATGAAAGCCTCTCACCTACCTTCTCCAGCAGTTTGAGTTTGAGTCTTGTCATCTGATCAACCATAGAACTGCCATGCTAAAAGATTACATGAAGGAGTGTTTTTGAAACATTTTCTGTGTGCTGGAATGAACGTAATTGGTTGAAATACTAGACAAAACATACAAACAAACATGCAGATATATGTGTTTAATATTTAATTTACCTGAAATCTTGGCATCTGGAGTCACACAGACTTTGTGTACACCTGTGTGTTTGAGTCAAGACGAAAGCCAGACAGTGGTTGCCATGGGACACACCTGTTTACCACTGGGACTTAACCATGCCTTGCATAACTACTTGGTTTCTATGCTGAGAAAGAGCAGAGGGAGTGAGACTTTCAACATCAAATAACCGTACCAAATTAGTTCTGATCCCTGCTCGGATATATTCTGTGCTGATTTCACCTAGAAAGATATATTTAAGATAGGTGTATTAATTAAAGGTAACCTACACATACAAAAGATGACATGTGTTGTCATGGTTAGAATGAATGTAATCTAAATGGTGGTAACAGTTTTTTGAGACATACTTCATTGTAAGCATCCCTCAGTCGTCATATGTTAGGTTGTTGCTGCCATAGAAACTCCTCGGCCAGTGGAGGATTCTGTACATTCACTTTCAAAACATAGAAGTGAGCGGAGGCATGGTTTGTATTAGCCTGTTCTGATTGGCTGCAAGAGCCGTCAATCCAAGTTTGGCGACTTGACTCGGCCATTTGATTGGTCAACTACGCTGTCGGTTTGAGTGACGTACAAGATAGGCGGTGGTTTATTATGTTTGCGGGAATATTATTCAAGCGGCGCAAACTCCATTGGCTGAAGACGTGGAACGAAGTGATTTGATTGGTCCGTTAATTCAGGGAAACTCGATAAGGGCGGAGTTGAAATGTCTTGGCGGCCATATTGAATATTATCTGTTGACAGTTGTGTCTGAAGGAAGCTCAAAGATTTTGTTTTAGCTAACTTATTTTGGCTGGAAGTCTGTTGTGCTGTTCAGTCGATCTAGGACGTGTGCCCTAAACCTTTAATGGTTTTATTCAAACAGAGACATGGATGAAGATGAGCGGCAGAGGAAACTAGAAGCTGGGAGAGCCAAGGTTTGTTCGCCAACATTGAACGCACGCTAATACTGAATGCTAGCAGTTAACGCTAGCCAACTCTTTTGTCATAGCTTTGCGTTTGTCCACTGCTGACTATATTCTACGTTTTGTTTGTCGTTGTTTAGGTTCAATTCGCCCGTTAAATCACATGCATTCGAGACTTTACTCATTTGGCGCGCATATGCCGCGGGTTGATCATTTGCTGAGGTTGCACATGTAGGTGAAGATGACAACATTCATGGAGTTGGTCAGTCGACTAATGAGTTGAATCACTTCGTATATATACTTGGAAGTCCAGCAGAGACGGAGAGATGCACTTATTTACGAAGACACGGGGAAATGTGTTTCTAATTTTGTAAAATCAGTTTTTCTTTTACACATTTCAAGGTGTTGCCTTTTGAGCTGTGTCACAGTGCAGGTGCATCCGATGTATTCGTAGGGTTTTTTACATTTTGGCACATGGTTAGATTAACTTTCATGTAGTTATTGCCTAAAATATGCTTTTTTTTTTTTTTTTACATCCCAGTATACAAGCACATTTTTCAAGAGCAATTGCAACTTTCACCAACATATAGAAACTATTTTACAGCTATAAAATGTGCCTAATAAAAGGGGTCTATAAGTGTAATACAGGCATTATGGCACAGTCTCAGCCTTGAAAACAATAAAATGACTTGCCCAGAATTCCAGTGTTAGTTGGTGGACATTCTTATAATGGTCTTTCTAGCTTCTCACAGTATCTAAACAGGTTAAGTTGTATCTTAGTGACACCTAAATAAACTGATGACTGTATGGTCACAAGAGATGCAGTATCCCCTATGGCATTTTTCCCCAGTCTGTGAAAACTGTTACTGTGTTGTTTCCAAAATAGAAAAAGCAAGCAGCTGTTTTTACTTCAATGGGAGGCCATATTAGTAATGGGCCAATAATCAAGAATGGCCTACTCTGTATTGACAACCAGGCCACTGTTGTCTAAAATCTAGATTTAAAAGTAGGTCACCTGTTAAAGAATAACTAATTGAATTGTATTTCTTATATGTTGTACTTCACCTCCAGCTCATTGTAGGATTCCTAGAGAAAGATAGGTTGGTGTTAATATGATGCATAATACTTAGGAAATAACTCAACTGAACCACTGATATTCCTTATGACAGAAATCCTCCAACATGCCACGAAGCCAGTTGGTAAGTATATAAACTGGTGACTGGCAGAGATATTTGACATTGTCATGGGATTGTGGGGTTGTGGACACTATTCCTTTGTGATTTTGGTCTTCTTGCTTTTTGTTTTGTTTCTCTTGGGTGGGCAATCAGGACTTTCTTCTGCTTTTCTCCACTATGATATGATTGCTGTTGTCAACCTTTGAGATTTAAGTTAACTGCTTTTTAAAGAATGACTCTCGAGACAGATTATCAAGAGTACAAACCTTTAAAGGAAGTCTGTTTTGCATTAATAATTTCAATGTCTAACATAGCCACGCACCTTGCATACACTGTCATGCTGGTTGCAGGCCATCAGGTGGTGCAGTGAGCCCATGAGATTTGGTGAGGTTGAATATGTTGCACTTGCATCTCACATGAATGGTGTTGCTATGGTAATGCAGTGCTGTCAGTTTCCTTTACTGTATTTGGTGCATCAAAAAGCTCTATTAGCCCCACTTTAAGCATGGCACATGTATATACAATTGACACGCAAACAAACATACATGGTGCAGACATTGTTAACGACGCAATAGCAGCATTCAGCAGTCTTGTAACATCTTATGTGGCCACAGTAAGCTCCAGCCAATCAGTTAGTCAGCATCTCAGTAGTGCAGAAGCGGCCTTGGGCAAAACATAGCTCATCTGGCTAATGTGTCTTTCTGAGATGTGATGTGTGTTGTGGCAGGCGGAGGCGGTGAACAGGGTGATGGAAGAACACCAAGGGTGGGGTTGTAGGTGATAATGACTACGAAGTGATTTAAGTGTGGTGGAGTTAGTTGAGGAAATATTGTTTTAAGCAAAGCTTTAACCTGGTTTTGGGAGTCAAAAGAGGAAGATGGTTGCAGAGGCACTGCATGACACAAAATGGGAGAACAAAGCAGATCTACGATGTGGTTTTATGACCAAGCATGTAACAGAATCATAAACATTGCTGCACATGCACACATGATGTTGTCATGCACGTGTATGTGACTCATCACATAAAGCAACAAGTAGCTCTCCTAGGGCAATGTAATCTCAAATTGAATTGAGCATGCACACTCTGATGCTGCTTGCCACACACAGAGCTCTGTCTCCTCCTCTCCATGTGAATGCATCTCCCAGTCTCCACCCTCTTTCCTTAGTCTAGACACATGCCATCCCCTATCCAGAGTTTGTGGATCCCTCTGCACTGTACGTTGGCTGTGGCAGGGAGCTTTAGGTTTTAGGATAAGAGGTTTGGCACAGTGTGCTGTTGCAAACAGACAGCAAAATCTACATTTGGACGGTAGAGCAACTGCCCTGATATGGAAGAACTGACAGGTCTGACCACCAGCAAGAAAGGAAGTCGATGATTGACTCAGTTATTGATGGAGGGCTTCATGAGGGTCCCTGTCACAATGTGAACTGCTGTAATCTGATTTAAGCTGCTTAAAGAAGAGGGAAACTGGCCAAGAGAGAGACGGCGCTAAAAAGAGGAGGAGTGTGTTGGAAAGAGAAATGGCCTGAGGTGGATTTGTACCAAATCGGTCCCTCTGGAATTCAAGCTAAATATCGTGACTTGATTGATTGGGGATGATGTTTTTCATTATGAATTAACTTCTCAGGTTCAGATTCTTTGACTTTGCTACATACCGAAAATTGCAAAGCGACTGAAATGGATGTGTACTTTTTTTTTTCTTCTTCTTTTAACCTTGTGCTGTTTTTGCTCTACTGAGAGGTTGTCCAATGTGTGTCACTCAAATCTGCGCTTCTCATGGGTTTGATACAGCTCTCTGGAGATTTGAGAATATTTAGCATCACCTCATTTTGAACTTGGACACCTTGTCAGGCTATGGTGTGGTCTATTTTGGGTGTGAGTTTGGGATTTCTGTCTTTTTTGCTGCACAACTCTGACTCATCAAAATAAGGGCTGCCAATCTTATTTTCTTTTCTACAGCGGGGACTATCAACAACTTGTACACATGTAGTTATACTTTGCATAATTTTCAGAATGATGTTTTGATTACTTTTTCATTTTTCAACTGAGGATCAATCTGGACTATAGTTCTCTCTCACCCTTGACCCCTGAGCTTCATCATGCTGATGGTGTGGTGGTGCTCAGTGGTCCTGACCTATGTGTCCATCTACCTCTCGCTGTCCTTCCTGCGCAGCTTGCTAGCTACCGACAGAAGCGGGCGAAAGGCGACGGTGCGGGGGCGGCGAAAAAGACGCAGAAGAGGAAGGGCCAGACTGTCTCGCAGAATAACAGCGCAACGCAAGGCCGTCGCGTAGAGCCAGCACTTTCTTCAGCCAGTGACACAGAGCTGAACAACAAGACTAACCATGAGGTACACCACTGATCACATAGAGATTATCAGCCATGCATCATAATGGAGTTACAAAGGAGACTGAAGAAATCTGATTTGTGTAGCAGTCTATATAAATAAGACTTTTGGTTTAATTAAAGCAGCTGGTAACTTTCATCGCACAAATTGCTTTACTGCATGACATTACTCATTCACGGGTCAGACTACCTGACCTCCAGCATTTGTCTAATTTTGTTTGCTCACTGTATGCTTTAACAAGTGGTCCGTGCCCCCTGTTCGGTAAACATACATTAGAGAAGTGGGTCACTAACCATCACGTTGCCTGTAGGGCATGTTGTCATAGCAACCTGGCCAGGATTAACTGTGGCACTATTTACTGGCTTTTTTTAAAGGAAAAGTTCAACATTGGATGTACATATATGTGGTGCTGACATTTTCTTTACATTGTTATCAGGCAAAGTGGGAAAGTTTTGACTGAATTCTTGAACTATTTAATTCTTTAGGAACCCCAGAAGGAACCCCAGAAGCCAGAGAAATCAGAGAAATCAGAGGTTCAGCAGAACCAACAACAGAAGGATCAGCCCCCCACCTTGGAGCGTAGCCCGTCCCCTGTGGAAGCTTTCAGGGAAGAGGAGCTAGTTGCACTTACTGGCAAAGAGCAGCTCAAGGTATACACAGTCAATGATTTAACATTTACAGAGGATATCAAATTCTTGCTTTTTTAAAAAAAAATTTTTTAAGGGTATGATATCATTTTTCATAGTGCATGTTGAAGCATCTGGCTTTTTCGTGTGGCATAATTCAGTAAATGTAAGTAATTTCTTTTGGCTTTATCTGGTTGTTGCTGTTGAATACTCAACTGGGCTTAGGTATGACTCGATATGACTAGCAAAAAGGAAGATGGGTCTAATGTCACGAGTGCATACATAGCATTATAATCCTAGGCTCTAAATTCCCACAGTGTAAACTGGGCTCTGAAATTA
The DNA here is from genome assembly GCA_005408345.1 of Macquaria australasica. Lineage (NCBI taxonomy): Eukaryota > Metazoa > Chordata > Actinopteri > Centrarchiformes > Percichthyidae > Macquaria > Macquaria australasica. Next base: position 253,227 of record SEMN01000482.1, on the reverse strand, counting down.
TATATTCTATATATCAGTGTTCCTGTTTATATGCCATGTTGCAGTGTATTTAGATTTGTGTGGTCAGATGGATTTATGTGTCTTCATGCTTTGTTTACCCATAAGACAATGGGATGCTTGTTATGGTATTACTGTGTGTATGATTAAGATGGTGTGTAAATTTGTGTGTCTGTGTTCTGTGTCATCACCAACCCATGGGGAATGTAACTGTCTGCTTTTCTGCTTGACTGCTTGGCAGCACTGATCTGGAAATACAGCATAGTTAATTTATATTATGCAGGGCTGTGTGTGGAGGAGTGAGTTTAAACTGGGTGTCTCAAGTAGTGGAAATGTTGTAAAATGTCTAATGATGGGATGTGAACTCAAGGCCTCAAATTGGCTTGACTATAGGTTCACAGCGTTTTACATGTTACATTCAGTTTTAGAAGTCTTAAAATGTTGTGGGTCTTCTTTTTGATAGTGTAGGCAAATAGTATTATTGTATATTCAACAAGGAAATTGGTCTTATTTTCTATTCGATTTGTGAAGTTTTGGGTTCTTAAGAAATGTGTGGTTTAGTCTGCTTTCTGGCTGGCAACTGAAGACATTTTTGTTTTAATTAGTTTATTTTTTGTTATTCAATCTTTGGACTGTTTAAGTTAGAAATACATGCTCTACTTTCAAAGTGTGCTTTCTTAGGAAAGTATGTGTATGTATGATTGTGTTTGTCTGTGCTGACCCATACTTTTATTACACTTGCAGCAGTTACAGCAGGCTGTGGAGAAGCGTAATGAGATAATTGCAAGGCTCAGCTCCAACCTGCAGGAGGCCCTGGCCAGCAGGGACCAGGTACAACTGGAGGCACAGTCACTTGCTGGACAGATTCAGGCGCTACAGAGACAGCTCCAGCAGGTAAGTGCCACTCAAAGCTGAATCTGTGGCAGCACTTCAGGATTATTGTTGCCTAAAAATATGCACTTCACTATTCATATGCACAGCAACTGAACTTTTTTATATTCTCCGAATTGTCTTTCACACAGACCAGTGTCGAGTTTCTGCGCATCAAAAGTCAGTCAGGGGCTGAAGTCCTCAACACTGATGGACAACTTCATCGGCATGGCCATTGCTCCCAAGATGCAGACATCAATCATAAGGAGGCACCATCAGGGAGTGCAGGTCCTGGCCCCCAGTCAAGTGTTGAAGGCTTCAGCACTGACACAGACAGTGAGACGGACACTGTTCTGCTCAAACTGAGGGCTGAGCTGGAAGAAGAAAGGGAGAACAGCCAACGAGTATGTGCTGAACTAGCGGAGGCGCTGGAGATACACCAACATTTGATTTCTGTAATGGAGGAGGAGAAGAAAGGCAGAGAAGAAGAGCGAAAAGAAAGGGAGGCACAGATGCAAGACCTCCAGACCCAGTTAAGCTTAGTCCAAACTCAGTGCCTTCAGATGCAGCAGTACAAAGTGGAGAAGGAGCAGCTGAACAGAGAAGTGCTGGATCTGAGGAAAAGGCTTCAGGAGGAGGAAGATGCAGAGAGGAGATTTAGCGAGGAGGTGGCCAGCTCTGCCCTTCGTCTCCAGAGCCTTGAGGAGGAAAGACGTAGACAGGAGGAGGAGATGCAGAGGCTCAAAGAGGAGCACAGAGAGGAGGTGGAGAGAGTCAGGCAGCTGTTGGAGGAGAGGGAGAAAGAACTGAAGTTTAGAGAGGAAGAGGTCATAGGACTCAAAGCTTCAAAGAATCGGCAGAACCAAGCAAAAGCTGGTTTTAGTTGTGAGGAAAGGTTTAGCATAGATGAGGCCAACCTGGAAAGTGGACCTGATCAGGACAACATGGATGTATCAATCCCTGGAGATGCTCTAATGGAGCGCTACTTGTCTTCAGCTCCTTTTGCACACTCACAATCTTCAGTGGTCAATGAAAGCTTTGAACACTGCAGTCAGCTGGACATATCCGCAGACTACAGGTTAGAGAAAATGCTAATGTTATCTGTGTGCATGTTTCTGTTTTTATAGGCTAGTTGCATCCCCTAATTTGTCTCTGTTCCCCTCTCCACAGTTTTGAGCTGAACAGTGATGTTTTGGGAGATGAGCCTTTGTTGTCAATTTCAAACCGTTTCCCCGAAGAAAATGACAACCTCCACAACAGTTCTAGCCCACGCTGCTCCCCCGGCATCCCTGTGGCTGATAATTCCTACCCTCAGTCTCTGTCTCAGTGGCTTCACAACTCCGCTTCCAGCGAGCTGGAGATTAGTAAACTGTCCGAGCAGCAGTTTGAGGAGATGGACCTAGAAAAACAGCTGCTGAGTCAGCAGTGTGGGGAGCTCCGTGAGGAGCTGGCTCTCAAGGACAGGGACTTGAATGTGTTAAGGGAGGAAGTCATCAAGACTGCTGAAGAGCTGGAGGAGGCCAGGAGCAGGTACAGTAATGCAGTTAATTAGGGCATGTGGTTAATTTGTTTTTTTCTAGATACATTTCTTTGCATTACTTTTTCAGCTTATGTTTTTTATTATGTTATAAATGTTTCATTTCTTGTGCTCAGCTTACTTACAGTATGCCTGTGCCAACTTTGATTTTGAGGGGAAACTTTGCATCAGTGTTTTTCTTTTCTCCACCAAGTAAAAAACACTCTTGGTTTCTTAAAAAAAAGCACAGTACATTTTTTGCCACTGCTTTTCACACACTATCTACCCCTGAATTCTTTTGTGAACGTGAAAATTCATGTTAATAATAAAAGTTAATATGCTTGGGTCAAACTTATCTACTAGTGTGAGAAATATAAGCAGATGTATTATATCATGCAAAGTGACCCTATGTTTATTGGTTGCTCAAAGCTATTCTATGATTTGAATCCACTTTATAACTTACTTTTGAAAACCATCTTTGTATGTTTAGGTGGGCCCAAGTAACAGAAGAGCTCAGACAGGCTCTCTGGGAACTTGATGAGGAGAAGGAGAAGAGGAGACATGTTGAGGAGGATATGAACTTGAAAGCCCACGAACATGACAACCTGAAGAACAAACTCAGTGCCTTAATGAAAGAAAGAGAAAAAGAGAATGCTGTAATGTTGATGGAAAAGGAAGGTGCTGAAACCTCCCCGCTGGTCCCCGCCACCTCTCCATCAAAGGAGGGAGATAAGCTGGTAGGGGAGCTAAAAAATGAGCAGAAGAAGGAGGCTGCACTCCCGTCTCATCAAAAACAGCAGGAGCTGTTGGTATTGTCTCTGCGGGAGATAAAGCAGGCTTCAAACTCTGCCAAACAGAGCCCAGAGCTCAGAGATGACAACCAGCTGCAAACGCTACAGGTAATAAGTAGGTTTGTGTTAACAGCTTAATAGGGATGTAAACATCCTAGTCTCTGCACACAGTTGTTTTTTGTTACTCAACTAGATTTAGGTGGATGGAAATACTATACAGCAGCAGTAATATGTTTTTGCTAAAAGGTATCCAAGGGGGAGGCAATGAATTGATAAGAAAAATTTGTATAATGTACAAAAAGCTAAAAGAATTTCCCTTTCTTCCTTTCTCAAGGCTCACTGTGAACTTCTCGTGTCAGAGCTAGAGGAGACAAAAACAACGTATGAAAGCAAAGCAACCCTACTAGCTCAAAGGACTATGGAGCTGGACGAAACATTAAAGAAGCTCGAAACTGCTTGTGCACAGGTTCTAAATGTTCAAACAGAGGTGGAAAGATTGCAGGAAGAGCTGGAGAAGAGCCAGGGCTTTCTGGACAGTGCTGAAAGAGAGAAGAGTGAACTGGAATCTCAGATCTTCTGTCTGAGACAAAACCTGGCCAACCTGGAGGAAGCCCAAGCCCAGGCAGTGCAGGAGAGGGAGGAGCACAGGAGGAAAGAAAAGGAGATGGATGAACGGATTAAAAAAATGGAACAAGTCTTAGAGGAGGAACTGGAACAGTTTGAGAACCTGCTAAAAGCCAATGATGTTGAGGTGAGATGCATAATGTAAAAACAGTTGATTTATTTTGCTGTTTAGTACAATTCTGTTTGAATTCTTACTTTCAAGAGATTAACATGATGTACAAAATCATTTTTACAGTTGGCTGAAGAGAAGGAGAAATGGGAGGAAGAGAGACAGGAGAAGGAGAAAGAGCTCCTTGATGTGAGGCATCACCTGGAGGAGCAGAGAAGGGAGAGGGAACAGGAGGTGAAGGCTCTCCTGGAGAAGCAGGTCATGGCTCTTGAGGAGGCTACAGAAAGGCTCAAGACATCTCACCAACAAGAGATAAAAGACGTGCTGGAGAAACATAAACGAGAGGTGGGATTTACAAACTCCAAAGGTCGATAATTTTACAGATTTATGATGCCGTTCATTGAAAAAATTTGGAATGTTAAAAGTTGAATGTAAATATTTTTATTTAAAACTCCCAGGACCCATATTTGCTCCTTATGCCACCCCCAGGATTGCTTCACTTTAGTTATTTATTTGTATATATTTATATTACTTGCAGTATAATATTGCCTTCTAGTCTTGTAATTTCCTTGACATGTTTATCTGCATAAATTCCTAGATTTCTGAGTTGAACACACACCTGGAGTCAGAACTGCTGAAGCGGCAGGCCATTACTGAGGAAGAACAGAAGAGACAGATCACCCTAATCAAACAGGTATCAGAATTAAAAAGTCTGAATAACCTGAGCAAGCACTTCACCCTAAGTAAGACACACGACTTCATTAGCTATTTTTTATATTATTTTTCAGCTTCTCATGTCTCCCATTCTCGGTCTTCCCCCAGGTGACTGAACGTGAGCACGAGAGGATGGTTTCAGAGCTGACTACCAAACACAATGAGGAGCTCATTCAACTGAGGACAGAGCTGTCCCTAGAGCTGAGGGAGAGCATGGAGGCTGCCCACCAGGCTGATCTGCAGCAGGCACAGGTATACTGTATACTATATATAGATATAGATATATAGAGATATAGATATAGATATAGAGATAGATAGATATATAGATAGATAGATTATTTATATATATATATATATCCCCCACCCCCCACAGCATGCTGCAAAATATCACTTCTATCTGTCTCCTTAGCTTTTTTTCCTCCCTTACATAACAATTTCATGGCCAAAGGAATTTTGTCAGTTAAAATGACTTGATACTGGTATATAGTAACTTTGAAGATTTAGGCATTTAATCTTTTTCTACTTTGCACCAGTTGCTATGGAGGATAACAATGTCAGCTAAATGCCTAAAATGTAAATATAACACACAACTATTTTCTCCCCCAACATGAAGTCACAAGCTCTCACACAAACCGCACCTCATGCTTTCATTTCCTTCAGGTCCAAAAGACCGTCGAGCTTGAAGCCTTGCGTCTGAGCCTGACCAACGTCCACATGTCCCAGCTGGAGCACTCCCAGGTAAACTTGCAGCAGGAGCAGGAGTCTGCTCTCACCAAGGTCCAGGCCTCCCTGAGGGAGACATTTGCAGAGGAAAGTGCACTCCTGCAGGCCCGGCATCAGTTAGAACTGGACCAGATCAGACAGCAGAACCAGGAGCAGCAGGAAAGACTGCGTGAGCTGCACCAACAAGACATGAGTAAGTGCTGTTCTGTTGTTCAGTGTTCTTTTTCATGTTTGCCCTCGGGTGCACTCAACATGTGAGCCATTATGGATGTGGGTGAGTCACCCTCATTCTTTAGAAGCTTGTTCAGGACAAAGTAGAGCACAATGACAGATGTATCCTTCAAATTCTTTGACGTGGGTGAATCTTTTTTCTTTTTTTTATTTTATTTGCATGTTCAGATAAGTTGAAGCAGCAGTGGGAGACTTGTGTTGCTCAGGAGAGAGCTGCCATGGAGGAAAAGCAGGCCAAAGAGATACAGGTCAAGCTTTAAAAAAATATTATACAAAAGCTATTTAAACATCTGTACTGCCATTTCATTGCATATTTTTGAAGTTAGACCATATTTAATTCATTTTAATTATATATTCCAATTCATCTTGGTTTTCTCTTTTTCTCAGGCTCTAAGGTCACAGTGGAGTACGGATGCTGAGAGCACCCAGTTAGACCTCCAAACATCTCTCTCAGAGACCCAGAATAGCCTTTCTGCCACCCAGACAGAACTCGCCAGCAGGCAGGCCTCCCTCACCCAGACCAACAAAGCACTAAGTGAAGCCCAGGCAGCTCTGTCCCAGACCCAGTCAGAGCTGCGGGAGGCAGGGGCCAGGCTGGAGGAACTCCAGACCTCCAGTAAGGAGCAGAACCAGAAACTAGAGAAGGAGCTGAAACAAGCCTGGGCTGACAGAGATGCTGCTGCCCGTGAGTTACATCAGCCTCCCTTCCCCTCCTCACTCAGAGTGCATACTTCCACTAAGGCTGCACAATCCAGTCTAATGGCAGTCATGATTTTGGAGACAACCTAATTTCTGTCTTCCAAAATTAGAGCTTTGTACCAACATGAATTATGCTCATTTCAGACTCATGACTGCTGAGTTACACAATTCGTGTTATTCCCTGTATTTTGTGTTGTAGTTTATATAAATTGTTATTGCTTTGCTCACTCTGTTGCAAATGCTGCTTAGGTGCTCTGGAGGAGTTGGTTTTCAGTCATAAAGCAGTGCTGCAGGAGAAAGAGCAGCACGCACTCCACCTAGAGGAGAAGGAACGGCAACTGCAGCAAGAGGTGAGTTCACTTTATCCATTCTGAACATGTAGAGAAGTCGCCATTTGTTTCTCATTTCAGTACACATTAATTAATGAAACTGAATATATTGTATAGACATTTCACTCAGTTAGCTAGCACCAGTCTATAAAACAATAAAAAACAAAACACGATGCAAACTTTTAAATCTGAAAACACAATACAGTAAGTTTTGTTGTTCCTCTCTGTGAAACAGGTTTTGCGCCTACAGGAGGAGAAGACCTTGCTAAAACAGAGCTCAGAACAAGAAGTAGGTCAGCTGTGGACCCAGCTGGAGAACATGAGGACCAGTCGCCAAGAGTTGGGAGGTGAGATCGATACACATCTGCTTGACAATGCTGTATTTTCATCTACTGCATTAAATTCTCACAGTTAAGATATTTAACACTTCCCAAGTACAAGGTGAATGAAACATGTTGGTTTATTAACAATAGTTGTTGTCTGAAAAAAGAACACTTGTACTCTCAGACGTCCACTGCATGTGTGTATTTCCAGCTTCTGTGTTCTTACCTTGTTCTGTCTTTGTTGTCCACCTCACTTTCTCACAGAGCTGAAGGAGCAGCTGCTCGCTCGCTCATCTCGCGTGGATGACATTGAGCACCTAAAGACAGAGTTTAATGAACAAAAGCAGGAAATCAAAGAGCAGAATGAGGCTGAGCTGGAAAGCCTGAGGAGGTATGAGAGCCACATAGGCACACACACACACTCTCAATGCATTTATTTCCACAAAAGTCTTACCTTCCAGTATTTGTTCTTGTTTGAAATGTGATGTATAGAATAAAAGCTGATATTCAAACTCTGGTTGTTTATCACTGATGTGGTTTGCACAGCATGCCTTGTATTGGCCACAGTCTACAATTGTCAGTTATCTGTCAATTTTCCTCTTCCTACTGTTTTACTGACCCCATGCAAATTATACATGTTTTTCCTTCATCCTCCTTTAGGTACTTTGAGCAGCGATTGCGGGTAACAGAGGAGAACTACAGAGAGGAAATTGCTCTGCTCCAGCTCAGGCTGGTGGAAGGTGCCTTGGAGGAATCGGTGCTTAAAACAACAGATGACAGGTATGCCAGTAGGTCCGTATGTGAGACAAGATACATGTACTAAAAAATTGGATAAAATATATTTTTTAATATCGGTGCCTTTGGTCTGTTTCAGTTTTACATCTCAAGGCCAAGCTGAAGAGGAAATAGATCATGTGCTTTCTGATACTGGCCTCAAACTGGAGAAACACAAGGTGCGCACGCAATGTGTGAAGAAATTAATTGTATAAGATTGTATTCTTGAAGACATGCTGTTGCTAATACATTTGCTTTGAAATTGGCCACCGTTAAAGTTGCTTAATAGAATTTTGATGAAGTCTCCAGCTCAGGTTTCACAAAACAGTGGAGTAAATTCTCCTGCACATTTCGGCTGTTAGTTTTGTGATCTTGATCCCAAGGTATCTTAAGAGTCATGTTATGTCCCATCCAGGAAGTGCTTGACAGTTTGCGCCTTCAGCTGGAGGAGAAACACTCAATAGAGCTTGCCAATCTACGATCTTCTATGGCTCTTTCCTTGAAGGAGGAGCTGCAGCAGGTCAGACACAAACTCAGTCCTTCAATCTTTTAATGCACATACACACACACTCTATACTGTCCCCTTTATTCTCTCATTTACTTGTTTTTATATCATTACTTGTACATTAGGTGCGCTCAGACCTCACTGACCACTACTATGAAGAGCTGAAGGACATGAAGACTCGTCATGCACTGGAGCTGGAGCAACTCAGAGCCAAACTTTCTGAACGTCACTTACAAGGTACTTCACACATATCTATATTATGAAATTCAAACATATGCCATTTGATAATAAGAAGTTGCTAAAGTTAAATAACATCTCCTCAAATGTATTTGTCGCAGAGCTTACCAGAGTTCGTTTAGAGGCAGCAAGGCAGGTTGAGGTGAGAAAAGATAATCTGATAATCTGTACAACAAATTACTCATTGAGTTTATGGGCCATGTAATGCAAGATTATGGTGATTTTAATTAGGTGGAAGTGGAACAGAGGATGTGGTGTCACACTGAGGAGCTGCAGACAAGGATGACCGTCATTCACACCCTGGAGAACAGACTGGCTGCCTTGAGTAAACAACATAATGCAGAAATGCAAAGGAACACACAAAAGGTACACACTCCTATACAAGCCTGCATGCTTGAAAGGTAAAAAAAATTCTGATTTGATAATACAATATGGGAATTTTAAACCATGTTGTTTATGTATATGTTCCTGCCTTTTACAGTTGAAGCAGGAGTTTGCTGGGGAGCTCGTTCATCTTGAGGACGCTCTGAAACAGGAGAGGGAGCATGTGCAGGAGGAGATGAAGAGGCTGAGAGAAGAGCTTCAAGAGAAGCATGAAGCTGAGCTCTGTGCCCTGAGGTCAGACCTCGACAGAGAGACTGAGAAGGAGAGGACACACCTTGAAAAAGCACTTCACGAGGAGAAGGAGAAGTTAAAGTCTCTACAGGCCGCACTGGACAACGATGAGAGTAAGATCATTCAGAAACGCACATGGGAATGTCTGCTCATTATAGCTTCCAGTCAGATCACAAGTTTTGCAAATGGAATACATTTAAGTTGTTCTCAGCTTGTAACATGTTGTTGTGTTTGTCTTTTAGGCCCACAGGTCCTAATAGTGAGGCAGAGACTGGAGGCCCAGTATGACGGTGAGCTGCAAAGGGCAAAGAGCTGCATGGCAACAGAAATCAAGGAGCTCACTGTTCTCCTCCAGGAGCAGGCTGAGGAGCGGCTACGCCAAGCCCAAGAGAGGTGAGCTCTATCAAGGGAGGTCAGTGGTTTGTCAGGGGTTAGACCCTGAAACATGAGACATGTTTGTATTGTTATATTTAAATATGTTAGTATGTGTGGATTTTTATTTTTCAAAAAAACAGAACGTACACCTAAAGAGGTGCAGATGGGTAATCAGGGCTGCAGCTACTGATTATGTGCATTATTGATTTCATGTTTTTAACTAAAAAATCTATTTCTTTAATTATTTATTATATAAAATGTAAAAAATAAATGGTGAAAATGCCCTTGACAATTTCGATAATGTCATCTTCAAATTGTGACAAACTCTGAATATTATGCAGTATCCCAAGTCACTGGGGACTGGTGTGTTTTTCCTTAAATCATTACAAAAACACCTCCAGTTTCATGTTGAGGACCCTTGAAAATACTCTGTTTTTAACAGTTTGGGAAACTGTTATTTTGTCTGTGTGTTCAGCTTCCAAGAGGAAAAAGCAGCGTTGGAGCAGAGTTTGGCCCAAAAATATGAAATATCTCTGGCAGAGCTCAAGAACAAACATCAAACTGAGCTGGAACATGAGAGGGCAACACTACTGAACAAACACTCCCAAGAGATGGACACACTCGATGCCAAACACAAAGCACAACTAGATTCACTCGGTGCCAGTCACAGAGATCAGCTTGCAGCTATGGCTGTTGAGTTTGAATCCAAACACAACGCCGAGCTTGTTGCCTTGGAAGCAGCCCTCGATTCCAAACGAAAGGCAGACCTTGAGAGTCTCGAGGTCCTCTTTCAGGAGACCAATCAGGCTCAGCTCGAGGCTTTAGAGGCTGAATTAGCTCGCAAACACCAGGAAGAGGGGGATGAACTGGAAAAGAGGATGCTGGGAAATATGGACACTTTGGAGGCCACATACCTGAAGGAAGTGCAAGTAAGGACACACAATTCATATCAAGTAAAACATAATGTCAAATCTTATGTTGGCAATGTTTGGAATTCTTTAGACATACACAATACTGCTATTGTTAAGGGTTTCTCAGTTTGTAAGTACTTTTGAATGCCATTGTCTTTAATAAATCAGACACTGCGCGATGAAATGGTGCAACTTGAAGAGGGGCATCGCCAAGACCTGAATCGCCAGAAGTCCGAACACAGGCAGATAATGGAGCGCCAAGCCGCAGAGCAGCTGTCCATGAGGGAGGAGCTGAGGAAAGGGCTGGCTCAGGTGCACATAGAGAAGTTTAGTGCCATGGCAGCAGAGCTCAGCCACGTTCACAAGGTGAGACATAAAGATGAGTTAACATGTAGTATACAGTTGGCAAACAAATTTATCGTTCAATCAGAAAACATCAAAATCTTTTATTCATTTATTTTCTTCGTGATTTGTTCTTACAGACTGAGCTGGCTGCCCAAAAAGAGGGCTTAGATACTGAACACTGCAAAGCTCTGGAGACTCTTAAGAAGCAGGTACTTACCCAGTCATCCCTTTGTTACTTTGGCTTTGTAATCTGTTAAAAAGAGACTCTAAGTGTCTTCTCATGAGGACACTGGTTATAATGTTGTTGTTTGTTGTTGCAATCTGAGCGCATATACTTTTAGGGCACAATAGTTTTGAATCTGCTTGACTTTTTAGGAGTTTTGCATCAGTGTGATTAAGTACCTTAAATTGGTGGGTATTTAATTCACTGGAAATATATCGCTATATATATTGTAATGCAATACGTCGCATAACATTACAGCTAATCTGTAATAGAGCATTTTATCCATATTGCAAACCCCTATGATGGCGTTAATAACTTTAATAAATCTATTTCCTTGAATGCTTTTGAAAGTGAATCTTAAAGTTGTTAGCTGTTGCAGTTCGGCTACTAGTTAATTTAATTAATTTTCCTTTGTTATCACGAGTTAAGTGTTTTGCACAAAAAACCTCCGCTATGGTTAATGTTGACTTTTCACTCCTGTTTTTTCCAGTTTGATGTTTTGATGGTCAGCAAGATTTGATTTGTCTTTGCATCCTGTGCACTTTCTCAGGTTTTAGAACTAGAGCAACAGCACAGCACTGCTCTTCAGGAGCTCTCGCATACCTACACTGCTGAGAAAGAGCAACTCATCGAACAGCACAAACTCCAGCTACAGGTGTGTGTCTGTGTGAATGTGTGTCTTTTACAGGGTGAATTAACATCCAATGCTCTGCCTGGTGTGTTGTTTTTAATGGTTTTCAGTAGTGTTCTTGTCTCTATGGCTCTTACAGCCCATTAGAGAGGGGATTACACAGAGTTATTGTTCATCCTTTATAATGGTGCATTTGTGTGCAGAGGCAGAAAGTATTTATTTGGATTTTTTTTTCTGAGAAGCACTATGAATGTGAGCATTTGACCAACTGGATATTGTGGTATTAAACAAACATATCTGCTGTAGGAGTTGAGGAGTGTCTCTGCGCGAGAATTGGAGGCATGCCGCAGGGAGCTTGAAGAGGAGTCATCAAGGCAACGTCAGCACTTCCTAGAAGAGGTGGAGCTCCTCAAAGTCCAATCAGAGGAGAGACTGCAGGACAGGATTAATCAGCTGAAGGTAAAGGAGAAGATGCCCGGGAGTGATGAGGAAAAAGATGACAGTGTGGATAGCTTTAAGGCATCCTTTAGCCAAAGATCTTTAAATATTTGACACCTTTGCAGCAGCCATGTTGCCTGCATACAGTCATTCACTTTTAATGTGAAAAATATGATGATAATCTTTCCCTTTTTATTTTTTAAGTTGTGTAATTATTTGACTCTGAGTGCCTGTTTGAAACATCATTATGTAATAGTTCTGGATTATTGAGAGCTATAGTGTGTGTGTGTGTGTGTTGTGGCATTGCCCCTTCTAAGCTCCAGCTGCACCAGTTCATTCGTAGCGATAGCTCTTCCTCTTGGACTCTGTCCCACTGGAGCTTTATTCAAACCCAGTTTCAACATAATCCCGCCATCATATATGTAGAAGTGTTCTTGTCTGTCTGTCTCTCTGTTCTCTGAAACTGTGCCGCTGGGCTGTGCATGTAGTTGTGTTGCTGCCATCTGAATAGTGTCTAAATGGGATGGATCTAAGCTTTTTATCCTCTGATGCAGAAGGTTTTAAGGCTGAAGGTACTTTTTTTTTTCAGACATTTGGCATTTGACATCTGAAATGTGCAAGCCAGTAGTCAGCCATAAGCCAGTGAGACATGGTCGGAGATCTCTTTAGCTGAGGAACAAATAAACCTACACTATACTACAGCTTTTTAAGATGGCGATCTGCATCTTTTAATTGATGTTCCACCATCACTGCTTTCTTTGAAGACGGAGTTTGAGGAGCAGAAGCAGGCAGAGCTTGAGGACCTGAGGCGGAGCTTCACATCTGAACAAGAGGAGAAGGAGCTGAGCTACACAGGCAAAATGAGCCAGCTCACTGCCCAACTGCAGCAGCTAGACGCTGTGGTGGCCCAGGTACCACACACACACACACACACACACACACACACACACACACACACACACACACACACACACACACACACACACACACACACACACACACACACACACACACAAATTCCCTACCTAGTGTCGTGTTTTTACAGTTTTTTTTTTTTTGTGTGTGTTATTTGTGCAAATGAAAATCTAGAATAGGGTGACACCTGCAGCTTCACTTGCTAGGGGCAAGACTAGACAGGCCTGAGAAAAATGCGTTGTATCATGGGTGTTCAAAATCAATGAGATAAATGACAAGTTATACTGACTAACAGTAGAAGTAAAAACATAAAATATTGCTAAGGCATGGCATACATAGGCTGGATTTTCATCTTTTCCTCACAAAGGATTACAGTGGGAAAGAGATTATCATATCAATGAATCACCACACTAATCTGGTGTGTATATGTTGTGTGTCGTGTGGTCATGCTCTCTAGTTTGAAGCGCGCAATAGAACGGAAATGATCCGTCGATTAGTCGATCAACAGAAAAATTCTTTTCAGTAATTTTTCAAGCCAAAATGCCCAAAATTCCCTCATTCCAGCTTCTCAGTTGAGATTTGCTGCTTTTCTTCGTCTCATGTGACGGTAAACTGAATATCTTATGGTTTTGGAGTGTTGGTCAGACAAAACAAGACATTTGAAGACATTACCTTGGGCTTCAGGAAATTGGGGTGTGACCTTTGTTTTGACTGAAAGATTAATTTGAGACAATTATTGGCAGATTAACGATCTAAAAAATCATACGTTGCAGCCCTGGCCGGTAGTAATAGACAGACTCCAGATGGCAGAATAATCTCAAACTCAAATGCATAGCAACACACATTCATACAAATTTCGGCAGAATATAATCAAAGCTTTATTTTGTTGGTTCGTTGTTGTGGAGATGTGAAGCATACTGAAACTTTTTTGTTAATCGTTTACTATCCCCTTGGTTACCAACCAGGTAGAAATTTAGGCTTAAGAATCTAAAGCGACAGTTTCCGAAAAACTGTTTTTGACTGTGTAGGACTCGCTTCATAAATACATGTGATTTCTGCAGTCCCATGCTCCTCTTCTGCTAATTCTGTAGATTCATAATGAACCTTGTTGGCACAATCAGCATAAATGTGCCTCATGTATGTATACATTTGTTTCCATGGCACCTGCCCGGCTTAGCTCTTAGTAGTGAGATATTAACACAAACGCACACACGACGTTAGCAAAGAGAAGCTTAAGAGAGGTTGGGAGGGTGCTGTTGTCAGGGCAACAGCATTGTTTTGTTGAGGCAGGTGGCTGCATGAGACGTGTTTGATGGGGGAAGCGGGAGGGAAATGGGGGGAAAAGAGAGGGAAGACGAGGTGAAAGGAGAGGGAGAAAACGAAGGGGTCGAGGAACCAAAGGAAAGAGAAATGAGTGCAGACCTGGAAGAACACCCTGATAAAGGCTCTTCTGAGAAAAAGTGCAGCAAAAGTTGGCTCTTCCCAATCCCACACTGACTTGGCGCTTAACTGGAGTACTTCTGCCTGTATGTATGCTTTAGGCTGGTTTAAAGTAGGAGGAATGTATTTTTTGTCTAATAGTGGAAGTATTTGGGGTAATGGTACTGGTTGTTGTCTCTGGATAAGGTGGATTTCTCTGACAGTCAACATCTGGCTTTGATTTGCTTTTGAATGCACAACATGCCTTCTGCGTTTGTCATACTCTTGGCACTGATAGGATGTTGGAGGCCATATGATTCTGTTATTTCTCTTGTGCCAGAGACTATGTGATGCATTTTGAACAAAGAGAATAAGCTGTCAGGGAGCGAATCTTTCATGTGTTCATTTGATTAATTTTGGTTTGATCTTCAGTCTGTTGTTTCTCCCCTCTCTGGCACTCAGTTGCACACATGGGTAGTTTTTAAACATGTACTAGGACATGTAGGTGAGAGAGGGGCAGGTAATAGGCATGTGTTAAGTCTTGGTAGAATTTAACAAGCTATCTTTGTGTCCATTTCTCCAGCTGCGAGCAGAGGTTGGCTGTCTGCAGGGAGAGTTAAAAGGGAAGCGTGCAGAGATGGAGACTTTGGACACTCTCCTCCAACGAAGGGAGCGAGAGAGTCAGGAGGGAGGCAACCTTCTAAAGATGCTCACTGATGACTTGCAGACTGCTAAAGAGGAAAGGTAAGTGATGTGTCTTTACGCTGAGAAATAAACACTAGCATTTGTATATTCATACGTACACTGCTTGGCGTATGCGTGTCTGATGTGTCATTGTTTTCCCAGACGTAAACTGCACCAGGCCAATGAAAAGCTGAGCAAGGTTCTGATTGAGATGGTTCGCAGCACCATTGCAACAGAAGAGCTGATTGGACAGAAGATCAGTGCCAGAGCCAAAACATCTGATCAGGCGACCCATCAGAGGAGCTCAACGGGGAACAAAGTTGCACAAGAATCAGGTCAGTTAGTGTCATCTATTCTGAAGTTGCAGAGCATGTTATGCTTTGATGACACAGCGAACTATGGTTCTTTTGGCTCAGTCGAGTTCACAGGTTTTTATTAGAGATACAGATATACATAGAGATGATTTAAATGGTTAGATCCAGTTCTTGAGACCAAGTGGCTTTTCTTATATGTACAATTTAAATATTTGCACCAATTAATTTTGACTTGTTCTTTTCGTAGGTATTTCAGTTGCAGACTTGTCTTCAGATGACCTAGAGCTGACCCAGCTGCTCTGTGAGAGCCTGCTGGTTTCAGATACTCGGATCAATCCTGGGGGAGAAGAAGCCGCTCTGAATGCCTGCAGCAGACTCCGACACACTGTTGACACGCTAATGGAGCTGCTCAACCAGGCCAACACACAGGTGAAGGATGCATAGACCTACTGATATCTCAACAATCCACAGGAAAAACCTTCTTTCAATTAGCTTTTTTAAAATGGTATTGTTAGCTGTCTAATAATCATGGGTTTCTCACTTTTTCTCCAGCTGGAGCAGACTCATGGTGTCCACCTTTCTCTGGAAGAAAAGTTCTCTCAGGGCAGAGAAGACTCCGCCCAACTCCTTGAGCAGCATAAGCTCCTATTGGAGCAGCTCGATCAGGAGGCGAAGCTGAAGAGTCGACTCCAGCTGGAACTCCACAAGGCAGAGGGTGAGCACTGTATCCTCATTGGCTCTGCTTCACTTGACTCATGCTCCCAAGTTACAGTACTTAATCTACTGACTGTTAGCATGCCTTGCTCCTCTGCCTATGCTCCAATTTTACCATTTGCACTGAAGTTTAAACATAACTCAGCTATTTCTGATGCTGAGCATGAGAATCTCTTTCCCCTTTCACATAAACATTTTGACTTTGCATGATGTGTTCAGGACTTCTGGATGGCTATGTGGCTGAGAAAGCAGCGCTAGAGGAGTCTCTGCAGCAGAAGGAGGCCCAAGAGGAGAGACTAGTGGAGGAGCTGGAGGACCTGAAAGTGAAGCTGCACCAGATGCAGGGTCTCACGGCAGAGCTGGACAGCCTGAGACTGAAGCATCAGGAGCTCAGTGAGGAGCACACACTTCTCCTGCGCCAGAAGGAGCATCTCTCCGCTGGTCTGGGGGAGAGAGAGAAAGGTGAGCGGAGCAAGCACACAGTCATGAAATCACGTGTAACTGCATAAAATGTTACATGACCTCTTTAGTGAGCTTGACCGCACACTT
This sequence comes from Macquaria australasica, assembly GCA_005408345.1. NCBI lineage: Eukaryota > Metazoa > Chordata > Actinopteri > Centrarchiformes > Percichthyidae > Macquaria > Macquaria australasica. Next base: position 236,652 of record SEMN01000482.1, on the reverse strand, counting down.
ATGTCTGTGCTCAGATGTGTCTTCTCTCCGTAGGCCATTGGCTCAATTTAGATCCTGATACAGGTTTGTGGGTCAGAGTGGAATATGTGTGTGTGATGAGGGTGGGGTGAATATGCAGTATATTTGCAGTGCTGTGTGAGGTTGCTGTTTGTAACACTACCATTGCCAGTAGCTTGTAGCAAAGGCTCTTGGAGTGCTGTCATTTTACCTCTTAGACAATGTTCTAGTTCAGAGCTGTTAAAGAGAATGCATTCAGTGCCTTTTCAGGAGGAAAGGCACAGAATGTTTAATAGTTGTATGTATTTAACCCCTCTCATGTCTTGCTCGCTTTTAAAATTCCTGTGTGTATATTTACATCGAAACAATTGCCCTCACCTTTCTCTTTTATTTTCCAAGCTCTACTAGCAGAGACGGAGCGTTTGGCCCAGGATAGGCTGGACTTGCAGCGGCAGGCAGAGAAGGACCACAGCTCTCTGTCACTGCGCCTCAGGGCGCTGGAGAGGGAGCTGGACGAGCAGGAAACAAAGGTCCTGGAGACGGAGCAGCACCACAAGACCCACACCGAAGACCTCAACCAGCGTGTCCAAGCACTCGAGAAACAGCTGAAACATGACCGGCAGTTTATCGAGGTGAGTTTTTACAAATTAAAATAATCTGAAATTGCAAGTATGATCTTGCATGCTCACGTCACTTTCTAGTGTTATTTGAGAGTGTCACAGATAATCTCTCTTGTTGCTGCTTAATGCAGAGGATGCAGTCTTCAACAATTCAATTTGTTCCTGTGCATACAGGAGCAGGCTGTGGAGCGTGAACATGAGAGAGATGAGTTCCAGCAGGAGATCCGAAGGCTGGAGGCCCAACTCAGACAGACAGCCGGCGTGGATAACAAAGGACACAGGGTGAGGCCCATTCATCTGATAGCAAGTATATACAGTAATGTCTAATGAGATATTTCCCAACAGGACAATACCTTACAAATTCTTCTATTTCTAGACAAAGATGGTAAAAGTGCATTGCATTTGCTGTGTGTGTGTGTTTTGATGCGTCTTTTGTTTTGAGTGTCTAATGCATTGCTGATGGGATTATGAACCAGTTAACGGTGTACGTAGCAGTACTTACAGCAGGTTGAAGTGATGAATGCATTGTTTGTTTGCCAATGAGCCTGACATTTGCCATGTGTTTATTCCTGTGCTGAACGGATTGCTGTAGTTTGAGGACTTGGTTCTGCAGGTATGAAATCTAACTAGCATACTTCTCTTAGCTCCTCTGACTCTTGTGCATGGTGTGTATTGTACATCATTATTTCTGCGCAATCATCCATAGATTAATTGTTGGTGCTTATATGTGCATGTCATAAGTTCTATATTCGTTCCCATTTCATTGTCCATTTGCTAATATTTGTTTGCTTCTGTTTCGCACTTCATGACTTTCATCTCCATGTCACTGCTCTCTGGAATGGCTTAACTTCAATGTTCGGTACCAGCGGCCGCAGATCCGCAGCCAAATAATCTACAAATCATCTAGTTTTTCATTTGCAAATCCCTTTCTGCTACTTAAAACTAGAAACTTGTTATCCAAAATGTTGTCCCCTCTATGTCTCTGCAGGTGGAGAGTCTACAAGCTATAATCAAAGACAAGACAGAGGATCATGCCTCCTTGCTCACAGCCAATCAGCAAGCCAGGCACGATCTTGCAGAACGCAATGAGGAGATAGACAAGCTAGCCGGGCGAATCAGAGAGCTAGAGCAAGCCCTGCTTAACAGCGCTGAGAATAATAGATCTATGAGTCAACTGGAACAAGATCTCCACAGAGCAAAGTTGAGAGAACAGGAGCTCACACAAGTAAGAAAATGCATACTTAACAATACTGTCCTGCATGTGAACTTGAAATCACTCTTAATACCAATGTGTGCTCGCATGTTATTTCCTCATAAATGTACTCCCTTTTGTCAGGATAAACAGGCACTGGAGCAGCAGCAGCTGTCCAACAGGCTTCAGATCTCCGCCCTGCAGTCCAAACTGGATGAGACGAGACACTGTTATCATGACAACACGCGTGACCCCACCCAGGAGCTTCGGGATGCTCTAGACTCTGCTCAGCAGACCCTACAGAGCAAAGAGCAAGAGGTCTGTAGGATTTTATGCAGCTGGTGTACAGTAGCTGAGATTTGGACTGGTATGGATGTATAGATGTTGATTGATGCATGTACTGCAGTGCCACCTTCTGGCACAAATGTGTATGGGTTTGCAGACTTGATCAGTCTTTTAAAAGCCATCACTAGGACTACAAATCTCTGAAAACTCAATAATTTTAACCCACTACAAAAAACTATCTTGCGATTATTGAACTTGGAATATATTTTTTAGTCTTTATTTAAAAAGTAATGTTCTGTCTTTTAGGTCGAGTCCCTGCTTGGCCAACTGGAGACTGTGCAGAGAGACTTGAGCATCAAAGAGGTTGAACTAAAACACCTCACCCTACAGCTGGAGCTACTGACCAATCAGAATGCAGCTCAAGTTAACGAGCTCCAAGAACAGATTGCTGCCCTAAAGGTAGGTGCTACTTCGTCTTCATATCAAATTGTTACCTATTTTATTCAGCTGTATTGTAAGTGAAACTTCTAACTTATATTTAGACAGAATTATAACTAGCTTTGTCAAATGGATTGACTGCTGTTGATTGGTGTACAGTATCTATGTAAAGGAGAGAATTACTCACAACTTGAGAACCAAGGAGGATATATTTGTTAAAGTGGACAAAATTGATTATTTATTTAATTCCTCAGGCTAGACATTAAAGTATGCATCATAAACACACCATACAGTGTAATTTTTGGCCTCTGATGGTGTGTGTATGTAATTTTATCTATTTATAATTCCCCCAGAATATTTTTTTCTTTTCCTCATCTTTAAAAGATCTTCATGTTCATATGGTGTTGATTTTGTTTGTTATATTCATTATCTCCTTGAAAAGGGAAAAAATAAACGTACAACTGAAAACATAACTTTTAATTGAACTGGTATGCACCACTCTGCTTGCAGGAGAATGTGTCTGCTCTCGCCATACTCACCGAGGAGAAAGAGGCACAAAGCGAGGTGGAGGATGCAGAGGAAGAAACCCTCCCCTCAGCATTACTCCAGGAGAAAAATCAGGAGATCGACCACCTCAACAACGAGATCCAAAGATTGGAACAGGAGTTAGAGAACACAGGGGACAACAAGGTCAGAATAAGTACACATAGAAAACATGCAGACAGCATGGCAGTGCACATGGTGGTTGAGGCCGTTAATTGTTTTGATCTTTCTAACAAAAAGGTTTTGGAGGCTGAGCTTGAGGATCTGCGCTCACAGGTGGAACACCTTCAGACTGAAGTCATGAGAGTGCGTGAGGACAAACAGGAAGAAGAGGAGCGCCTTCATGAGGTCATCAGCACACTGCAGGCAGAACTCGCCACATTAGGCCCCAACCTGCACGAAGTCAGTGACTCTCAGGATGGCGACAGCATTAATCCCTCGCCCGCTCCCAGCCCCGAACCTCAGCACTATACCATCCAGGAACAAGAGAGGAGGGGAGGGCCAAGTAGCCTGAAGCAAGAACTCAGTCTGACTCATTCTGCCTCATCCCGTTCCCTTCGATCTCGTCTCAAGGCCCTTCAGAGCCAGCTGGAGACTGCGGTGGCAGAGAAAGAGGGACTGGAGCGATTACTGCTCACGCAGGAGGAAGAGTACAGAGGGCACGGGGAGGAGTTCGGAAAGAGGCTGAAAGCTGAGAGGGAGAGGGCAGGTGAACTCCAAGGTCTCCTCACCGTCAAAGAAGCTGAGCTGGAGGAAATCAAAGCCCAGATAGAAGAGGAGAGGGAGAAGAGGAAACTATCTGAAGAGGAGAGGGACAGTTGCAAAATTCAAGCCCAAGAGATGAGCGCTCTGCATGAGAAGAACGCCCACCTCAGCTCTTTGGTTACGGAACTCCAAAAGAAAGAACAGGAGAGTGTGAGCGAAATCGAGACTCTAAAAACAAAGGAGCAGGAGATAAAAACAGAAATGGGAGCCCTCAGAGAAACCAGTCTCAGTCTTGAGAGACAAGTCCAGGAGGTAAGAGCAGAGGTGGTAGACATGGAGGAACTGGTTGCGGAGGAAAGGACAAAGACTGAAACCCTTAAGACTGTGAAAGGAGAACTTTTTGCTGAACGTGAAGCACTGAGGAGGAGGGAGGGGCAATTCCAGGAGGAAATTGAAAGGCTCAGGCAGGAAGTGACTTCAATGAGAGCCTGTATCCAGGACCTGACAGTTCAGCTCAATGAGAAGGAAACCAGCCAAGAAGAGGCTCAGAAGGAAGTGCTGGTGAGTGTCGGCTACAAGCTTAACTATATTGTTAAAAGCACAGTCCAAGATGTAAATGTAAACCAATATTTCAGACACAGGATTGCCACCTCTTTGTCACTTTCCAATTGAATGAGAGGCCTTTTAATAAATAAATAAATAAATAAATAAATATAGTATATATATATATATATATATATATATATATATATATATATATATATATATAAAAATAAATCAATCTAAGGTTTGAATTAATTATTTTTGATGCTGTTAAAATGTTCGTTTACATAATTGGTTTAAAGCACGGCAGTAAAACAGACCTTTATTGTCAGTAAAACTGTAATTATGTCTCTGATTATACATTACTAAAATGTATATGCTCAAAATGTGCTGACTGGGCCTTTAATCTGGTCAGAAGAACCGGACCAGTCTTTATATGCTCCAGGTTTGAAAGGGGGTCTGGGATTTTCCTCAGCAAAATTATTCGGATAACTTAAAAAAAACCTGCTTCAACAGGCCCCATGTCAAGACAGGAAATACCTTGCTGCAGCTTTTTTGCTAACGTACAGCTGTGCTAAGGACTGCAGGCAAGACCACATCTGGTTATAGTTAACTGCCGTAACACGTCATCACAGCGTCGCTTCAGAGACAGCAGAATCTTACGAACACAGAGGAAGTGCCATTAAAATGAGGAAGCAGGGGGGAAATCTTTGGTAGCCGTTGTTTTTAAAGCTCTGATCTTTATTTTTCATATCTTTACGTCCTATCTTGGCAGGATGTGGTAAGGACAAGTTGTGGTGGTTTTAAAAGAAAGCAAGGGAGGCTGTAATGCATTTGCTGGGCTGCTGCATGTCTTTGCAGTCTGGTCTGTTTTTGATGAGTTCATAGTTTTTTAGCAGATGTAGCCATTGTTGTTAGTGTCCTAAAGAGGTAACACGGCATGAACGTGTGGTACTCCGTTGTTGCTCTTGTGTAAACAGTAGTTGAAGTTTTTCCGGGAAAAACTGAAAACTATGAACAAAATAAAGTTAAAATATGGTATGTGGTTTCATAAATATTAGTCTAAGCACTGTTAATTCTAGCTGCGAATAAGTGTCTCTTTTTCTCAGACCCATGCAGAGGTGACCCTGGCTAAAGCAGACGCTGCCTTGAGACAGAGGGAGGCTGAGTTCTCCAGACTGAGGGCAGAGCATCAGGCTCTGAGGGCGGAGCTGACTGCGGTGAAACAGGGTCTGAGTGCCAGTACAGAAAAGGTGGAGAAACTACATGAGGAAGGACAGGTGGGAATATATGACAACTGAGTAGAGAATATCAGATATAAATTGGATAGCAGCGGGAGTTAATCTGTCAGTCCTTTTGCTCTTTCTGTACGGATCCACTGAGATTTTCATTTGTGGTAGTACTTGCTTGAGTATAATAAGGTTGATGGCTATATTTTAATGTCACTTATTTCTGTCTTGTCAGACCAAAGACCGTGCCTTAGTCGACCTGGAGACTAATAACCAGCAGCTGAAGGCGGAGCTTCAAGGTCTACAAGAAGACCTGGCTGTACAGGAAGAGGAACTGGCCTATCGGCAAAGAGAACTACAGCAACTCAGACAACACTGTCACCAGCAGGACACACTTCCTCACCAGCAAAGAGACCCACAGAAGGGTGAGTACTTAATGATGCTTCAAACGTACGGTCCACATGGCACATTCACACCAATGACAGAAGTAATTGGGTGTCTTTGAGTTTGAGCTGTCTGTCTCCCTATGTAATGAGCTGCCATAATTTTATTTTACTAGGAATGTAGTGATGTTGCTCTAGTAGTGGATTTCAGGATTGAAATCAACAGCAAAAATAGCTTGAGCTTATTCCGCTGCTTCAATGTAGCAATGTGGATTATAATCAAATTAACACTAACCCTTTAAACACGATGGCATCACAAAAAAACATGTTCACATAATGACAATTTTTATTTTCTTCATCTGTCAGATGTTTCTCGCAGAGCTTTTGAGGACGTTGTGAGTGTCTCTCATGATGAAGCCTCTCTGAGCTCTCCAGAGGTTTTAAGGAGACTCGAATGCTCCGAAGACAGAATCCCAGAACGGTTCCTCGCCTCTGTTCTCGGCTCACGTCTATCTGAGTTCAGCGCTCTGAACAGCACAGGCCTGGATCTCCCCCACGTCAAGACCTCTCCCAGGGTTGTGATGGAGCTGCCACACTCCAGGACCATCACACCAGATCCAGCCACTCAGAATACCCACTCCCCAGGCTCCGTGTCGGCGTCTGATAACTTCTCCATGCTCGACTCACTGGACACTGACAGAGTATGTGGTCTAACACTTCATACACACCAGCTTTTTTGGTGTTTTGTAAGAAGCTTTTTTTCTTTGGTTCAGATGTAGTTAAATATTTGTTTACATTTTTGTAATTCTTTTTTTCTTAGGTGCGTGAGTTGGAAGGACTTGACCTAACAGCTCCTCCATCTCCTCTTGGCTCCACCTCCTCCTTGTCAGCACCAGAATGGGCCAGTGATGGATATGGCAGCAGTGAGTATTGCCACACTGAGCCTGATGGTTGTCCGACTGTTGTCTTTGAAGATTTCCCATCAACGGTGTCATGGTATATCTAGAAGTGCAACATCAAGGCAACTGGACTAACTTTGAACTAAAAAAGCCTTTTTAAGATGAGAGGTAAAATGTTTTAAAGAATATAAAGCAAGTCCAGTTGCCTTGACTTGACAAAAATCTGACTTTTGTATGATGTAACAAATTTGACAAAAGTATCCATCATCAAAGGATACGGATAACTCAATACTTTCTGACTTCCCTAACCAGCCTGTGGCACTCAGCCTGAAGCCTATTGATTACTACATAAGACATAATTCTTTAAAAACTGGTCACAAATATGTTATTTTTATTTTTTTTAAAAAGCTAAATAATTTTCTAAAACAGCTGGGCACTGTAGTTTTTAGCCAATTCCAACAGGAGTTACAAGCATTTTGTTGGGGACTTTTGTTTTCAGCTGCAGATTTGATGTGTTAGTATTTATGTCAGCTGGACGGTATGCGAGATCGATTCAGAATAAACTACAGTGTCCATGTTCACCAGTAACAGGTCACCCAGTGCAACGCTGTGGCGCATTGTTGTTTTTTTTATCGTTTTTGGACAAAATGAAGCTTTATGTTACAGAGAAATAAGTTATGTCAGGCTCTGGCTACACAGATAATACTTGTTAGAGGGATCAATTCATTGTTGGTTTTGGTCTTTTTATGGAGTTTGTTGATTATAAGAATTATAGAATATCACCAGACTTATCTACTTAACTCTTCTATTTTCTCCTTGTGCTTCAGATGTGAGTTCAGAATTGGGTGCAAGGCTTAAAGTGGAGCTGGAACAGACTGAAAGGCTGGATGCTCAGTTTGTTGAGTATCTCCGCTGCCGAGGAATTAACCCCACAGTTAACACAGACAGCGCTGCCGGCAGTATGAGCTACAGTGATGACCTGTTGTCACCTGAGCTTCAGGTAGGCTTCATTTATAGTTGGCAGTAATTCTATTTATTTGACAATAAGCCAGTATTTTACTCAGTTTCTTTCACCGTCTTTCTGCAGGGCCTGTTAAAGAAAGTATACCAAGAAAGCTGCCGAATTCTCACTTTGTCCCAACGTCGTGCCGCTTCCTCAACCCAGCCTCATGTCTCAGACTTAAAAACCTTCTCACTGAGTCAGACACAGCATCATTCTGTAGATAGCTCCACCCATCAGGCCCATCAGGACAAATCGTCCTCCAACCCGCCCATGAGCTGGCAGCAGGAGAAGAGGGCACTGCAGGAGACTGTGATTGCTCTCCGTGAGCTGCTCTGTCGAATGGCCCAGAATCACACACAGGTGAGTTTCTGTGGTTTTAAAGAGACTTTACAACTATAATATCTGTCTCTTGGTTCTATTGAGTATCTGTGCTGATCCCATTCTCCTTTCTTCCTCAGACTGACTACAGAGGTGACGATGACTGGCACAGAGATCAGCTCCGGATCAATGGACAGGTTGAATCCCAACTGAGGGCAGAGCTGGAGGACAGCCAGAAACAACTGAAATATGCTCATGACACTCAGCAAGAGCAAAAGAACAAAACACAGTCACTCAGGTACATTACACAGAATAACAGCATTCAAGCACACCTTCTCCACAAGATGACATATTATACAAAAACGGATTATATTGTGTTATTATGTTTTGTATGCTAAAATTGTGCATTCAGTGTGTTAAAGGGGTTTATTTGATCTTAAAAATAGATTATTTTATTTATTTTAAGTTAATTGACTAGTTTGTATTTCTTTTTATCTCATGTCAACCAGTGAGTGCCTGGCCAGATGTGTAACTGCTCCAATTAATCATGTATTATGTATTGTGCAGACAGTGTTTAGGGAATCTTGATTCCTCACTTCTTTGGTGGTGCTAGTATGAACTTTTGCTCTTTTCACCGTGTTTCTGTCACACTCACAAACATGCTTTCATGTAATACAAACAAAAGTGGTGAAAAGTAACGTTAGAATTGTGCTTTTCTTCAGGCTGGCTGTAGAAGAGGGTGAGGAAGCTTTGAGAAGGGAGCAGACCAGAGTCCAGGAGCTTCAACAACAACTGGAGCAGGAGAAAGCTCTGAGTCTCCGCAAGGACAGAGAGGAGGAGGAAAGGAGAGGGGTAAGACGAGGATTGAAAACATGCATACTAAATATACTGTATATTCTCAAATAAAAGCCATAGCAAGACTGTTAATGTGATAATTCTGGAGGAAGTGTTGAGTTTCGTTCATGTTAGCTTAACATTGTTCAGGGGCAAAGTGGCACAGAAAATAAATGTACGTGATGCTTCCACAGTGTTTCCACTGAGTTTTAAAGATTAAACAATGAAGAGTCCAGAGTGTGTAGCCAGAGTGTACCTGAGCTTTCCCTTTTTAAACTCTGAAAGATGACCCTCCTCTTCCCTCTCCAGGCTGTGCAAGTATCTTCTGAGCAGCTGAGGTCAGAGGTCATGGCCCTGAAGGGTCAGGTGGAGCAAGAGAGGGTGGCCTGCAGCAACCTCAGACAGGAGCTTCAGATTGAACAGTCCCGCAGTGTGTTGCTGGAGAAACGCCTAGACGACACCCATAATGAGCTGGAAGATGAACGCCAGCTTTCTGCTCACCAACAAGAGCTCAACTTGCAAGAAAAGACTCGTCTTGAGCGCCTCCTCACTGAAGCAGAATCTCGCTCGGCAGAAAGTCACTCTAAGCTTGCAGATGCTCACAGGAAGGTGGATGAAGAGAGAGACCGTTGCTTCAGGCAGGTGGACGAACTCAGCCACAGACACGAGGCGGATGCAGCCAGTGACAGGAAGTTCATCTCCGACATGCGCGCCCAGCTAGAGCAGGAGCGAAGGCAGGGGGAGGAGCTGGCAGCCGTGATGGACAAACTGAGGGCTGAGCTACTGCAGAGCAGAAGGAAATGGGAAGAGGAGGACAGAGCGAGGAGGGAGGAGCTGCAGAGGGAGCAGGAGGCCGCCACCCGACATCGTGTAGCTATGGAAACCTTGAAGGAGCAGAAACAGGAAGCCAGCCGCACTTTAGAGGTGGAGCAAGAGCGGTCCAGACGCCAAGGGGTGGAACTGGCTGAGCTGAAGGAGAGACTGCGCCTGCTGAAGGACAAGGAGAGGGAGAGGGAGGAGCAGTGGGAGAGAGAGAGGAGGAAGGGGAGGCAAGAGCAGATGGAGAGGGAGAGACGACAGGAGAGGACCAATAACAAACTGGTAAAACATCAACCTCGTTCTTAGAATTCTGTATGATACTCACTACTTTCACAAATGTAATGCTCTTATTTTAGATATATTGTAGATGATTTTTGATCCACCAAACACACTGCCTTGTCAACATTTCTGACTTTAGTGCGAGTTGGAGTTGTTGAGGCAACAGGACCAGCAGCGCATGCAGGAGCTGCAGCGCACTCTGGCGGAGCTGGAAAGAGAGGAGCGAGAGATGGCTGCTCAGAGGCTGTCTGGACGAACCACAGGGCAGCAACACAAGGCTGCATCTTCACAGCAGCTCAACAGTGACTTCCAGGCAGGCAGCACACAACAGAACCAGCAGGTACACAAGTGGTTATTACATGAACACTGCTAGGAAGATATTTGGCAAATGATATAGGCAGTAAAACCAGAACTTTTTAAAGAAAATCTCATGCTGATCTTTGACATCTTTACCAACGTGCTATGCCACAGACCCCTGTACTTTCTTACTGTTGGATGCATGTAATACTGGTAAAACAGGAATGTAAACTTACTGGACTTGTAACATGAACGCACTTTTCTCGCCGTAGATTCCATCGTCACCCAGTCTGCTGGAAAGGCTGTTGAAAGAGAACTCGGAGCTGACAGAGCGTGTGACATCACTGAGTCAGGAGAGAGCCACCCTCAAGCACAGACTCGCCTGCCTGGAGCGACAGCTGCGGCGCACGGAGAATGAGCTCGCCAAGGTCGCCACAGAAACTGAAAACAGACCCATCAATGATGTGACTAGCAACAGCAAGGTCAGTAGGAAACGCAAGCACATACTACTTTGGTTAATCCAAACTGTTTAATTAATAGCTTTGAAGTGCAGTGTTGGCCAACGTTACTACACAGACAACAACAATTATAACCTGTGTTTATTGGTTTGCAGGTGCAGCGTTTGTACGAGCGCTACCTGCGTGCGGAGAGCTTCAGGAAAGCTCTGGTGTACCAGAAACGTTATCTGCTGCTGCTGTTGGGAGGTTTCCAGGAGTGTGAGCAGGCCACACTGTGTCTCATCGCCCATATGGGGGCACGGCCGTCACCCCCACTCTCCTCCCAGCGCAGACCCCTCGGACGATTTAGGGCTGCCGTACGAGTTGTCATTGCTGTCTCAAGGTAGGGAGCATACCAGGATGTAAAGATTTGAGATTTACCTTGGCCTTGTGTATGGATAAATCTGATCACATGCTTTTTTTCCAGAATGAGGTTCCTGACCCGGAAATGGCATAGAGCGATCAGAAGATTATCTGTGTCTGGGACTGTCAATTGGCATGCTCCAGGTCAGCTCAGTGAACACATTTTATGATGATATGCATCACTTGACAGCGAGTGGGTGGGTTTTTAATCTTAATGTCTCTTACAGGGCCTAAAGCTGAAGTTTTAAGGCAACAACAGCCGAGATTAAATTATGACTCGCCACCAAACAGAGACAGCAGTGCCGTCCAGAGAGACACAGTGTCCGCTCTCGTTCCACCCACCAAATCACCGTTCAGGTTGCACAACAGGTTTGTACTCCTCTTCGGCAAAGACTAATCACCTTCAGATTGTGAAGTGCAAATCTTCACAAATATTTTTCTTCTTTCCTCAGGTCGTACTCCAGCACCAGTCTGGCCTCGGGGCATTCAGGAGGAACGTCTCAGGATCCAGAGCGATCCCTGACAGACTATATCCACCATCTAGAGAAAGTCCAGCAGCGGTTGGTGGGAGCCAAGCAAGGTGAGCAGCATTAAGTAAAGGTAGGGTGAAACGGGTGAATTTCAGGACAAAGGATGGATGCACCAAGGTGGAGGAAATTTTAAAAAGCTGTCATAAATTTGGTGCACACGGGACTGGGCCCATTCATCGGTTAAAGGACTGAGGCACTTTCACTTCCTGGCTTTCATTCATTGCACCCTGCTCCATGGCAAGCTGTAAAACTTGCATGTTTGTGATATCTCTGAGCAGTGTCCAGTTAGGTTAGAAATTATACTGGTGATGGTACCCACAAATTTCAAGGCATCCCACTCTGACAAATTATCAAGCACAACTTCTTGGGTTTTGAGTGCCTAATTGGAATAGTAGCAAGTGATATCACACTGGGAGATGTAACAGGGCACTGGGTTTATGTTTTATAGCTCTTATGCCAAGATCAGACCACACAATATCAGCCCGGTAATGGCCCAAACGAAAAAGAGGGTCAGGTGCAACAGTCTAGTTTTATCCCTTTTTAGTGTCATAGTGGAAGACGGCAGAGCCAAAGCAGCATCTATGACTCATCACAATGTCCCATTCTAGCATTTTAGAACAACTTCTACATCGTGCTCCGTAACATTGCCCCATAGGAGCCCAGATCACCTTTCTGTGAACAACTGTAAACATGGCAAAGTAAGGAATTATGTATTTTTCTATCACCCCTAACAGTGACTATATCAACAGACACAAATATTGTGTGGTCTGATCCCAGCATTAGATGCATGTCTCCTAATTTGGTCACTTTTCCAGGAAGTGTTTTTTCCCATTCATCTGAGAAAAATGCGCTGTCTGTTAGAGTTCAGTGCAAGACAAGTAATTCTGATTTTGTGATGGGCGGCCCAACACTTCCTGCAAAACAGCATGTTATTAAATCCCACAAAACCTGTGCTCTATCATCTCCCAACCTAGTAAGCAAGACTCATTTAGCCCCGCCCCCTAAAGAGGAAAGGAGGATACAGTCAGCCTGTTCCCCTGATATGATTGGTTATCGGCAGCGCTGGCTGCAGGAGAATAGGACGTGGCTGTACCTGAGCTGCTTGTCGCCCCTTTACCTGAATGGTCCAGGTGAGTGTGAGTGTAAACTACTCACTCCGCCAAACAATATAGCAGCACAATGCACCTCTCAGGATGGGTGCTGACTTGTCATCAGTAGATTAGAGGTGGTAACACTCTGGTCTGAAACGTACATGCCCTGCAGATTTCTGATGCTCCTATATTGATGTTAATTCATGGTCATTTCTGTGGATTGCACATGTATTACTTCATAGTTTGTTTGTTTTAATACATTTTGTCTATCCAGACAGTCATTTGTTTCGGTACATGTCAGAATGATATAAACATCAACTAACAGATTTAAATTTAGCTTGACATAAGTTTATCATGAAATTATTGGTGCACTGCCTTCAGTCTACTTAAGGCAAACATCATATATTGTTTGCTTATATATTAATTTAGAGGTTTAATTCAGGACATATTTTTGTAACAAATTTTATTTTTTAACAAATGCACAGTTTAAATGTACCGTTACCCACATTACTGACAACAGTCAGTTGGACTCTGTCTTTGGTTAAGATATGTTTACTCAAAGCAATACAAGTCAGACCATCACCGTTTATTGTTTTTAACTTTTCGATAGCTTATGTATGGATTATGCTCTGCAAATGATATTTCTCATAACTTTTTTTTTTTTGTGTCTCATCAGGTTCGTCTGTTCTCCATCCCGACCCAAAGTTGTTCGACCACTGAAAGAATGAATGTCTCCTGTGTGCATATTGTTCCAAAACTGTCCATGCCTTATACGTCCGTGTAGAAATATGTAGAAAGGAATATCACACATTGGTGATTTTTATGAGCACATAAATTATTTTTCAATATTTTCTATGGTAATTTTGCTATTCTCTGTATTTTGACGGTCACTCTTGAGATGTTGCAGGAACAAATGTTTTTCATGATTTTAAATAGTGCAGTTTGTTATTTTTCTACTAATATTTTATACCCTTTTGTGCTACTAATATGTAAATAGGACTGATGTTCATTGTACGTGTCCACATTTGCACTGGTTTTATACTGGAAATCTATGATCATCATAGCTAGTAAGTGTGTTATTGCATAAAGGTGAACCATATACGTTTTTTGTGTTATCTATGTTTCTACCATAAAGTTGATAAATATTTTAAATGTGTGCTTACAAACCAGACTGGCTTATTTTGTGGCAGCTCTCGTAATTTTAAGTATATCCTGGGGTATCTGTCATTTTTGCATGATGAAAGTTCAAGAAATGATCCGTATTAGTGTTCCATCAACATGTGCTACTTATTTATTTAACGTTAATACTGAATAGACTCAAACAGTAATTCTCTTTTTAAATACAATACCCTGTTATAATAAAATAACATGAACACAGTACTGTAGAACAAAATAACAGAAAATAAACACTGTAGAGGCTCATTCAAAGTGGCCACAGGCAGGTAGAGGATGATAATTGAGTACAGACTTATTCTAGATGGCTATATTTTAACAAAACATAGCTTCTTGCATTGATGACATTTCACTTAACTCTTCCAGTCCAGATTTAAACAGAATTTTGTGTTTTTCTCTCCATTCTCGCCTTAATGGAACAATTTCATTCTTGACCTCTCTATACAAGTTGTCTAAATGATTTTGTTACTCTGCTAGCACTCGTGATTAGTCAGACCTGTCTTATTTCCCTTCCAGCGAGATTTATGATTACTATGTATGCAGAAAAGATGAGACAAGAGGCATGATAAAAGCAAAAATACTCATGGTAAGTCAAATTTTGTCAAAGATTGGTTTTATGTTGTCAAATTTATTTTTTAGTCAAAATTTTGACTTACTATAATATTTTTGACTCAGAATTTACATTTGTAAAATCACTAGTGAAAATTATGAGAAAATTTTGACTTTGTGTTATTACTTTTGGTCTAGAAAGTTACATTTCTGACTTTGAATCTTACCATGAGCATTTTTATTTCTATAATGCATAATCTTTGATCTGTTTTTCCTGAAATGTGCTTCCATTGATTTTTTTATTTTTTTTAATTACGAGATTTTTAATTGATTACGTTTGTTTTAAAGAGAAAAACGTATTTTCTAATTACAGATTTCATCAACTCCTGAACAATAAAGACATTTCCCCATTATTTGTTTGTCTTCTTGAGAGTCACTGAGATAGTAAATGGGATTATTATGTAACAAAGAAATGACATGTGAGCTTCTTGGTCAGGGGTTCGTTCGTTTATGAAGTCGGCAGAAGCCGCTTGTGGTCGTTAGTCCATTTCTTGCTTCCATTCCAACGGTGCTTCAGAGCTCCGCCCACCCGTTTTTGGCGGTAGACGTATAAAACGTTCGCACTACGTGAAACATCAACACTGAATGACGCACATCCTTAGCATCTCAGCACAGTGCCGCTAACGCTGACGCTAAGTAATGGCAGGCTGTGTGTCGTAGATCGTCGTTTTGACATTTTATCTGTGGCGAGACAGTCCTGGCCCGCGCACAAGGCCCCGTTACACTTTTCTCGTATTTGTCTGGGATGTATGGATGGATAGTTGACGGAATCTCGTCGCTGTTTGAGCCCGTTACGGGGCAAAACCCCAAAGAGTGGCCCGGGAAAGGTAACGTTACCGAGGGGGTCCCCACGCTACCTGGCGTGAAAGCGGGAGCACAGCTGCAGGAGAACCACGGCAGACCGGCTAAACGGAACTACCAGAGGTCGGTTGTTGAAGATAAAGACTAGCTATTTGTGTACTCTCCGTACGTGTTTACTAACAAGAGGTTAATTCTCGATACACTGTTGTATCCCCTGGTTATTTAATGGTTTGGTTCACGTTATCTAAAGCAGTCAGTCGATAATTTAACCAAGGAGGTTAGTTAGTGGATAAAAGTCAGCCAACGTAACCTAACTAGCAGTAAGTTGACGCTAGTAGTGATGTGATATTACCTTAGATATCTGGTATTGTAAGTTAGTTACGTTATTGTAATATTGGCACACATTTACTTTCCGCCATACAGTCTGCATTTCAGTTATATATTATCCATATAAAAAAATAAATACGAAAAACATATTTTACCTTAGTCTGATTACATGATTTTTTGAAGAACAGCCACTCAAATGTAATGTTCGGGCAGTCCCATATGACATGTGTTAACATGTACACACATACCTCTGACCGCCCTGTAGTAAATCCTACCTTCATGAAGGTTATAATGTGTATTAGACTAAATACATCTTAGGCAGGTGCACCTAAAGAACTGGCAGCCAAATAATCGTAATATATGAGAGGCACAAACTGAAACTAACCCAAATGTGTCATCACATTTTCCTGTTACAGTGTTGATGTTGCAGACAGTGTATGCCAGAGTGACCAGGTAGAGGCGAAGAGACGCAGACGAGGTTTGTTTCATTTAAACCAAAAAAAATAAAATCTTTATTCATTCCAAAAGTCTCCCACAAATGAAGATGGTTGTTGATTTGTGTTGTCCTGTCTGTCAGATGTAGTCATTAGCTTTGTGAAGAAGACTGTGGCCGGGGTAGCAGGTCTGCTCAGGCTGCAGACCCCGCTGACGACCAGGTGTGAGAAGCCCAGACATTATGAAGAGACACAGGTGCGTGCTCCAGCTCCCTCCATCAGACGTGAATTAGAAATTTGATACAGGGGAATTACAATTTGATCCACACAGATGCTGCTGAAAAGTTCAGTACACTTGTCTTGTAAATATCAATGGTCCTGTTCAGACTTGGTACTAAAATGCTTCCTGTGTGATCTGACCACAAGGGAACAGTTCTGAATAGAGGTGTGTTACATCCAAAATGCACTGAGGACACATTTGAATGTTACTATGTTTTGTATGTAGTGTAGCATGAACATGACTCTCTGATGTTTTTAAAGATCCACCTATTCATCTTTTTAGTTTGCATCTACTAAAATAAACCTACAAAAATGCATGTGGATACAGTTGATTTGCCTACACCAAACAACACAGACAAGGTTTTAAAGGCTATACTTTAGGCAAAACATGAAACCGTCATTGGAGTCCCCTCTGTATTTTTTTTTGTTTTGCAGTGACCATATTCCTTAAAGTAATATCAAATGTGAACGGGGAAGAAAAATCTGATCACACGTGGTTAATTAAGTTGCATTTGAGACACATTCTGGTAACAAACTAATGCATATCAAGTGGATCAAAACAAAATATGTGTGTATCTGAACAAAAGATACTAGGTGTGAGCAAAGTCAAGTTACACAACATTAGATGCTTAAAACTGCTGTTATCCTGTAGAGTGTAGACTTTGGACATCTTAAGTTTGGTGCTCTGGTGTTGGATTTGTGATTTGTGTTCTCCATCTTTAATTACCTTGCATTTCCTCTGTTGATCCAGCATGTTACTCTGATGGGGATAGATGAGCTCCACACCTCATGGCTGAACAGTACTGAGTGGAGAATGAGTAAGTGAGGATGGCTATTACTGCAGGAAAATAATGATATGTTGACTGTGTTTGCCACTTTGCTTCATCTACCCTCCTCACTGTGTAGTCCTCTCGTCCTTATCCTCACCGTGATTTTGGTTGATTGTGTTCTTTCTCCACAGATAAACCGGTGGGTGGAGTGAATGAGAGGGTTGGGAAGAATCCCTTTCAGAGCTCCTCACCTCCTTTAATGAGGAAATACAGGCAAGTGGTCATGGTGCAGTTCCCTTCACTCACCCACTTTGCTGTAAATATACCTATAAGGCTGCATAACCATCACCTTTTGACAATGCTCCCTTGCTAACGTACATAATATTTCTGAATCCAGCGGGGCAGGGCTGTCTGCAGGGCTCCCCGACAGGGGGAAGGACAGGGAGAGGAGAGGCTCCCTTCAGCTGCTGCCCTCCAGACCTGCTCTGAGGGTGGGAACCGCTAACCCTGATCCAGCCTGCAATGGCTTTGGACACAACCGCTGTTACAAGCCCAGTCTGACCGTGGAAGAGGTAAAATAATAAATGATTTGGCTTTATTGGTTGGATTTATATAAGGATTCTTTATAATCCTCCATAATTTGTAATTTTTTAATGAATTTTGAAGTCTTGAATTTCCTTAATTGCAACATTTATGTAAAAAAAGATATGCCTGATTTATTATGTTAAATGTATAGCCTGACCGATACTGGATATCTTGTGTTTTATCTTTAGGCCATAAAGCAGAACAATAAGGAGCACTACAGGCGCTTGCTGGAGATGTTGACAGAGAAATACAGCAAAAGCCAGCCGCTACCTTTCAACCAAACAAAACCGCAAGAGTGAGTATAACCCATTATTCATGTGGGGTTTGGGGGAAATTTCATGAACATCCATTTAACAACATACCCTAGGTCAGAGTCGATTAGTCCTCTCAGATCCTTTTCTCCTTTTCCTCACAGTGAGTCACTGTCACAGGGTGATCACAGAACTGCTACTTCAGGAAAGGCCTTTGAATCGGTGCCCAGGAAGACGGGATACACAGGTAAGACACCTATATACAATATTCACCTCCAAAGAAACTGATCTGAATCAAAGTAAATGTATTTGATTATTATGGGTAGTTTAAGTGATGCTTTTCACATTACACAGAGTCGGTTGATTCAGACTAAGTTGAAATATGTCTCGTAAACATGTTCTAATGAATCTACCATGCTCGACTGACACTTGTCCTTTTTGCACAGCTGCTCCAAGTGTGTTTACATGGAGAAATGCATCTGCAACCAAGGACAGGTTGGTGTAGTATGTCAGTGTATATGTGTGTTTCATGCATATTGATGAATTCTGATTATTTTACTAACTTCTATATGATTCATCTCCAGGCGGAGTAGTTTGACTTTTAGTAAGACATTCAGTGGAGCCTTTGATGACACACAGCCTGTTAGATGTGCAAAGGTAGTCATTTCTCTTGTTCTCTCATGATATGTCGAAGCACTCATGAAGTTATAATTGTATCAATGTATTGTTTCTGTACTGTCGACCATGTGTTGCAGCAGAAACAGGCAGCAGAGTTGGACCTTTCTACAGAAGTAGCCACTCGCCTCAATCTGGCAGACAGAGAGACTCCAGCTGTCAGTCTCCCTGACACACATTCTGCACATGCAGCACATACAAGGCACAGTGATGAGGACATACCTTGGCTGACCAAGGTGAGATTGTCAGGAGTGAGATGTAGTCACTGTGTTGAAGAAAGCATGGATACAGTTTATTTTAATTAATGTATTTATTGTCTTTGTAGGAAATGGCAGCGGAGGTGAGTTGTGCTCTGGCTCAGAGCGATCCCAACCGTGTTCTAAGTGCAGCTTTCAAACTTCGCATCACACAGAGAGACTTGGCCACACTGCAGGAAGGCGGCTGGCTCAACGATGAGGTATGTACTAAGAGTGTGAACACAGTTTTGAGTAAGTTCATCACTACATTTGGGATGTCAATTTAGATTTACTTTTTAAATGTAGTCATTATTTTCTATGAAATACAATCAACTTTTGGAGACATACCCATTTACATTTATGTCACTGGCAACATACTGCATGATACATATACTGTATGTAAGGCTACACTTTCAAGGGGTACAGGTCACTCAATGAGCTGGGTTCCTAAAGTATACTCTGTGGGGACTCTGCAAGGACCAGGAATGTTATGTTAATAAAAAAAAAAAAAATGTTGCTGTCTGGTGGAAGTTTCCCACACAACTTCTCCTTTAACAGTGAAGATTGTTAGACACTTCTTGTTTCTTGTACAACTTTGTCATATTCCTGCACAATCTCTGCAAGTGTTTCATCATGTTTGTGGTGTTGAAGCCTCCATTGCTTTGTGTTTGGTGGTAGTAGCAGCTACTGCACCCAGTCACCATGGAAACAAAGTTTGTTGAGTAACCTGCTTTCACAAATTAGCACCACAAAATGTGGTTAATACATAAACTGTGATGCTCAGTACCATGTGAGCATTCCTCTTGCTAGTCTACTTATACACTACTGTGTTGCTGACAACAAAGTGACCAGTCAATTACTGTATATATCATTATTAAATGCATTGAAATACCTCTTATTATTATTTTGAAGCAAATTGTATTCTCTGTCAAATTCTTAAAGCATCCGTCAGTTAGTCTTGCAATCGTCTTTAATATCTAACGCATTATTTTGTCAGAACATTGAGGATGTGTTGATGTGTGACCAATGTCTATTTTTAAACATGTATTACACTGTGCCTCTTCTGTTTCCTCTAACAAAGGTGATTAACTTCTACCTTTCCCTGGTCATGGAGCGGTGCTCTGACGAAGCAGCAGGATTAAAAGTCTACTCATTCAGCACCTTCTTCTTCCCGAAGCTGCGGGGTGGAGGAGGCGGGCAGGCGGGAGGACACACTGCTGTGAAGCGCTGGACCAAGGCTGTCGATCTTTTCCTCTATGACCTCATCCTGGTCCCTCTGCACCTGGGCGTCCACTGGGCAATGGCTGTGAGTCAGAAGCACAATGACTGCAGATTTGTTATTTGTTCCCATGTCATTCCTCATTTGTAGTTCGGGAAAAAAAATCCTGTTTTGATAATCCATTAATTATTTTGTCACTTTTCTAAGTGACATATACTTATTCTAAGTATTTCCTTTTTGTTCATCAGTGTCAAAAAATCCAAATTACATACACTGTGGTTCATTGTTGTAAAAAAAACAAAACTGAAAAGTCCAAGGGGAGTAATTATATGGTATATTTTAACCTTTTTCCTTCCTCACTCTCATCACTCTCATTCCAGGTGATTGATTTTAAGTCAAAGACAGTGAAGTCATATGACTCGATGGGCCAGAGACATGATGACATCAGTAGTCTTTTACTGTAAGTCATCATTCTGCTCTTAAACTTCAGTTATCTTGCCATTTTTCATGCTTTTTCATGATATTAGCCTGTATTCTTGCATTATTGTGCTCATTTTCCAGACTCTACCTTAAAGAGGAGCACAAAATAAAGAAAGGCAGAGAGCTCGACAGCGCCAAATGGACTGTTGGAAGCTTGAGGGCCACTGTAAGTCAAACTGAGATGAATGACGTATCACTAAATTGAATATTTTTATTTTCACTGTGAAATTAACGTTTTGTACACTGTTCATGCCTCTATAGGAGATTCCTCAGCAGAAAAATGGCAGTGACTGCGGTGTTTTTGCCTGTAAATACGCTGACTATATCGCAAAAGGAAGGCCTTTCGCCTTTAAACAGGTATATACTTTATATTCACCTAATATATTAATACTCTTTTGTTTGATTTAACATTAACATTTTTATATAAACACTGAAAGTAACATTTGCCTCTTTCTCTACAGTGCCACATGCCTCTCTTCAGGAAGTTAATGATTTGGGAAATCCTTAATCAGAAGCTGCTATAGAGGATCACAACCATCTCAATTAACGGCCTAACAACAGAGACTTTCTCAATGGGAGCAACACCTGTGTACAGTAACTACATGGTGAAGGAAATTAAATGAATGGGCCAAAGAAGTGGACTTTACTGACTGAATTCTAACCAAGTCTAGCTGTTCTGGTCTGGAGAAATCAAACACTAGTCTTAAGAGTTGATTATGTCCCTTTTCCTGTCAGGGATGTATTAACATTTTGTAATCTCTGAGTTGTAATTGGAGACATTATAGGGCACACAAGCTTTGGCACTACTGATGGAATGGCTATTTTCTTTTTTCTTTTTTGACTTTGGATCGTTAGTTTTACTGTTTGAAGTTCTGCCTGAAGTGCCTTCAGCCCTCTGACACTGAGCTCAACTTATAACATGCTTTTGTATATTTTGGGGAATTACTCGGTCACATACAACTCAGTCAGTTCTGACTTAGAATTCATTGAATTAGATTGTCGCGGGTCAGTGATATTTGGGTGTAATTTGGCTGTTCCCCTCCCAATTATGATCAACAGAGTGGACAGCAACTACAACTACAATGCTATGTAATCATTAAACCCAATCTCTCTGAGAAATATAGACAATGAAAATCAAAATACCTCTTTTCCAGTCCCTTTTTTTTTTTTCAGAAAAGAAAATGCATGGTTGAGCGCTTGTAGTATGTTTGTTTTGCTATTATTTATGACTTGACTGGATGAGAAAGTGTTTTTGGAGTGTGTATAGTATAGTTTGTTTTTCCTCCATGAGTGGAGCATTAATAGTTGTTTCCTCATATGTAACATAAGGCGCTGTTAGGTTTGTGAATCTTTTCCATGAGCATACTACAAGAGGCTACTTAGGGCTATTACGTTGGCTTACGGTATAGTATACTGCATAGCAAACTACTGTACACACGTGCATGTTTGAGTTCATGCTTTAAAAATGTGATTTTTTTTTTTTCTTTTCTTCCCCTGTAATAAAGTATTTCATTTTTTAAGTTGGAGTTTGATATATTATCCAGTGGTGCTACTAGAGGGTTCATCTGGAGCTGGATGGTATGACCTAAAATCTATATTACGATAAATTGTCACATTAATCTCATTATTACATCACAATATTATATTGCAAATCTATACCTTCTTGATAGTCTGCTACATCTGGGATTGTAATGCAAACTGGAGAGCAGTCACGCAAGCAAGTACAACTCCTGGTTTGGATTTGGTCATTTAACCAGATTAATAGAGGTCATCATAATTTAAGTCTATAACGCTGTTTTGCAATTAGTGGCTGCATTTACTGCATATGAGCAGCAGCCACTCAATACACTGCACTTTTTACCGTTCATTGATAGCATTACTACTACTACTACATCGATACTATTGCAGCAAAAAGACTTATCATTTAGACCCAAGTTGTTTAACAAAGAAGAATTTAAAGAATGAATTACTGAGTGTCATTAAAACATATAAACAATAACTCGCAAAACCTGCAGTAAAGGGTGCTTCTTTGTATTGTATTGTTGTTGAAGGTAATACATAGAAATAGAAATGATAGCAAAGCCTTACACCCTTTATTTTCAAAGTAAAGAAGAGGCTGGTGCAACAATGTAATGTCAATGTAATGTAAAGTTATTACTAATATTCTATATAACTATGTCTGGGCCGGCTATATTTTTTGTTAAATAGCTTATATGTTAACGTTAGCGTTTTGTTAAAATAAAGCCCTGTAGGAGTGTTGGAATGTGTGGAATGGAAGATACTTAAAAATATTATTTTTTATTATTAATAATAATTAATTATTTTTACGCTATTTTTTTTTTTTTGGCCTTCAAATACCTGCATTTCTGTCAAATAAAGTTCTGCCGGAGCTTTATTGAGATGACGCTTTTTTATTCTGAAAATCGAACCGGAAGGACAGCGACCTCTTGAAGGTTGCGGGACGTTTCCAGCGTTTCAACCGGTTTTGCGTTGCGGTGAATTCGGAATGCGATTAAATCAAACCGGTCGTTAGAGCCAGTGTACCACGTACTGTGTTTTTTTTAGTTTTTTTTTTAACACACCTGCTGTCTAGTTACAGTAAAATGAGCGACAACGAGAAAGAGTTCAGGGAGCAGGTGAGTTCTGGTCGCAAGTTAAGAGAAAGAGTTCACGTTAAGCCAGCTAAGGTTAACTAGCCACCTTAGCCGTTAGCCGCGTTTGCAGGTCGGGCGATGGAAACGCATTTTGAAAACTGGCCTCAAACCCGAGATAAGTCTGTTTTTAATGTAAGACTATGTGTAGCGAGTCTGGCGAGTGACCAGAAGAGTGCTTAGTGTATCGTAGTTGAATGTTTGCAACGATATCTCAGCCGTAACGGTAGCCGCAGCATGCGGCCTGCTCAGCGTAACGTTAGCCGCCTGGCCATGCTGCTCAATTTTACCGCTAATTTGTTACTTAGCGTTTGCGTAACGTAAACTACTGAAATATTGACTACTAGTCAATATTTGCCATACCTATCTGACTTTTCAGCTTTGTACTGGTATATAGTAACGTTAGTTTAGCACCAATCAAGACTATATCAAGCTAACGTACAAACGTGTATTCAGCTAATCTGTGTTGTTTTTCCTGGTTTTGCTGTTTTTCTTTGTATCTTTTGGTTCTTACAGAAACCAACATGCCTTATCACCCTGTTTGTTCTTTGTTAAGGTTGAGGTTGGAAGAAAGAAAAAGGCGGAAGACGTTTCAGATGTGAAGTTGTTAATATATGAAGCTGATGGTGTTGATGCATGCTAATGTATTGGATGCTGAAAAGAAGCGATCAAGATCTGTCCCCACTACTAGTGTTGTAATGGCAGATGGTAAATGGGGGAAGAGGAGGAAAAAAGAAGTCATAATGTCAAACAGAAGAAAGAAGAAATGAAGGGTTGTTTTGAAGTAATGAAGTAAAAGAAGTTATGAAGTTAAGATCAGAAGTTTACCAGGGTATGAGTAATTTCCTAACAGCCTGCTATGTTATTACTCTATTTCATCCTGTTTCTTTCTCTTAAGCATGCACGATTTTCCCCTCTCTTTATCAAAAACATCACTGATCAATCCCTCCATACCTTTTTAAGGTTTATTTTTTGCTATCTGTATTCCAGCTAAATTAATTACTACTTCAAATACTTATTGCAATGTGTGACATTTTTATATAATCAAATTCTTAAATATTTATTGTCAAATCTGTTAAACGGCAAAATGTGGTGAACTCCTTCTGAAAGGGAGAGGTAGAGGGCACACGCAGTCATCTCCTGGCCCTTTATTCTTGTTGTTTGGCACACACTTGGCTTTAGAGTGTTTCTTACCTCAGTGTCTGATCTGTCCAGGACTCGCAGCCTGGCTCGAGGAGTGCGTCCCCTCGGGGCTCTGCAAAATCCACCAGCCGCTCGCCAGCACGCTCCAAAGATGGCTCCCGCCGTTCCAGGTCCAGATCACGTTCTCGATCCAGATCCAAATCCAGGTAAGACGGGTTTCTGTTTTCATGTGCATATGAAGATGTCATTTTAAAAGTTCTGTTGTGACATTTGGACTCCAAAACTACATTTCTGAAGCTGTTGTGTGCATGTGACATAAGTCAGTCCATGTACTCAGAGTTAAGCTTATGTCTGTCCCCAGGTCCCGTTCCCATCGAAGCTCACGCAGGCACTACTCCCGCTCTCGTTCCCGCTCCCACCGACGCCGTTCCAGGAGCCGTTCTCGTAGCTGGGAGTACCGCCGGCATAGGAGCCATAGCCGTTCCCCCATGTCGAATCGTCGCAGACACATTGGCAACAGGGTATATATTTAGTGCTTCTTCTACATGCTTGGATTGGGTTTCCCATGGGCCTTTTAAAGTTTTGTGAATGTGTAATACTTGATCTAAAGAAACTTCACGTACACAATAGTTGTTTTCAGTTTCAAGATTTAACAATTTCATGTTGACTTCATGATTTGACAAGATTATGGGTAAAAGCCCATAATCTTTAAGAATTTCATGTCTTAAACAAAAACCTTTCTAATGAAAGTCGTATTTAATTCCAATCAAAATCTGGCATATCACTGAAAAGTCCTTCAACTACCAAATAATGTTACTTATAACGGCACTTAATTTGCTGCTATTTTACCACATCCTATAAAAAGTGTAACTTGTACACATACACCAAATTAAAGAAGTCTGATGAATACAATGTCCGTACATTTATGAACAGCTTATTTTCACATTTCACAGATTTTGCTAGTATAACAGAAAAAGTTGCACATTTCTTGTCAGGTGTTGATTTCTTTTCAGAAATTGCAGTGATGTGGCAGATCATTTGCTCACAATATTTTTACACTCCTCTTCTCTTTACTCTCACAGGCCAACCCAGACCCCAACAACTGTCTGGGTGTGTTTGGACTGAGCCTGTACACCACTGAGAGGGATCTAAGGGAGGTTTTCTCTAAATACGGCCCTTTGAGTGAGGTCAACATCGTGTATGACCAGCAGTCGCGTCGATCAAGAGGCTTTGCCTTTGTGTACTTTGAAAACTGTGAGGACTCCAAGGAGGTAAGGAGGATAAGACAGGGATATATTAACCTGATATTGATTTTATTTTTTTATTTTTTTTTGACAACGTATTGAGTAGATGAGAGCGAGGAAGCGTATTTACTGACAGAAGTCGAAAACTAAAATTGAAATAACTTTTTTGTTAACACTATAATATAATGATAAGGTTTATTGGGGAAGCATTTATAACCGCACTCCAGACTGGGGTCTCAGCTAGCAGTGACAGCCTTCACATAAATAGGTTCAGTGCAGCTTGAATATGCATTCAATGGACCAAGTCTTATAAAAGGGGTATTTGTCTTAAGTCTCTGTAATGAATGGGAATCAGGGCAAAGGTTAAGCATGCAAACTATTTTATTATCTTATTAGATTAAAAAAAGGCTACTTCTAAATGTGTTGTGTTTTAGGCCAAGGAGCGTGCTAATGGAATGGAGCTTGATGGTCGCAGGATCAGAGTGGATTTCTCTATTACAAAACGAGCCCATACTCCCACTCCTGGAATCTACATGGGACGTCCCACATAGTGAGTGTTTCTTAACCAGGCAGCTTTGTTTTTACAGTAGGGACATTTTCCAGGAAGCTACTGTGTGTGGTATCTTCCAAGGCGTCACTAAACTTTATTCTGTGTTTCACAGCGGCGGTGGTAGTGGTGGCGGCAGTGGTGGTGGTGGTGGCGGCGGCGGCGGCGGTGGTGGTAGTAGTAGTGGTGGTTCATCGCGGCGCACCTCAAGGGACTACGACAGGGGCTACGAGAGAGGCTACGACAGAGGTTATGATCGTGACTATGATCGCTATGAAGACCGAGAATATAGATCATACAGGTGAGTTCTTTTTCCAGTAGCCTGTTTGGATCCAGTATCTAACTTGGCCTTGACCATTGGTAAGGCTGAGACTATTGATAAATTGTCAGAATGGAGTAGTCTACTGATTTTTTTTTTTATTGATTTTTTTTTTTTATAACTATTATTTGAAGATCAAGAGTAAATATGGCAGACTTTTACAATTTCATGACTCACATTTAGATCATTGAGTGATCCTAACCATGTGTAACATTAAAGGCTTCAGGTGAAGTGTTGTGGTTTTGTGTTTGCCCCTACAGACGCCGATCTCCATCTCCTTACTACAGCAGAGGGTACCGCTCACGATCCCGATCACGGTCCTACTCGCCACGTATGTTTAAACCATGTTTATTTCATTCATTAGACCGCAGGGATTACAATATTGATTTATTTACACTTTATATGTTTTGTTATGTAACCTTTACACATAGTATTTAGATTATCCATAAAAACTGACATTGATGAAATATACTCATTCTTTTTGATATAAATAAAGTCTGGCACTTAATCTCTTACCCTGTCTTTTTTTTTTTTTTTCCCCACAGGTCACTACTGAGCAACGTGAGAAGAGCCAATGACAGATTCAGTGTTATTGCTTGGATGCTTGTCATTTCATGTTTTTTGACCATTGATTATGTATGTGATAGGAATTCTGGATTTGTTTGTCTTAAAGGTTTAAAAATTGTCCTAAAAATGCAGTCTGTCTGAGCACCACAATGTCAGTGGTTAATTAATCTTTACCAAATTTGTAGGAAGAATCGTGAAAAAAATAATTTGCCAAAAGTTTTAAATGGTTGAACATAGGTTCAGGTGGAAATGGGCAATTCTCCAGATCTGCCTCTCAAAAGCATCACTTGTTCATTGGCTTTTCCCGTCACTTTTATTAAAATCTGAAGTAATTTTGGGGTATCCAGTCTAAAACCTAACAAACGGGAATCGAAAACTAAACCTGTTTGGCAGGAGTAATTAAACTAAGGGCTGGCTTGTTTATGCTTGGCTCGACAGACTTGTTTTTATATGAGCAGGATTTTCTGTGGCAGTTATATTACAATTTCTCATTTTGCTGTTTATATGTAGTTGGTTTCTTAAACTGTCAAGATCCTAGTTTGCTCTTTGAAATCTTTTAAATACCATGGGGATTTTTTGTTGTCTTATTCTGGTAAATATTTTTGTTGTATATAAGCAATAAAAAGTACTTGGGTCATTTGCTCTGTTTAGTAGCGGTGTGTAGTATACTGTAATGGTCACATTGCCCCATTGTTTTAGAGGCAGGAATGCTTCAGGTATGAAGTCCCATCAAACATTTGGAATTATTTGTTTTTGTTTTGTTTTCTTGACAGAAATAAAAAATATTACTGCTTGGACTTCATGCATTCAACATGAGTGATCTTCCATAATGCAGCCTATTGAGAACTGAGTGTATTTAAAATTCATTTAAATTTATTGAATGATGCAATCCGTTGTGGATACATCAAACTGTTGTGGTAGTGTTAGGTTAGTAAATTTTAAGTTTTTTGGGAATGGAAATGCTGCATAAATCAGATGACATAATGGCCACGTGATGGCCTTCATGCTGGCCATCTACTGTTTAATGTTTTCTTAACGTCCCATAGGACAACTTGCTTTCTCAACAGTGATGTTTTGGCCACAGTTGGACAGTTTTTGTGCCAAGATTAAAGTTTTGTTTTTAGTAATTACCAGACTTATGTTACAACGCGAGGAGAAAGGTAAATACTGTGTAATAGAACGCAAGTGTATGAAATGAAGCAATTATATGAACGATCGTTTACACGTCAATGGAAAATGGACATGTTAATACAATTATGAATGGACCACTTTCTAAAGTAAAGAATATACTTTAAAATCAAATTTTCAAAGTTAACGTAGGCGAGAAGTCCGTGAAGGATTCGGAAAAATGTACATTTACATAACTGGTTAATCGTGTGATACGATGAAAAGCACTACATGGACCTCGTGTGCCATCTGAACATTATTTAACCAGCATATATGCGGTTCTGTGCATGTTCTTGAACGCATCCTGTAAAATGGCGACCTCTGGCGAAGACAGGCCAGGGATGTCAGGCAGGCAGTGAACTATTACATTTACAAATGTTACAGCCTGTGTATGTAAATGTATTACAATGAAAAATAATATGAATGACATACACATTTTATTTGATGCGGCCTGTCAGTCAGCACACCTCTGACGTGCCGTTCCTTTCTCTTTGTCCGACCAATCACAGACCGCTGACGTCACAACACTTCCGGTTTGCTCTCCAACTCGCCTTTCCACCGGAGCGGCTGGCGTGACACCACGTAGACCATAGGCTAAAAGAAGACGTAAAGGTACTAAAAGACGAGTTTTCTCGGCTAAATAGCTCCCGGGCTATTTGTAATGACTGGAAAACGCCGACAGTAGTGTCTGTCAGTTATATATTCTGGGCTAACGGGCAGCTAGGAGTGGTTTCAGTTGAGCACTAGCTAACGTTAGCATGCTGTGTTTGAATGAGCGTTTGGCTGGAGCCGCCTGCACACGCTTTCTGCGGAGGATAAAGACCCAGACCCAGCTCTTAGCTGGACTGGGGTGTCGGTACAAATAAGCCTGACTTTGGTGAAACACTTTGACAATGGGCTCATGGTGTAACCAACTTGTTGTAACTTTCGCAGATGCCCCCCAAAAAGGGAGAAGCACCGAAACAGCCTCCATTGATTGGACGATTTGGGACCTCTCTGAAAATAGGAATTGTGGGATTACCTAATGTCGGGTAGGTTATTACATGTTATTAAGTACTGTGGAAATCCGTGTGTTTGTTATGTGAGTGAATGAACAAATGTTGGATTCATCGTTGAGGTTTGATTGTTGCACTGCTGCTGACACTGTCCCGACTCTGTCCACCGCAGGAAGTCCACCTTTTTCAATGTGCTGACCAAAAGCCAAGCTGCTGCAGAGAACTTCCCATTCTGCACAATTGACCCAAATGAGAACAGGGTACCTGTTCCCGATGAGCGTTATGATTTCCTCTGCCAATACCACAAACCAGCCAGGTGTGTGTTATGACAATGTGTCCTGACAGCTTGTTGTAAATTGTCCAACACCCATGGATTTCTGTCTATCTGGCTGTTTTGTCTCTTCAGTAAGGTTCCAGCTTTTCTAAACGTTGTGGACATTGCTGGTCTGGTGAAGGGAGCTCACTCAGGACAGGGACTTGGAAACGCCTTTCTCTCCCACATCAGTGCCTGTGATGGCATCTTCCACATGACTCGTGAGTTGTCATTACTACTGCTTGCAGCTGCTGTGTAACAACTGAGTAGTGGACAGGTGTTAGGAGGGCAAGTTAAAGAGCCATCACTACACTTATGAAAGGGGAACAAGGCCCATTTTAAGAATTCACTCATGTTATGCCTGTATAATACTTTATTGTACTGACCAAAAGTATTTCTAGAATTTAGGTTTGCACAACCTCATCCAAAAGTCTTGGGAGTCAACAAAATCAGTGTCCCATTAATCGCCTTTTGAAGTTTGCAAGATTTTACATCCTATTAATATTAGTTCTCAAGTTTATAGCTTTAGGAAAGACTTGCATGGTCATAAATACTGACTGAACTGTTTAGGGTTTAGCAGTTACATGGTATATTTTTTAAATGGTTGGAATTCACCTGTAATATTAATGAAAATGCGTGAATATTTATAACAGGCTGACTACATCTGTCAATGCTTGTGTCTTTTAGGTGCGTTTGATGACGAGGATATTATCCACGTGGAGGGTAATGTTGACCCAGTGAGGGACATTGAGATCATCCACGAGGAGCTGCGACTAAAGGACGAGGAAATGATCGATCCAATCATTGACAAGCTGGAGAAAACTGCCGTGAGAGGAGGTGACAAAAAACTCAAACCTGAATATGTAAGTAAAGTGTGTTAGTGCATGCACTTTGCATCCGTTGTCCTGTTTCACATGTCTGTAACTATTGGGAGATAAAGGAGACCATAATCTGTAATCAGTCGGTATACATCATATAACCTGCTGCTTCTTCTTTCAGGATATCATGGTGAAGATAAAGAACTGGATAGTGGAGGAGAAGAAACACATCAGATTTTACAATGACTGGAACGACAAAGAGGTAATGATGTATGTATGGGTGTGTTTGTTTGTGGATCAGTGGAAATACGCAATGTATTCTCAGTGTAGTGGATTAATAGTTATGTTTGTATAGCTATGTTTTTCATATCAAAAAGAATGTTTCTGTCAGCCTTTATCGCATCTTCACTGGTTAGATATACTAACTTTTCCACCTAAACTTTGTGAGATTTTTTTTTTTTGCCTGTTTGTTTTTGTTTTGATTTTTTAAAAATAATTTCTGCCATTTTTGCTCATTTATTTCTAACATGTACATTTAAAATGCACATAAAAACCCAGTGATTGGTGTAACATTGCTTTCATTGTGGACAGAGTAATCTAATTGGTCATTACGGCATCAGTAGGTTTTGAAATTCTCTGGAACAAAATGCACATTATCTCATTAGTAGGGCGTTGCCTGACAAATTCAGTGAACTGAGAACCAAAACTTCTTAAATTCTCTCCACAGATTGAGGTGTTGAACAAATACCTGTTTCTGACATCCAAGCCCATGATCTATCTGGTTAATCTCTCAGAGAAGGATTACATCAGAAAAAAGAACAAGTGGTAGGTTTGCTTTTATTGCATGTGCATGTCCCATACATTTTTTTGTTTAAGTATGTAGCTACTGTTGAAACATTCAGAATAATTCACCCTGCTGCCTGTTTTTCTCAGGTTGGCGAAAATCAAGGAGTGGGTAGACGCTCATGACCCCGGTTCTATGGTCATTCCCGTGAGTGGATCTATCGAGGCTAAACTGCTGGACATGGAGGAGGAGGAGAAAAAGAAGTACTGTGAGGAACAGAAGACACAGAGGTGAGACATAAACACAATGTAGCAAGAAAGTCGTTAAATCAGGTTGAACTGCCAAGTAGTGCTGCAACTAACAATTATTAATTATAAAATGTCAGAATGGCGAAAAACATCCTTTTATACTTTCCCTGAGCTCAAGGGAGTGGTGTTTCGAATTGGCTGCTTTGTCTGACCAACAGTCAAAAATCCCAAAGCAATTCCATTTAAATAAATTTTAATAATTTGAGAACCTGGAAGAAGAGAATGTTTGGCATTTTTAAATTTAAATTGACTTAAATAATTTATTGTCAAAATTGTTGACAAAGACATGCAGGTTAGGTTAATTGACAACCCCCAGCCACCCGAGACCCTCTAAGGGTAAGCGGATAGAGATAATGGATGGCTAATGGTCATATCTATCAACTAACTGCTTAAGCACTCATGCCAAGTACAATCAATGTGCATCCGATTCTTTTAGTCACAGTGGAAGAGACACTGACAGCTTATTGAATGATGCTACCTCAGTGTCTAATGGGTAATATTTGAGTTAAAAGGATAAGTCAGTAAGCACTTTGGACAGTGGACATTTTGACTCGTCATAGCAGGAAAGGCCCAGCTCTGTCTAACAACATTAATGATGGCTTTGTTCCAGTAAGCCAGTATGCACAGTACCAGGGCCCTGCAATACCCAGATTATCATTATAAATGTTATTACTTACTCCTTTGTTTTTCCTGCTATGACAAGTGAAAGTGTCTGCAGTGCAGGAGGACTTCGAGTCAACTGACACTGAATAATGAAATAAGTCATAATAACAGGGGATTGAATGCTGCTCTCTGTTGTATCTAAATTACAGATACAATAGAGGCTTTAATCGTTCAATACACCTTTTTAAAGATCCATTTTTGCTTGAACTGCTCAATCATGGCTTCTCTGTGTGTCTCTAGTGTTCTGACCAAAATAATAAAGACCGGCTATGCAGCGCTACAGCTGGAATACTTCTTCACAGCAGGACCAGATGAGGTGCGAGCATGGACCATCAGGGTAAGTGCTGTGATATGAATAACTTTTAAGTTCATTATTACTTTATGTCCTCGAGGATTAACTCTTGATACATCCTAGACTAAAGAGTTTATCTCAAAATCCTTTTTCTTTTTGTTTGAAAGTGTAATTTACAGTTAATTTCTTTACAGCACAAAATATTCTATACAATGTTAATCACTTTATCAAAACAACATTTTTAAATTTTTGTTTAGACATTTATTTACTTACCTCAAATAGGAAGTGCCATTGTTGTCAGTGGTGTTTGAGGCATTTGTGGATTTGGATTTTCTCACTGTTTGCATTGCTAAAAAACATCTGAGATATGGGCAGCAATTTAAAGGTCTGAAACCAGTCAAGCATTTACTTATGGTTTGTGCATTTAATGCTGTATGTGTTTTGATATTTGCACAATTTCTGAATTTGAAGTGCATTTCTCTCCCTTATTGTTTAAGTATTTGCAGCACATTTCTTTAATGTGTAGGTTTCCACTCCTGTATACATTAGTGGCCACTGTACGAGGCCACATTCTGGGATGCAGAGCATACATGATTGATTTGTTTTCTTTTTTAAACTTTATTTTGACATTTTAGCATTATGTTTTCCTCTAGGGTTGCAAATACAACTGACTTTTTTAAATAATGTTTGTGGGCAGCATACTTGTGTTATCATGGGGGGTTACACTATAATATAACTCGTTATGTATGATTTAAATCCTTCAAGGTGGCAGTTTGTTCATATTTTTCAGTTATGTTCTTGAACATTTCTGTTCTGTTTTGCTCCAACAGAAAGGTTCCAAGGCTCCTCAAGCTGCAGGAAAGATCCACACTGACTTTGAGAAAGGCTTCATCATGGCCGAGGTGATGAAGTTCAGTGACTTCAAAGAGGAGGGCAGTGAAGGTGCAGTGAAGGTGTGTGTTTGTATAGAGCCTAATTATGAGCTTGAACTGGCGCACTGTTGATTTTCTGCCAATTACTACACTGACGACCTTGAATACAATTTTTAGATTTGTCCTCTCTGATTTCATTCCCTCTTTCACAGGCTGCTGGGAAATACAGGCAACAGGGCAGGAACTACGTCGTGGAGGACGGGGACATTATCTTTTTCAAATTCAACACACCCAATGCTCCTAAAAAGAAACCATGAGACCACACAATTACCAGAGGGAGAGCGCCGAATACAGTTTAGTTGGGCCCCAAAGACCCACAGTGTCTGCTGATTTTCATACTTTTCTCTTGAATTCAGAGGATCAACTCATGACCTTGTTGGCCAGAGGTATTTATTCAACTGGCCTCCCAGGTCTGGACCAGAATCTACTGAAATGATTCTATATAACAATGTTTCTATACAAGAATAGCATACATTCCCACCTGTAATATTTTGAGCAAAATATTCATTTGCACCACTGTACCAGTCAAACATTTTTGTAAACATTATATTCTAGCTTTCATGGTCTCAAGGAAGAATAGGTAGAAATTAACTGAGAAATATATAATTTGAGATTTTTACTGGAAATAGCCAAAGAAGAAACTAACAGAACACAAACTGCAGAGTTTTCTAATTGATGCTGACACTGTCCATGTGTTTTTAATATGCTTCAGGCTTTTTTCTTGATGCTTTTTGATAATTTAAGCCACAGTGCTCAAAGAGACTTTTTTTGCAACTAATCTGTTAGACAATCTTTGATTCCTCTTGCCTTTCTGTCATTAGTTGACAATTACCTTCATGTTGACTGCTGATTAATTGGCAAGCTCTCACATCATAAAGACACTCTTATATAGTGCTTTATTACAGGCAGGTGTGCTCTCAATCTGTAAATCACTTCCTGCATCATAAAAAAAAGAAACTTGTAAACACTGCTACATGAGTGAGAGTAATACACGTGTTGTCTGCTGCAGGTGGACAATAAGCATTAATGAAGTAAAGGCCATCTTGAATGAGTTTTAGGTCTTTTTCCCTAAAATTAAAAATATTTCTCAGTTCCTTTTAAGCTTTTCTCTAATTAAACTTTTATGTTTTTCACAATAAAGTCATAATACCTGAGACTCATCCAATAATGCTTAAATATATGGTGTTCAAAAATGTTTGAGTGGCGGTGTGTTTACTAGTAAGAGAAAATGAAAGCCAGTGTTACACTTCAGGCCAGTACTGTGCTGTATTCTGAAGATATTATTTTAGAAAGAGTAAACAGTGCAGGATCACTCACCTGAATGGAGAATATTGTTATACGCACTGCTTTTATTGACTTAGTATGGGCTAGAAAAATAATACAAACTGACTCTTCACATTATGAACTCCACCCTGCGTAACAAGACAATGCTTCATTGTAAATCAGCTACCAGCGTGCTCTGTGGATCATCAGGACTGTACATCTTGTTTCACCTCTCCTCGCTGCCTCCACCGTGTGAATGTCTTTATTTTCAAGAGCACCTAACAAATTCTCTCACTGAACATCTTGCCAAATTGTGGACTAAGATATAAATCCTGTGAACCTAAGGGAGCCAGGATATAATAAATGTCATCCTCATCAAAATGCATGTGTCAATAAAAGGAGACAAACCTCTCGCTGCTTTGTGTATTTCTAATTTTTCCTCGTGTTAGAGGCTAAAGTCACAGCATTAGGGAATGAGCTAGTTTGCAGTAATATAAAACCTAGACTGTGCCACTGGAATAATCATAGGCTTCTACAGTGTTTAATTACAATCAGTTAATAAATTGATATATTTAAACAAGCTATTATAAATTGAATAACTCAATTTGACTTTAAATGAGGCAGTAATTAACTTAACAGCTGTCTCTAAAGTGATCACAAAATGCAAATTGTAAATGTTAAAGCCAGAAAGTAATTAAAGTCTCTTCATTTGCCCGTTAATTATATTTTCTTCTTTAAATGTTAAATTAATTTACATTTGAAAGGGCATTATAATTTTCTACTTGTGTCTGCCTGTTAAAACAATCTCACCACAAGATCCACTCAGTAGAGTTCGATCATATCAGCAGATGGAGTTGCCCAGTTGTCATGGAAATGTATTTGTTCAAATATCCCTTTTTTCCAAACACTTTAAGGCTCAATGTACATGTATTAGTCATTCTGCAACACCAGGCTGCTTTAAGGACTTCTCATCAAAGTTGACTTACAGGGTGAGATTCAAAGTTGTATTTGATTGTTGTATTTATTTTATTGTTCCTGCCTTGACATTTGGTTTCCACTTTGTGATCAATTTAATTGAAGGACTGCTCTTCAAAATCGAAATCGTTATTTAATTAAATGTATAATAGCTGTTTAAATGCATTTAGTTATTGATTATAATTAAACATTAATGTAAAAGTAATTACTGCAGTGACACACTCCTGCTCCATACAGTAATGGATGTAATCATATGGAAGTTTTAAAACATTTACTTTTTAAAACACCTTTCAGATCGCAAAAAAAAAAAAAAACTTTCATTGTGGACTAAACCATGAATGTGTTCTGCTTTGATTATCTATTAAAAAAAAAAAAAAGGAAACTTTTAAAATATTGAGTTTTACGGTTCACTCTTGACCTCGTAAAACAGCAGCTGAGAAAAAAAAAGGTCTGCTTCCTTTCTCAAACCCAAGAATGCAAAGGACGGACTTGTGTTCTCGGGGAGAACCGGGAGAACCTTCTCGCTAGTCGTTCTTGGAAGAATGAACTCGCAAGGTCACAAGAGCGCAGAGCTGCTGACAGTTTGAGACGATGCGTGCTCGCTGGCGTTGCGCGATACCTCCAGCACAGAGGCCAACAGCCGGGCTTCATCACCCAAAACAGCTGTACACATGTCTATTTATAATAATAAAGCACCGACAGTCCCCTTTCAGACTGCTTCTGTTGTTTGTTTTTTTATTTTTTCCCAAAGAGCCAAGACTTTTCTGTACAACGCTAGGCAACGACGGGAGAGAAAAAAACCCCCAGTGAAGGCTATCGTTTCACATTTGATTGAAAAATAAAGCATTAGGGTAAAATAACTACGAACAAAGATGGACCGGGCAGTGTTGGCAGCTACCGTCGGTATGCTTTACCGAGAAGCAGAAGAGGAGGCTGCTGAGCTGAGGAGGAGGCGAAAAGAGCGAGGATGAAAAGGAGGAGGAGGATGAGGAGGAGGCGAAAAGAGCGAGGATGAAGAGGAGGAGGATGAGGAGGATGAAGAGGAGGAGGAGGAGGAGGATGGGGAGGATGAGGATGAGGCGAAAAGAGCGAGGATGAAGAGGAGGAGGATGAGGAGGAGGATGAGGAGGATGGGGAGGATGAGGAGGAGGCGAAAAGAGCGAGGATGAAGAGGAGGAGGAGGATGAGGAGGAGGATGAGGAGGATGAGGATGAGGATGAGGAGGAGGATGGGACGGCGTTTTGCCATCTTAGCGTTTGCCTCTGGCTGTGTAAGTTATCTTATAAAGTTTAAAGCAGTGCCCGACTTTAATAATAATGGAAAATAAACAGCATAAATACGATACAGTAGATGGAAATGTTAAAGGTATAAAACGTGAATAACAGGGTTCTCCCCAAACAGTGTAACAGTGATGCTGTAGGCCTGGCCCCTTGTTAATATCCAGCAAACTTCCAACCACTCAAGTCTTACAATTGATCACATCAGTCAAGACTATCATTTGATACTGTCGATGGGCCCCCATCACCACCCTGTTACAAAGTCTGAATGAATAGGATGCATAACTATAGTTTCCTTGTGCAATCAATAACAGTTTGATGATTTGAGTAAATTAAATCACTACACACTCTGCACATTTACTTAACATCAAAAGTTCACACTCACATTTGCAGATTTTTCTTTTTAATGCAACATAATCTGTTGATAAAAGTATGTGATGGTAAAAAAAAAAGATCCACAACAACGGAGTGGACGTCTTTTGTCATCTGAAATGTTAACACGTTCTTACATTCATTACATTTTTATAAAGGAGGTGATGTTGTGAGACATTATTCTTGTACCATCAGTAACAAAACTGCTCTGTCTGCGGAAACACTGGGCGTTTTTTCACACAAAGTTAGTGCCGGTGAATTAACATGATGCCTTTATTTGGTTAACTGTGTGACAATTTGGACACAAAACAAACCGCAGTAACCAGCTACGAGTTCAGTATACGGCTGTAATTCTCCTTGGAAGCTGCCTGGTTGTAGTAATGGAGGCCAACTGCTGTGAACTTAAGTAACCAAAACTTTAAAAACGGACGTCTCGTCGCACGTCTATCGGTGTCGTCGTGTTGCGGAAAGACAGCCGCATTAAAACAGCAACTAGCTTTAGAATATCTAACTTTATTTTATATTAAAAGGGATAAAATATCGTGTGTAACGCCGCTTTGTTCCAACTGCATTCCTCGTCTCTCGTCTCGCTCGGCAACAAACAGGAAACACACGTCCTACAAAAAGTGATTGACACCCCCGTCGGCCACCGACGTCGACCGAGCCCCGCGCTTGGCCAATCGCCTTAGAGAAGAAGGGCGGGACGTCCTGTAATGCGATGCAAATTGGACGGTCAAGCCTGTTAGTCCCGCCTTTTTGTGTTTCCCGCACCGTCAATCAAAATAGAAAAAAATCGACCCGAATTCACCGATCAACACTAGCCCGCCTTTGATAAAATAATCATGTTTGGAGTTCAGTTGATCAGATAATCCTCCCGGTTACTACCGTTCACGCTATGACTGATACGTAAACATTTCGCGCATCGAAGCGTGCAACTAATCGGTGAGTTTGTTCAACCTACAGCGAAGCAAGCTGCGTCTTTTTATCTAGCTAGATATGGTTAGCTAACGGAGCTAGCTGGCTAGCCGCGGAGTTGACAAAGTAAACAGTCGATCTGGGCCGAAATCGCGCCAGAGTCTCCGCCGCAAAGTTGAATTTCGCAGTCGGCTCCTTTCGGACTGGAGAGTGGGGATGCTTTGCGGGCTTTTCTGGCGAGCAGGAGTTGAGTTTTGCTGAGTTTCCCTCCCCCCCTCTCTCCCTGCTAGCGCCAGAGCAGCCTCTGAAACAAGGAGAAATGGCGTCCGCGGACGTGGACAGCAGTCAAAGCGAGTTTCTGCAACCCGGCGGCGCAGCGGAAACACAGGTATCCGACATTTTCTAGCTCGTCTTTCTCGCTCGCTTTCGATTGCTGGTTGTGTTTTTGAGAGCATGAAGTTCACACGTTTTAAAATTTTGATGGCATGGGGTGAAAGCCGTACACTTCCTGTGTTCCCCTCAATAACGGCCACCCACTTTACCCCTGTAAAACCCGCCCATAGTGGGTAGGACACTGAAGTCAGTCACTTGGGTCGGCTCGCTGGAAGATAGCCGGTGTACCTTGTGCTGGGAGGATGGTGTGATAATATTGCAGGGAAAGCGTCCATTATCAAAACAGTAGCGTTCAATTGTGTTGTAATAGCCACCCATCCCCCACACCCTGCTCTCGACCAGTTCCGAGCCTGTTATCTTCACTCTGTGTTGGTGGTTGCATCTAACTCGTGTCTGTTTTATCGCTTTGAATCAGCACAAACCCTACGTGATCCTCCGCTGCCTATGATTTACTCTAATATATCAGCACAGTCTCTGAATCCATAACTGATTTCCAATCAATAGCCAGCCTGGGTCCCTTTTTCCTGTGATCTAATCATCTTAAAACTGAGATGAATCTTCTTGTAGAAGTGTGATCCGTCCTTGTTAACCTGAGTGTTAATTTTACTCCCAGACGGCAGATATGTCAGCCATTCAGCTGACTGGTTCAGACCGATGGGAGGTGTTAACTCCTGTTTCAACTGGGAAGGAAGACCAGGGAGTTCTTCACATTCCAAACTCGGGGATTGTCACGTCCAACGGGCAGTACATGCTTCCTATTGGGAGTCTTCCCAGCCAGCCCATATATGTTACAGCGTCTGGGAATGAGTCTGCAGCCAACGGAGTGTCAGGCATTCAGTATCAGGTAAAAGGAGACCAACACTTTTCTGTTATAGAAGGCGTTCTATTCAGGTGATGATCTCGCTTAAAACTATCGCTGCTTCTTCCAGGTCATCCCCCAAATCCAAAATGCAGATGGGACACTTGCAGGATTTCAAACACAGGGATTGGATGATGGCACGGGGCAGATTCAGCTCCTCCAAGATGGCAGCCAGGGCAGCATCGCAATCAGCTGTGCCACGACGGCGACCACAGACCTTCTGACGCAGGCGGGGCACGTACAGTCAATTCAAGGCGTCCTGCAGGGTGGGGGGTCATACGCCGGCACAGTACCTGTAGGGCTGCCCGGCAACATAACGTTCGTCCCTATAAACAGTTTGGATCTGGAGTCTCTAGGGCTGACCGGAGCGCAGACAGTCCCCATTGCAACAGGAGTAACACCTGAAGGTCAGCTGATCATGAGCAGTCAGGACGCTGGCGCCAAACAGCAGCTGGTGGCGGTGAGCGACGCCAGCGGCAAC
Organism: Macquaria australasica; assembly: GCA_005408345.1. Lineage (NCBI taxonomy): Eukaryota > Metazoa > Chordata > Actinopteri > Centrarchiformes > Percichthyidae > Macquaria > Macquaria australasica. The sequence continues at coordinate 196,670 of SEMN01000482.1, read as the reverse complement.
CCAGAACTCTACGTGCCAACCACCACTTCCTCCTCCAACTCATCCCATCTTCCCGAGACCATCGACGGCACTGGGGTTCTGACCCAAGCAACCGCCGTGTCTGCAGGCGTGTCCGACCCATCCTCCTCGGCGAACTTCAACTCCCATAACCACCTGCAGCACATCCAGGTCAGAGTGTGTGTCTTTAACACCATGTCTTGTGTATGGTTTAAGGCCTGTATGCTTTAAGGCAGTGGTTCCTAGCCTGGGGCGAGGACTTCCCCAAGATAAATCTGATGGGTCACAAGAATATAAGTTATAAGAAGGAGAAAAAAATGCTTCTGTTACACAAAATTATGTTTGTCTTTGTGAGATGCTTGACACTCTCAGCTCTTTAGGCCTCAAATCCTTCAAATTAAACAATCTGAGGAGGAAAAACTACTCTTTGTCCACACTAAGGCCATAACAGGTGATGAGTAGGGCTGGGTATAGTGGACCACTGTACATTCTTGGTACTGGCCAAAATGTGTCTGTAGCACAGAAAAGTCAAGTCGAGTCAAAATCTATCATACCCCAATAACAATGAGCAATATTAAAACATTCTAAACCAAATATTTAAAAGAGAGAGTATTTGAAACTGTCAATTACTGAAAGCTGGCATTATATGTCTGGTCAGATATGTAATCTTGTTTATTCATTTGATTAGATACTTCCTAGTTTAAATTTTAGGCAATGTTTTTGTACAACCACCTATGTGTAGACAACACAGCCAAGAAATTTGGTGAAAAGCCTGAAAATATTCCTCAAAGTAAAGTATCAAAAAAAAGTACAATTTTGGTATTGGTATCAAAACTCAGGTATTGCACTGGCAAGAGTATCTCGAAATTTCAAATGATACCCAGCCCTAATGATGAGGGGTATTATTAAGTAATTGGTTTGTTGTAAGGGGTCACAGGCCAAAAAGGATGGGAACTACTGCTTTAAGGGCACAATGGAGTTCACTTTTTTTCATGTTGTTTGTTGTTACTGTATATTTAACCCATTGGAATTACACTTTATGCTTGTTATCCCACATTTCAATACCCCACATTTCTCAGAATGTACTTGGCCGACCCACCTAGGTAGATTTGCCTCTACTAGGAATGTGTTTTGTTTTTTTTCCTCGCACATGTTTATATACTGTATATTAAGGCTAACTTATTGACTGTACTGTTAAACCAGGACCTCCTACATAGAAACATGACATTAATGCTTCTTTCTCAGCCTTTGTGTGTAATAATAATAATTTATTTTGCTGTTTCCTTACTCTGCAGGTCTCATCCTCTAACGCCACCACTATCTCGCAGCCCATCCTGCACCTGTCTGGGGACGGTCAGGCCCAGGTAGCCCAGGTGGCTCAGGGTCAGGACCTGAATGCAGCAGCAGGTCAGACTCTACAGAGTGTGCAGCTGGTCAACCCGGGGACCTTCCTCATCCAGGCCCAAACTGTCACAGCTACTGGACAGATCCAGTGGCAGACCTTCCAGGTAACCTATAAGGAGTGTGTAGGAAGTTTCCTCATGTTTTGAAGCAGCAAAGTGGTATACAGAAGTTTCCTCTGGGTATTATTTAAGTAGCATGTTGTGTTTTCGTGCTGTGAAAGACATCCGATCACATGTATCCCATCTGTCTATGTAGGTTCAGGGTGTCCAATCACTCCAGGGGCTTCAGTTGCCACAGGGGCAGGGGCAGGCCCAGCAGCTGACGTTAGCCCCGGTCCAGACCCTCCCCCTGGGTCAGACAGGCCAGGTCAGCCTGCCCAACCTTCAGACAGTCACGGTGAACTCTGTAACACAAAGTGGAGTTCAGTACACACACGGGGAGGACGCAAACAGTCCAGCTGGTATGGGACACCTGCACATACTTTACACCCGCACACATAATTCTTAATTTGTATGAGCAAATCTCTCTAAATTTCTCATCAAGTCACTTAAAGAGATTCTAAATCTGCTTCTTCCTCCCTGTTTCAGCTATCCAGATAAAGGAGGAGCCAGACTCTGAGGAGTGGCAGCTGAGCGGAGACTCCACGCTGAACCCCAGCGACCTGAACAACCTGCGTGTTCAGATGGGAGATGAGGACATTGATACGCAGGGCGGGGAGGGCAAGAGGCTCCGCAGAGTAGCCTGCACCTGCCCCAACTGCAAAGAGTCTGGAGGAAGGTGGGCCCCTGGAAAAAAAAAACACACACACACACACATTACACATACACAGATACAGATTCCACTTAAGCTCATTATAAAAAGATAAAAAAATAACTCTAAACTTAATGATGTCCTAAAACTTTATTAAACATTATAATTACAGTAATAAGAAACTATATTACAACCACATTATACAGTGTTTTGCAGTTACAGCCAATTTTAATACAACCATAAACCCAGATGTTGTTCATTGCAATGACTGTACTAAACACTTGATGTCTCAAAACCTTAAATTAGCTTCTCTTTTATCGCTCGTTTATAGTTTTAGAACTTTAACTGGAAATGATCTGTTACAACCAGCTTTACATTCTGTATTTAAGTAGTTAAAATGGTTTTAAAACCTGTCCATGTGGCATTAAAAATAATGCAATTTTTTTGCATTGTTGTGTGTTTTATTTATTCAGCCTTTACATTCATTTAGTTTGATTCTTTTATTAAAAAACAAGTGATCATCCACAGTATTTGCGTTTTATACTGGTGCATTTTTCCGGCATTTCACAGAGGTTCAGGCATGGGGAAGAAGAAGCAGCATATCTGCCACATCGCCGGCTGCGGGAAGGTCTACGGGAAGACGTCTCATCTCCGAGCTCACCTGCGCTGGCACAGCGGAGAGAGACCCTTCGTCTGCAACTGGATGTTCTGCGGGAAGAGGTTCACCAGGAGTGATGAGCTGCAAAGACACAGGAGGACACACACAGGTGAGACGATGCTCAAATAAGTCCTGTCACTTTTTCAAGACAGCTGTACAGTCAAGCCTTCTGTTTTTATTACCAGTTGTTTTATTGTGTGAAAATATAAAACTAAAGCTAATAAACACAGTTTTTATGTTTGGAGCTAGTTATAAGTGGTTAACGAGTAACATGCATTCATGTTGGAAGAGTGACAACAAAAACAAAGTTCGCCGCTTTCTGTCCATGATACAAACTTTAAAGGAACACATTTAGTTCTTGGGAAATGTTCCTGTTAGACTTTGCAGTTAAAACAGAACAGATGCCAAAATATATTCATTTCCCAGTAGATGTTTGTCTTTAGCTGTCCATGCCATTCTTTCTGATTACACAATGTTCAGTGATAGGAGGTGTGAAGCATCATCTTGAAAGTGAGAAAATGAAAACTTGCAGCAGCTCCAAATTCTAAGACATTTTGAATGATGTATAGCTACATCTGGCTGTTTTTTGAAGGCAATAACTAGCAGGGACCTCTGTCTTATAGCATTTAAACAATTTTGGGTGATTTGTGACTGTGTACAGCTAACAATCACTTCACAGGAGATAAATACATGTTCACTAGCCTGTAATAGTTACTGAAATTATCCAATCAGCAAAAGCAGTATTAATTAAACGTATTTGATTTGCCGCTAAAAAGAGACGTTGATCAAATGACTGGTCAATTAACAGAAAGTTATCATTATGTTTTGTGCATCCAAAGGTCTTTAGAAGTTTGTGCTCCGTCTGGCTGTAAGACAGATGTCCCTTCACGGACAATTAAGTAAACTGAGAAGAATTGCATGAATGTAAAACTTTTGGGTTTACCCATAAGAAGAAAACAACAAACTGTCCTGACTAAGTTGTACTGTAGGTCGCCTGCTATCACTCTACACAGTGTTACTGTAGAAAGGAGCAATGGACGAATGAACGTGAATGATTTTTAGTCATGAATGAACATGCATATTATATCAGTGCGACATGTTCAGACTTTGGCAAGTGCTGGTTCACCCAAATTAAAAAAAACAAAACAAACAAGTGTCTCACAGTATTACTCATAGTGTGAACAGAGTATTTCTTTGGTAAAACCGTTCACCTTGTGTTCTGTGGATTGTCTGTAGAAACAGTGTCCTGGTTACTCTGATTTTTTCGTTCTTTCACTGTTAGTTTACGATCTGACGCACATGTCTGTAAGACTTTCTAGAGTGCAAGAACTTTTAGTAAGTTTTAGACGCTTTACAGTAAAGAAAATTAAACTTGTTTATGCTCTCTGGTGGGCAAACTTTGTAATGGTGTTCTGTATTTATTGTTACTTACTGGCCAGCAAATACATCAACACCAATATACTGGAATTAAAGTAAGTTAATTGGTCCAGCCCATTTATCAGTTAAATAGTGTGTGTTAACCAGTGAAGGTTTTATTAGCTCCCGCACACTGTCTGATGTTTGTGTTTTGCTGATCTCACAGGAGAGAAGAAGTTTGTGTGCACAGAGTGCTCCAAGAGGTTCATGCGGAGCGACCACCTGGCCAAGCACATAAAGACTCACCAGAATAAAAAAGGTGGGGTTCCCTCCACCTCTCCGCCCACCACCGACGCCGTCATCACCGCCGACGGAACCACGCTCATCCTCCAGACCGCCACCACCCACGACCTTGTAGCCAATCAGGAGATCCCTTTACAGCTGGTCACGGTGGCGCACGGTGAGGTCATGGAATGAGGGGGGTGAATGGGGTGAGGTGGTTTTTTGAGAACTGGCCTATCACAGGGACCTCTTGGGCTTTTCTCTTTCCCTCTTACCTTTTTTTTGTTTGTTTTTTACATATGAATATATACGTAAATATATATGACAAATATATATATTTTAAGTAAGAGTTATCATGTTTGTTTGTTTTTTGCAGTCTTTTTATAGGCGGGCAAAAAAATAACATAAAATGTGGTTGCTATGTACACGCGTAAACACACTCTCACACACACACACACACAAACAAGAAAACATGCATTAACACTCAACACACCACATGAATACTCAACACGATGAAATGCCTTATTTTGTATCATACTCTTGTATAAAATGCTGGAGGTGCATGTGTTTTTTAAGCTTTGCAGATGATGTAACTGTAACGGAGATAAATGTGTTTGTGAAATGGAGATGATGATAAGGAGGAGGAGTTTCTGAATGAGAGAAAAGGAAGTAGTGAACCTCTCTGGGATGATTGAATTTTTGTCTCTGGAGAGTTCTGACAAAACTGAGCGGCCTGTTTCAAGCAGCACTGCATCCACGCTGAACTGTTGCACTGCCGCCGCCATGAATGAACGCTTTTGTTATTAAAGGAATAGTTCAACATTTTGGGAAATCTGCGCATTCGCAGATTAGATGAGAAAATTGATATCACATTTGTGAGTCGTATCCATCTTCTTGTCTAACTCTTGCCAAGAAAGCAAATAATCATATTTCCCAAAATGTTGAACTCTTCTTTTTAAAACATTCGCCCAATCACTGACAGCTATCAGGACGGTGACGCTGATGTCATGCAATGCTGCTTCAAACAGAGCTTGGGGTACAGCTGGTGGTCAGAGTAGGACGACGGTGCCACTGTTAACTGATCTGAAGGCGGGGGGAATAGGTGCAAGCCGCTCTGAAAAAGGGCATCCTCTTCCAGCATCTGGTCAGTCTGAACAGAATGTCTCATCTGTCCTCACGAGCACACTGTCCGCTGTGCTTGTGCACGTCAAAAACACATCTTTATTTTTCTTTTTGCGTATTTTTGTTGTAAATTCACATTGTATTCAGTTTTCTGTATCTTTCCGCCGATCTGGGTGTCTAAATCGAAGTCACATGACGGTGATCATAGAATTTAAAGTGTAGAGGGGTCACCTCTGAATTCCTGCAGGGCTCTTCATTGTCATTGTCAGCTGCACGTGGCTACAGGAGGAGAACATGCACCAATGTTGCCATGTGAAGAAAACAGAAACGGATGCAACAAATCAGAAACCCCTCAAGGGTGTTTTTGTCATCGAACATTCCAGTTGGACACCAGACGATGTGCGATGAGTTTTGCAATAACCGCTCTGTTGGTAATGTCCCTCAAGTCAAAAGGAAAACAATCATGCCATTGTTTCTTCTTTTTTTTTTTTATTAACGTAATCCCTTCCTCAGTTTGTCCTGATGTTTGTAGCGTTCATTTACATGTATATTATCTTATTTTCACATTGTTTATAGAAGTCATTACTTAGTTTGAATTTGTTGTATCAAAACCTTATTTTAAGTGATTTTTTTTTTTTTTAAAGAATTGGTGTAAAAATTGAATGTTACCTTTTGTAAAACCTTTTTTCAAATGGATCACAATAAAAGTCTGAAACCTTCCAGTAACAGGTTTTGTGTGTCGAGGGCAGCATTAAGATACCTTACACATAGAAGAATGATCTTAATTGCTGCGGGTTTCCAGATTTTAAATGAGGAAAAACCAAGCTCACCAATATCAAATTGGTACTCTGTATCGACAGATCCCGAGTTTGGGTATCTGTATTGGTGGAGAAAAATTACTGATGGATGCGTTAAATTCACAGTAGCAGTGGTTCCCAAACTTTTCTTTCAAATGTATGTATGCCCTTCATTGACAAAACCCATCATGTTCCAAATGTGTTACTTTGAATTGAGTTTAAACTGGATGTTGTCTAAAACAGTTCATTATAAAAGTGCATATTGTTAAAAAGAAAAGTCAGCTAACTGTCAATGTTTAGGTCGGTTTGGTAGTTTGCATTTGTACTAGCAGAAGCTTGACCCTTGAAACATTTTAGCTTTCTATTTCACCCATTTATACATTACTTTTAGCTAACTATTTCAAGCATTTATCCATTACTTTCAGCTATTTACCATTATCCAGCATTTTTAACGAACTATTCCAACTGTTTATTCATTACATTTAGCTATTTCAACAGTTTACTTTTGGCTAACTATTTCAAGCTTTTATCCATTACTTTCAGCTGTCTGATTACCATTACGCTCTCCATTATTTGTAGCCAGCTATTTCAACATATCCATTCCTTTCAGCCGTTTCAAATTCTCTGCTTGCTACGTAGTTTTCGCGCACTTTCAATTGCAACATGTGGTGTTACAGCTAGCTCAATATGTAGATACATACTTTTAAATTAAATCTTACATTTTTTTCAAATTAATTGCGCCTCTCCACAATTTTACCACGTACCCTCTGGCACTGCATTAGTACGCCAGCCTGGTTGGTAATCAGTAGAGCACATACACATTAAGAAACTAAATATCTTAAGCCAAATACCATCTTGTCTAATACCTGAAAACATACATGAAACTGTGACAATACACTGCACCACTTCTTTATTGGGGATTTTTTATTTAACAAAAATATCTGACAGCCAAAACAGGATGATGATGACAAATCCATGGATGTTACCAAGAAACAGAAAATCAAATATTTTTCAGCTGAACTCACATCATGGCTGCCCTTTCCCTTACGTATCACGAACTCTCCCCTCTCTTCTGAGTCGTACTTTAAGCTGCAACCCGCACAAGCTTCAAACATCTTTCCCTGAGAGTCACAGTGACATTAATATTCCACAAGAAACTGGGGATTCATTTAAGCATGCTGATTTTGTTAATTTTCATGTCAAATGCCAGATGAGTGTAAACATTAACAGTTACCACTCAATTTTAATTCCATACACATTCCTTTAAAAGTGTTAAGTTTAGGTTGGGCACCAAACATTCCCAATAGCTTGAGGTGATTTCTGAAAAAATATGACTTTTAGAACTATAGATGTAGATGTGACCTTAATTCTCCAGTCTTGTTTAGCATTTTCTAAATGTCTCAAGTGGGGCTGGGCAAAACTAACACATTTGAGTTATTATTTTTTTGTTCTACATGTTTGAAGAGTTTAATCTGATGTAATGAGTAACTGGGGATCATAGGTCACCACATTGAATGTCAGTTTGATTATTTTCTCTGTGATTTTGTATTAATTTTTTACATCTATTTAAAAAAGAAAAAACAAAAACACAAACATTTCAGTGTCATGATACTGACTTCAAACATATTGCCCAGCTCTACTCTTAAATTATCCATGATTTTCCAGACCTTCATATGGACTCATGTAAAACAGAAGTATAAACCTTTCTACCTGTACCCTATACCAATTTAGAGGAAGGCCTAACAGCTTTAAAATTGTTTTATTCTAGTGCGTGAGCAGATATCCTTCTCAACACCAAATGTTTGGTTTCAGATCTAAACCCAAGTTAACTAGCAGTGAGATTTTCTAGGGTCCTCCTCCCTTTGTGCTTCAAACACAGCCCGAACCAGAATCCCAATCAGTGCAAACTTACAGACTGACATCTATTACAGGGGGGGGGAAAAAACTATAATGAAGAAAAAAAATAGAATTTATATTTATGATTCATTTCACAAAATACATTCTCAGCACTTGCACACACACGTACAGAAAAAACCTCTTAAACCTGACCACTTTAACCCCCCCTTCACATGTTATAAAAAAAACAAAACCGTTTCAACCATTTAGCACTGGGTTGTGGTCAGTCTGTCAGCAGTCCCCCAGGCAGGAGAGGAGCCTCTTCATGAAGCAGACTCTTTAAACAGAGTCCAGTCCACTGCCTCATCACAGCCACTGTAGGATCCTCACAACTCTGTGTGAGGATCTGACAGAAACAGGGAAGGAGAGAAAAATTAGTTGAGTTACCAAATGTGTTCAGGTTAGAGCAGATGTGTTTCCATTTAAGCATACAAGTATCTGTCTGTTGTGAGTGTTCAGTACCTGTGCTTTGCTGCTTTGTTGTGTGGTTCACCTGGACTCTGGTCTGCAGACGTTTAATCTCCTGGTCATAATCGGTCCACTCGGCCACGATCCTCACCGCAGCCTGCAGCTTGGGCTCCTTGGTCATGGGGTTGTTACACTGAGATCAGGAGAAAATGAGAGGGAACAGACAAAATCATCAACTACGATGTTCACAGGCAGTTGGAAAAAAAAGTGTAGCTCTTACTCTGTCTTCTCAAAGCCATATCATTACCTCTCCCAACAGGTGACAAGAACAGGCTGCATCTTGTTAAAGTTGTCGGTGAGATCATTGGTGTTTTAACTGCCTGATCTGTCTCACACTTTCTACAAGGGAACAATTTCAAAGGCTCGAAACCTTTTTGAGTTTACTCTCCCTCTGTAAGGACAGTGATGTTTTAACCCCTGGTGATCGGGTTGGATGATGGTGGCAAGGTGTACTACAGGTTTTATGTTATGCTGTCCCTTGATGTGAGCGTGTGTGGTCCGTTTTAGTTTTACATGTTTTTAAAGAATGAAGTTAAAGTTGACAGTTTTGTAACTGTGGTAAAGGTTTGGAAGATTGTAACTCGTAAATTCTGTGAGTGAACACAAAAAAACACCAAAATGACAAGGGAGTCTGGCTTTCTCTGGACAGAGAGCTCACATGTTGCTTTTAATTCAAGGGTTGATTTGTTATTTCCTGTGCGAAATTGTTCTCGTGTGAACAGACAGGCAGATTCATAAGGGTTTTCGGTTAAGTGGGTGGAAATAATCTTCCTCTGTTACAGCCCCACTGTTTTAGATTATCTTTAAAATAACTCTTACTCTGTTCAAATTATTAGATTTTTTCCAAGAATGTAACACTTTGTGCATGAGTATCAAACACTGTTTACCCAAATCTCAACCCTTTATAAAGTTGTGGAATTATTTTTTATCTTATGGTTTGTTGTTTTTAGATGTGAATCACTTCATTTATCCAAAATGAAACTCATTCGCATACTCAGTACTTCCTCACAGTTGGCCTGTCTGTCCTCTAGTGGCTGTTAGGGGGCATGACAATCAAACCATCACTCCTTCCTGTAACACTGCTGAACTGTACAGAGTGCTACAGGTTTAAGGCACTGTGTCTTCTGTTGAGCATTTTATCCTGATCCTATTCCTGCCGCCTACACACAGACAAACTGTTGTTACCAGGTCTATCGTCTTGGCGCTCTTCTTGGTGCTGTCGTCACACCACGTCTCGCACCACAGCCACTCCTGAGGCAGAGACTTGATGGGCACCTGGTGGATCATGTTGTTGGGAAGATCCTGAAAAAAAAAACAACGCACAATGAGACCGATGACGGAGGACAGGACAGGAACTCTTACAGAGATTTTACAAACAGAACTACCTCTTTGTTTAAATCAAACCAGAACAAAGTATTAAAGCTTTAGATTCATTTAAATCAGATTTGGCTTTTTCAAACTGTTAAAATCGTGATATAAAGGTTGATTAGAATCAGACACCAAATGCACATTAAAATGACAAATGTGGACAGCCAATGAAAAGACGGACAGTCACAGACCTGGTCGAGGTTTGAAAGGCTGTTGGGGTCTTGGCTGAGCCCCTGATACTGTCCTCTGAGTCGATCTCCTGCAGCTATTTTCCTGAACTTCTTTAAGTCGACCACATACAGGGCACTGCAGGGGATAAATGATGATAACACATGAAATATGCATGAATGTATGAAAAATGTATTGAAAAAGAGAGTATGCTGTGTATGCGAGTTTGTTTGAGGGCGATAGACTTTGACCTGAGACTGACTTGACTGTTACAATTCAGCTGGCAGCTACCAGAGCGTGTTTACCTGATGTGGTATTTGCGTCCGGCGAGGTGGCTCGCCCAGTAGCCGGACTTCCAGAAGCGGTAGCCGTCCATCTCCCTCCGGCTCTCGCAGAACGGAGTGTAACCGTACGGCGCTCCCTCCAGGTCGAAGTCACGCAGCTCCTTCAGGTCTGTTCGCACAATCTGAAGGGGAGGATGGATGGAGAGTGAACAATATAGATGGATCACTTTAGAGTGGTAACACTTTTGTTATTTTCTTGATCAATCATTTGGCTATAAAATTTCAGAAAATAGTGAAACATTGTCATCACATTTTCCTAAGCTTTTTTAATATTTTAAGTCCCAAGGAAGTCAAGAAATTATAACCAGTGCTGTATTTCCAAACAGCTATGAGTCATCCACACCTACTTGCACCAATTAAGAATATACATTTTTTCATCTAGTTCCTTTTATATCATCAGCTTATGATATGAACAGTAAAAGGAAGACATATTTGGACAGAGGAAGGATGCAGAACAGTGTTTGTGCAGCCACGTATGAGCTTACCTGGTCAGCGTCCACAAACAGGATCTTGTCGACAGCGAGAGGAAACAGCACGTCCAGGAACAGGATCTTGTAGCCCCAGATGATCCTCTGCTTCTCGGTCTGTTGGTGTAACCAGCGAGGCCACTTGTACTGGACCAGCTCGTACTGGAAGCCATATTGCTTCGCCATGTAGGGGATGAACTCCTGCAAGATGGTCGCGCACAAAACAGGCCTGTCAGTGTGGACTAGGGGATGCATCAGTATGAATTCAATACCAGTTGGGGTTGAGTATTTCATCATTTTTACTTCACAAAAAGAGGCAATGTACAATGGAGTCATACATAACTGGCTGAAAGACTGAAATTGGTAAATGAGCAATCTGATGAAAACCCTGAAAGTTTTGAGAAATACTTAAATACTTAAAATTTAGTATTAAAAAAATACGCAATTGTGTTGGTTTTTGCTGGCTTTTTCACAACATGTTCACATGTATGATTTCAACAGAATTTCTCAGAATATGTAAAAAGACCGCCGAGGCTAAGTGCTCAATCAGTTTCACATATACAGCAGTAGATCCAGGGAACTTTAAAGGGTAATTCCGGTATTTTTAAACATGGGCGCTATCTTAACCAGAAACAGTTTTCCTGCAACAACAAACCTCTCACGAGATTTCAGAGTGAGACTTCTGTTAATGATTAAACAAAAAGGATTTTACAACAAAGTGGTCTATCTCTGTAGGGATAATTTCCACAATGTTGTCAGACAATTAGAATAACAATCTGAGCTTGTCAGTGGCAAAAACAAGCTCTTTTAGTGGACATATTTTTCACGGGCGCAGTTGCCCACAAGGATTACGTTGCAGCCATTGCAGCCCGTTCACGGCTGCCGGCTGAGGCGATCTACTGGACTAATTCCAAAACCTTTGGTAACTATTAGTCATTTAAACACCCAAAATTTGTTAAAAAAATAGGACTCAGGTTTAGAAATACCGGAATTACCCTTTAACAACTAAAAACAGAGTGTGAAAAAAAAACAGAAACTGATAATGATGTATGGAACTATGAGCCAAGCAGACTCATAGTTCTACAAAGCACTGAAGTCTTCTCATTCATGCAGAGATTTTCTTCTACAGGCAGAGTTAAAATCTGATTCCTGCTGCATGTTTCACCTTGATTTTCAGAACTCCTCTTTGAAGCTCACATCACTGACGGACAGAGAAAAAGCTGCAGCTGTCAGAGAAAATCTCAACATCAATGATGAGAAGCCAGTTGATTTTTAAAGTAAAAAATCCTACCTTGAAAGTCGGTGACAGGTAGTTCTTGAGGAACCAGAACTTGACGGGAGTTTTGGTGTTCTTCAGAACTGACAGCATCATAATCCTGAGAAGGAAGTTGCGAGAAGAAAGGCACTAAAAGTCTTTGTACGAGGAAGGGATGTTGGTTTTCAAGGATTTTGGTTGACACGACAATCGCCTTTTCTATGCCTGGTCACATCTCTGACACCCACCTGAGGAACCTCTCATACAGATGCCCCGAGGCCACAGAGAAGATGTTGATCACGTCGTCCTTCTCCTGCTTTAGCTCCTCAGTCTTTCCTCCACCTGTGAACCCTCTGAAAGACAAAAGATAAACTGTTTAAAAAGGAAAAATACAAACAAAACAGATTACATTTTTAAATTAAAAGACCTCTTTGACAAGAGAAAGTCAGCGTTTTGTTTTTCACTCATCCAGGTACTGGATAAAATTAGTTAGTGATAATGTTAATATTTGTACATATGTACTGATGATGCAAAACTACTATTAGGGCTGTACCTAACAATTATGTTCATTATTGATAATTGATTACTTTTCAGATTAATCCTCAAACTGTCAGAAAATAGTGAAAAATATTTTGTCTGACCAACTGTTTTACATTATTTTCAATAATGTAAAACAGAAAAAAAAAACATCAACTTTAACTCAAATTAATTAATTGATTAATCGACTTCAGCTCCAGTTATTATAAAAGCAGTTAACTAGTCATATCGAATCAAAGTTGCACCTGGTCAGAGATTTCCAGAAGCCAGTGTCATTTTCCTCAGTCACATCACTCAGCAGCTCCTCGTTGAACTTGTCTGGTTTCTTCTGGACCTGATCAACACGTAATATTAACCCAGTTATTTGAACAACCTATGTTAAAAAATATTATTAATCCATTTGACATTGTAATTAAATATTATGTTATTTAGCTCGGATCCTATGGAGGACCAAACCTGTCTTATGTGTAAATAAATGAAACATAAATTAATAAAATACACAAAAACTGTCTTAAAATCAGTGATTTTGTGAAATACTCCAACAATGCTAGGATAAAATAAACAAGATGTCAGTTTTGTGCTGTATTTTTGTGGGACGTTCTAATTGTTATTACAGTGCACACAGAGAACTTGAACTAAAATATTAACGGACATTAACAATCAACTTAACGGTTGCCTGTGGAGTTTTTGACCACCATTAGCGCAATATTTGTATGCGTTTGTCCCCGTTTTGTTGTTTGAGGACGCATATGCCTTGATTCACATTCTAGCCAATGGTTTCACACTATTCCACTGATCTACAGGTGGCAGTAGTGTGCCAAGAAACACACTAATGCCCCAACAAAAGTAGGGAAGAGGAAGACTGCAACCTAGTTAACGTGGACGTAAACAATGCAGGTTTCAAACTTTTAAGAAAAATCAACTTTGCAAATGTTCTATGAGGAAGGAAACATGTTTGTTAGACCTCAATGATAAACACAATGTGTTTTGATGAGTAACACTGAATATAAACAGAAACCTTGTGTATTTACAAGAAAACTCCACAGGGCGCCTTTAATGCTGAAGTGAGTTTGAAGATAAAAACATGTGGATTTAAGTTTCGCAATTATAGATTCATGCATTTCTTTGTGCCTTAATCTATTAATTTAAATATTTCTCAATTTATTCTGAGCATTTTATTTGTATATTGTATTTATTTCCTTACTTGAATAATTCAGATATCCTTCAGCTGTCTTGGGAAGACGCTACGGAGTCTTGGGAATATAGTTTTGTTTGTAGTATATAAAGTGTTTCTGCATGTGCCACATCCATGATATGTAAATTTCCCAATGAAATGTATAATTTTACCCATGTAATTTATGTACATAATGTATATGTTCTGCACAGACTACATTTTCTTCTACTTATTTAAATGTATGATATTGCAGTCAGACTGAGAAGACTGGAAATGTGGCCACTAACCGTCCGGGATTTGGTTACATTCATCTGGGGACAAAAATGTAAGTTTTTCACAAGTAAACTGACCTTGACTTTAATGATCCTGCTCTTGAAGTTGTTCAGCACGACTACAATGTCATCAGAGTCTGCTGGAGAGTCTGTGCCGTCATGGCTGCAACACAAGAAAGAAAGTTAAAGGAAAAGATTTGAACAGAAAGTTTACAACTAGTTTGTAAATCCAGATTCAGAGCATAGGCTGAATTTAAAAACTAATAAGAAGACATTTCAAGGCTTTGATACAATATAGCCATTTCGTGTTCTCACCTGTAGATCTTGTAGATTTCATCAGAGCGTCCTTTCCTCATCTTCAGGATCCAGGCACCCGGGTTTGCCTTCAGCTGAAAGTAACCCTACAGGGCAGAACACAAGAGAGTTACAGTGTTTGTGACTATAATAATAAAGGAGAAATTCAAACAAACACTAAAGAATAAGCTGTTTACCATCCAGGAAAGCATTAAAAAGTATTAACAATCTATAACAGTTGGCACAGGTGTTTGTGTTTCAGCAACTTTCTGCCCGAGGGTGTTTCTGCCCGACAACAAGATGAGAGGCTCATAGTTGGAAGCAATAACTCACCAGGTTTGCCATGACGATTGTATCCACAATGACCGGCTCAGAGGCGGTTCCCAGGGTGAACTGGAGGCCACGTGGCGGCTGGCCTGAACTGACGTCGAAACAATGGCCTTCCAACAAAAGGTGCTCCAACTCGTACTCTGCTGCTACAATATTCTCCACCTGCAAAATTTTATTTTGTACAGCCCAGTATCAGCATCCAGGGACTTTACAGACACACATTAGAAATTGTTTCCAAATAAACCCAAGGTCTCCAAAATCCTCAGCACCCCTCCATGGACATGTGGGGGAGCATAAGATATAAAATAGGCAATTACAAAAACATTAAAAGAAGGTTTAGCAAGTAATAGAAATAGTCTAACAACAGGATTATAATTAGAGACTGCACGGAAATTATTGGGGTGCTGAACCTTATGTTTCCCGTTATAAAAAAAACAAAGCCCTCCCCAGGGTTATTAATGTTTTCTCCTCTTGAATAAAACTGCAACACTCTCCTCAACAACTTGGTACAACTTGTTTACCCCAATTTAAACCTTAATCTTAAGGTTTACACACATTAACAAAACCCTGACACAGAGACACAACTGTTGCATATGGCAGAGTGTACCTTTATGAAGCATGGCGCAAGTGAAAATTGTCTTTTTGATGTAACTATTTACTGTATTGCAAAGGAAAGCTGAAATAAAATAGAAATTTAGGACAAGAGAAAAGACTGCCCCCCTGCTCTCCCAAATAAGTCAGACTACCCTACCTGCAGACAAAATTAAAATTACAATTACCTCCCCCTTTTCTGACCCCCCCTTAAATGTTTTTCATACAGTTCCTTAGAGAAATAAATAACAAATAAATCCAGTGAAATGAGTCCAAAATCTAAGTTGTACAATATCAGTTTGGTTTGAGTCTAAGGGGGACAGGGTATATGGAAGCAGCTTTCACACACTGACTGATGACACACATTAAAACACAAACCACTGGACCAGTGTTAAAACATTCATTCAGAGGGCAAGATGGAGTGGATTCATAACTTCAGAGTTTACTGCCGAAAAAAAAAACTGTCTGAGAAACACTTTTAAATATTTCACGACTACTGATCCTGATCGAACCCAGACAGACATATTTCTGTACCTCCTCCAGGTAGATGTTGTCCAGGTCATACCGGGTGTGCACAGACTCCACCATCCAGCTCTCGGGAGTGTTGAGGTTCAGGGTGAAGAGGGGAGACTGAGGCATGTCCAGGAACTTGGCCATGGGGCCCGGAGAGAAACTACCGTCAACCTGAAACACCACCTCTGGCTCCAACACGTAACGGTAAAAACTGGAAGAAAACACAGGTGGATCACTAGCTGCACAGGCAGAAGGCAGTTAGACTTTCATTACAAGTGGGGAAATCATCAAGCTTTAATCTGCCATTTGCTGGATGCCTTTAGCCAAAGCAGCAAACTTCTAGCCAGAGAAACCAGAAGGACCAGGCTATTGTACTGATACTGATACTGATATAACTAGGATGTAAGGTTTGTTTCTGTACTCTGTGAATACTCTGTCCTCACCTCTTGAGAGGCATTTCTGACAGTTTGGACTGGCAGTTCATGAAGACCCGTAAGTTGACGTTTACCAGCTGCTTCAGAACCTGCAAGTGGCGAGGGGCAGACACAGAAAGATGGGTTTAGAAATAAGCTGTGGACAGGGTCAGAGTGAGGTCAAATAAATCAACTGGACTGATACCTACCAATAGGAGAGGAGCCAGTTTCTGTGCATCCCTGGTTACAGGATCCACCACGGCAACAACATCAAAGTACACGTCTCCCTCCTTAGGGCGGATCTTCACAGCGCTGCCAAAAATCAGCAAATCAATGGTCAAGCGGAGTAAACACAAACAAGGTTTCAAAGTTGTTGCTGGCTGCAGAGAACACACTGATTTCAGCTATTTACTTACTTATTCACAATATATTTGAAGGTCAAAATGGCAGAATTTTAAACCTTTTGATACAGTATTTGCCTGAGATGGTCTAATATTTCGAATGAACCCATTAATTCTGAAAATTCTGTTAAATACATTGCAAAAATCATGTGACCCTGGAGAAAGTATTACAACTTTACCTGTAGCGGTCATCTGCAAAGTCATATTCCACCCGAGCCTCTCCTTTGGGCTGAGAGGAGAGCAGAGCGTCCACCTTCATCACGAGGTCGCTGGCCCTGAGAGAAATCCTGCATTTAATTTTTTTTTTTTTACAAAACTCAACACAGCCTAAAAAACGTTACTCAAGATTTAACCATGTGAGAATCTACAATGCAATGCAGTGACGGGAAATAAAAAAAAAAAACCTGTCGTCCTCAATTCCAAACTGCTGGACTTTGCTTTTGATTCGCTCTCCAGACGTTTTCAGGATGATGCTCTCCAAAAGCAGGAAGTCATCCTGGTTAAACACCTCCTCCTCTTCCAGTGGACCTATGATCTGTAAATAAGAAACAACAGTATTGATTGAATATGGTAAAATTGGTAGATGTACACATTTATTTATAAATACAGACTATATCTGTTCATGATAACACCTGTATTTTCAGTCCTTTAAATAATAAGCAATGAGATTGTGACTCACTCTTCCGTTGCTAATAACTGCTTTCTGTCCTCTCTTCAGTTTGAGCACGTCTCGGCAGTAGGCAGCGTGGGAGAGCAGGAAGTCAAATTTGTGACTCTCATACGCATCCTTGAACAATGGCACGTCCATACCCTGAAAGAAAAATAGATAACTTGTAGGCAGGTGATAAAAGGGAAAATTAAGATTAAAAAAGAGGAGGGGTAAATGTTGTTAATAACGGGCAAAATGTTTCAACAGAAACATGATCATTTAAAATTTTTAACGATCCTGTATATTTAAGTGAAGCCGTCCGTCCCACCCTCACCCCGACAGCGAACTCTCCGATGTCGACTCCCTTCTCCAGGGCCGCGGCGGTCTCTTCTTTAGCCATCTTGGTGATGAAGTTCTTGGCGTTGTTGGCAGATTGCGTCTGCATGGCGGCCCAGATTGCTCTGGCCACGCGGCTCGTCTCAGCGGACGGAGCGGCTGATGGGTTGCTGATCATCCCCAGTCGGACGTTGTTGCTGGTTTTCTGTCGTAGAGCAAGTGAGTGTCAGTGAAGGATTTGTCATTTGCTTTGAGAGCAGAATAAAAAAAAACAGCTCATCTTACCAAATGCACTTACCAACTATAAACCTACACTCATCGGTCATAGTCTAACTTGTATTCTACAGTCTGCGAGATAGTAGGGCTGAAGTCAATATTTTAACATTAATAAGAATATTTCTTTATCATTAATATTAAGGCAAATGTGTGCAAAGTCACATAGAAAATAATCAGATTAATGATTAATGCCAGGAACTGTGTTTTGTGTTACATTGGACAAAACTCTGCACATGATAAAACAAAAACTTGATATCACTCTCATGTCTCTAAGGTAAATAAGATACATCCAGCAGCTGGTTAGCTTAGCACATAGACTGAAAACAGCGAGCCTGGCTCCGTACAAAGGCACCTAAATCCTCCAACCAGCACCTCTCAAGCTCACTAATTAACACGTTATATTTTGTTTGTTTAATCCGTACAAAAACTGAAGTGTAAGAACGACACATTGTGATTTTACAGGGGGTTATGTGCTGGACTATTTTGTGACCCACTGCAGCAACTTCCTGGAGTCTTGCTGTTGCCAGGCAACCACAACTTAGCATTTTTACTCTTCAGTTTTTGTACAAATTTAACAAATGAGACACATTTATTAGTGAGCTTTAGAGGTGCTGGTAGGCGGATTTTGTTACCTTTAGACAGCAGGCTAGCTGTGTCTTCCTGTTTCCAGTCGTTATGCTAAGCTAAGCTAACTAACTCCTGGCTTTATGTTTACCGTACAAACATGAAAGTGGTATCAATCTTCTCATATAATTCTCATTCTCAAGAAAGCAAATGTGTGTATTTCGCAAAATGTTGAACTCTTCCTTTTAGATGACTCCATGGTACAGCCCAAAGAGATAAAAGGATTTTGTACCATGTGTCTGATGGCATCATAAAGAAGCTGACGTCCCGAGGGCTTGTCGAAGTCTCCGACCACCCAGAAGGTCACAGGACGGATGTAGCCATCATCTGACAACCACAAAGGAAGAAACAGAGACTGTCAGAATAAGTTACTGAGGCGATGCTACACAGGCCAACTCATGAGGCAAAGGAAGTGAGCCATACTGTTTTCGGTGAAGATAACGTTTGGTAAATTGGGCAAAAATCTATGTGGGTAGCATACTGGGCTGTAAGAAAAAAAACATAGCATGAAAAATTAACTTTATTGTTGGTCTTATCTAGCCTACTCCAAAAAAAAATTCAAAAAAATTCAAAACATTAAGTCAAACTTTTAACATCTCATTCTCCATGCAGCTACAACAAATAACACAATGAATTGTCATGCTCTCCTAAACATGGAAGAAACAATGTTAGACCTTAGTGAGCAGTTAACACATTTTTAGTACATCAGACTCTAATACACACAATCATCACATGCGTAATTAGTCATTTGTGTCCCCTGAGAAATGCAACACAGATGGAAGAGTGGTGGTGGATTCAAAACACATCTAAACACTGCCAGAAATGTAGTTCACAGAAAACAGGGGAGAAAAAAAGAGCAAGTGAGAAGGAGAGGGAATAATGCGGAGGAAAAGGGTGATTACCATGCCTGTTGGTGGTGGTCATCCCTGATGCAGGGACATTTTAAAATCACATGAATAAGAGGAAGAGGAGGAGGAGGAGAGGACAGAAGGAGAATACATAAAGAGAGAGTTTAGGCTTGAAGGAGACTAAACGATTTTCACTACAAACAACAAAAATAGTCCACAAGCATTCTCTTCCATTCAGTGTTTTTTTATTTATTTATTTTTTAATATATGACCAGCTACCATATGAGACTGTCTTACCTTTCTTAGTCATGTAGTTCATGCTGTTGGCCACAGCGGTGCTCTTCTCTTTGGTGTCGAGAGTCGAGAAGCGAGCATAATCGTCTACAAAGTGGTTGTCTGCAAAAAGAGAAAAAAAACTGTAGATCATGCAGCAAATGCCAAAAATTACATTTTTTTAGTAAACGTGTGAATGTGTACTAGGAGTGTAATGCAAAGCTACTATTCTGTATCTGTTTTTGTCACAAAAATATCTGTGTTCGGATTTATACCGTACGCTGACAGAGCCTAGAAATCGTCCAAATGTTTTCATTTTCTGTGTTAAATTTTGTCCAACTACCATTCATACTCCTCATACATATGTGTAGGTTTACAAAATATACAAAGAAAAAAAAAACGGTATAAATATTTTAAGCATAATTAAATAATACATGATATGCAATTGAACTCCACCTTCAAAAACTGAAAACGTAACGCCAAACTGAGGCTAAATAAAATCTGTTTGTAGCTAATGTGTAACTGTTAATGGTCCAGGTAGAAATTAATAATGGAAATTAAACTAAATGTAAGTCACAAGTCATGTTGCATGATTTGTGTTAAAAAACTGCATATTGCATATATATAATGGGAGGAGGCCCAGATGAATATAAAGTTGGTCTGAAGTGTCTATTAATAAAAAATGACAAGGCTGTCGGCCAAATACAAACGATAAAAGCTCATTGAGTCACACTGCAAAGTAAAAAAATAAATAAATAAATGGAGGTTGTCGGTGGAGATCCGGATGACAATAAAGTTAGTCTAAAGTGTCGATTAAAAAATTAGAACACTATTGACAAAAGATCTCTGGCAATTTTTCATGCACTTTAAAGATGAACCTCACTGAATGTCTGAATATAACAGTATTCGAAACAACATTTCGAATACTGTTCATATCCGAATAACATACTCATATTTGTTTACATCCGTACTGTGTACTCACTGGTATCAGACAGATCCAGGTATGTTCTGCTGGTGGACAGCACTCTGGGGTTGATGCGAGGAACAACGCTGGGCTGATTCATGATGAAGTCCACGACGTCGTGATCTGTGGCCAGCTCACCCTGCGAGGCACACGAGCACAGATTCAGGATGTTAATGGAATAATTCAGAAAAGACGTCCCTCACTGTTACTACAGAACCCAGAAGTGATGCAGGAGGTAATTGTCTGCGTGTTTTTCATCCTCATAGTCACAGTTCAGACAGGCATCTCTAGATTTAATAGCTTTTCCGCCGCAGTTACTGATGCTTGTGTATCGACCGAAATGTTTGCCTAAAGTTCGGATTAGGCATTAAAAAGGAGAAAACAAGAGTGACGACTAACAGCATGTTCATCACTAGAACTGCAACTAAATTAAACACTGCTAACTGTGCTTTAAGACCTTACAAAAATAGAGGCCTTTGAAAGAACAAATTCAAACATTTGGCTCCTCAGAGTGCTGGAACGACATTAAAAACAGGAAAGCACGGCAGATGGCACCCTCACAAAGATCGAGCTTAAACGAAAAATCATAACTCACTACAATCCTAGACAGTGTACTTGTTAAAAGTGAACAACTCTATTTCCATAAAATCACATAGATCTCTTCTACTCAGTACATTTTTCTTTCAGTTAAACTCTATTTTGTAGCAGCTCCAGCAAATTAAAAAACAAACACGCACAACAGCTCAAACAAATACATCCACTGGTATTATCACTATGTAAGGTAAGTATCGGTGAATATGTGACGTGCTCCATTAAGTCTTATTTGATGAGATTAAACTAATTCTTGTTGTTAAAAATGAGCACAATCAGAAAATATGTTCAGTTTCTTGATGGAATTAAGAGGAAAAAACACATTTTTACAGACTGTATGTACAAACGAGCTCATCTGGAATATGTGGAAAGAACTCAAATACTTAAATACTCATCAAAAAGGTGTACAGTATGTACTTGTGTGTCTGCACAGATATTCACAAAGTCAGTAGTTATTTTTTGATTTGAACTCAACTGCAATGAAAATTGATTTTGCGCTGAAGATGAAAATAACAGAACAGAATATTAGCTATCAAATACACATCTTAATTGATTTTTTTTAATGAAACCTTAATAAAACAATAGTGTTGAATTGTGACAATGATAATGAAACCCCACTTAAGCTCAATGCGACTGTATATCAAAGTGTGTGTGTGTGTGTGTGTGTGTGTGTGTGTGTGTGTGTGTGTGTGTGTGCTCTAACTGACCAGGTAGACGGCTCTCTGGTAGAAGGACGTGGTCTCCAGGATCTTTTGCATGGTGACCGTCTCCAGTTCGTCCGGGTCCAGCTGTTCACGCTGGTAAGGTATGCCGTTGTACATGACCACAGGCAACGGGCCCACACCCGTCTGCTCATAGTACGCCCGCCCTTCCTGACAGAGGAGACACAAGGAGATGTTACTTTAAGTTGCGTCAGCCCTTTACCATCTCAAAAACATAGCTAGAGTCCAGTAGGAGGATTGTGTCTAAGCAGAATCTTGAAAATCCGATCCACGCTTTTATCTTAAGCTGGTTTTCAACAATCTTTTTTCTGGTCTACCCAAAAAAGGCAACTACAACTTGTGTAAAATGCTCCCAGAGTTCAAACTAAATCAAAGAAAAATAATGTAATAAAAACATTACACCTGTTCTCAAAGTCTCTTCATTGGCTCCAAATAAGTTGGTCTAACTATCTATCGCTCTCATTTTAAAAAGGCACAATGTATTTCGCTTTCTTGAGTAGAATTTGGTGAGAAGATCGATACCACTCTCTTGTCTGTACGGTAAATATGAAGCTAATGCCAGCAGACAATTAGCTTAGCTTAGCATAAAGACTGGAACCAGGGGGAAACAGCTAGCTTGATACTACCTAAAAGGTTAAAACCTCTAAAGCTCACAAATACACGTTATATGTAAGCACAAGTTCTCATTTTTAGATTTCAGTTTTACCCCTTGTCCGGTCTTTATGCTAAGCTAAGCTAAGCTAAGCTAATCATCTGCTGGCTTCAGCTTCAGCATACAGACACGAGAGCAGTATCTTTCTCATCTAACTCTCAGCAAGAAAGCGAAAAGTGAATTGCCTGTGTTACTTTACCACAGTATAAAAAAATAAAAATTAAAAGGTAACAATGTTGGTTTTGACTGATAATAACCACAAAATGATGGCAGCATCCAGCACAGTGACATCACACTCAGCTCCTCTCACCTTCCTGTTGCTGTCGTAGCTGGAGTCGGCTCCCAGGACGCTGCTGACCTCCACATAGGGGAACCTCTTCTCCAGCACTTTCACCACGTCGCCCACGCTCAACTGTCCACCGATAGGTACCCGGTTGAACATCTAGAAAGAAAGGAAGGAAAAGATGAGGGAACAGATAGTTTAGGGAGAACCGTTATCAGGTAGACAAAAGTAACTCCACCACGCTCTGCTTGTCTACTCAGGTTTTTAAAAATCACTGGTGTCAAACTTAGTGTTTCTCATTAAGATAACAAGTGTTTTAAGAAGAACCAGTTCTTCATCAGTGTTTGTGAAAAGTCAACTCACCGAGATGACCGCTTCAAATGCACTCTGACTGTCCACCTCATCGCTGATGTAGTTGTAGGCTCGGACCAACGCCACACCTGCATCCTGCATGCCGTCCATGTCATCTTCATCTGACACCACAAACACCAGCCCTATCCTAAAAACATCACACACACACACACACACAGACCAAATAAAGTTTCAACAACAGACTTTCATATGTTTATTGGACAGTTAAAATGCAGCGTGCGTGCTGTGTGCTTCATCAGTATTCAAACAAACTGACCATCCCAAGACACCACATGCAGGGAGGTATCAAAGGTCTCCCAAACCTGCCTGACAAAACTCCTAAATTAAAATGGATTTTAACTACACATCCCAACAGACTGCAACTGAACTGCAGCGCGTCTTTTCGATTTTTCTGTTTTTGTTGCAGTAACTGTGGAGCTTGGAGTTTGTTATTGAAATATCCTTATACTGATATAAATACATATAATGTCCAATATGTAAGAAAATCTATAGTAAAAGTAACCAAAATATTCTTGTCTAGTCTGATGAGTTCTGGCGAGTTTGCGGGTCCACCACATCCCTGATGACACAAACACCAACCTGAGTGGGATGTTGTTAGTGTAAAACATCTCTGCAACACTCAGCAGCTCAGCAGCGTTCTCCTGAGTTGGGTCCAGAATGATCACCTGCAACACACACAAACACACACATGTTGGTATTTTTCACAGGGATTCAGATCCATTTGGATTCACAAGGGGTTGATTTATCAGGAACGGACGAACCAGATTGTGGAAGTTCTTGCGGATCTGCCTGATGACTCCAGGGAAGGTGGGCCTGAGCAGCTCCTGCACGTTGAAAGGCCACGAGCTGTACCTGTGGTCCGTCTCCAAGTTGTTAATCCACTGAAAATGAAAAAGGAATTGAAGAGGAAATGTTTGAAAGGAGCAGCCTGAGCCCAACAGCAGATCAGTGCCAGTAAGAAAATTACATCTTACTGCTGGTGGATGAAATCTATGCCTGCAACTAATGATCATTTTCGATGTCTATTGATCTTTCTTTTATCTTTTTTAGTTAAGCAGCAAATTGTTTAGTCTATGCAATGTCAGAAAATATCAGTAAAAATGTTCAGCACAAGTACATGCATCAATAATCATAATCCAATAATATTATATTCTGAAATGGGTCGTTCTGCATAATAAGTACTTTTACTTGTATATTTTGATGCTAATATTTTTGTACTTTTCCATAAAATTTACTTTGTTTTCTATTGATCGACTAATCTATCAACTAAGCATTTCAGCACTACTGAAACTTCTAAAAAAGGTGTCAGGTGTTTGTGTCAACCTTTAAAAGTTATCAGTCTGAAAACTGGATTTCAGACCTTGAATTTGAACTTGTGCTGCCAGCTGTTGCAAAGATAAATTGGACATAAGGAGGGCTTAAAATGCCTCCAAATCTGTTCAGATAGCACCCTGTCTGTAGTTTTGCTGCACAATAAAAATCTTTCCAAGAACAACCTATTTTTTCCCCCCAAGGACATTTTTTCTCATTTCATAGCTAAAAAGCTGCATAACAGAATTCCAGCACCTCCAGGTTTTCCAGGACATGTGGATGTGGCAACTAAAACTGACAAGCATCAGTGCTTAATTAAGAGTACGAATTTTTGCTGGAAAGAATTTTGGTTATGTGATTTCTTACACTGATGGCGGGGTTACGGATGTCGACAGCGTAGTCAGAGTCGGAGGGCTGGACGTTGAGCTTCAGGATGTCGTGGATGTAGGGCGTCTCGATGTGTAGGGAGCGCAGACCCTCCATCACCTTCGCCTCACTGCGCAGCACCTCAAACACACTGCAGGGAACAAGGGACAGAAGTCAGAGTGGGGTCATCTACAGTAGGTGTGTGTGTGTTTATGTAGGAGTCAATATGAGCATGAAAGTATCAACATGACTGCTAACATCTGATTATGAGCGAGAGAGATGTACATGTATACCTATGAAAATATTTTCAGTTTATATATATATAAAATAAATCTGGGCTTATTTTGAATTATTTTTTTTACTTTGAAAACAAGTAAAAATCAAATATAAATAAAAATATCCAAAAAAAAGTAGCAAAAACGATTTTAAAACTTTGGCCATACACACCTTGTAGTTTAACGATTATAGAGGTGAAACAATTAACTGAATAATGCATTAGTGAATCGACAGAAAATCAATTAGGAACAATTGTGATAATTAAGAATTTCAGTAGAGCTGCAATGATTAGTCAATTAATTGGTTAGTCAATCAACAGAAAATTTATCAGCAACTACTATGATAATCGATTCATCATTTATCAGGCAAAAATGACAAATATTCTCTGGTTTCAGTGTCGCACAATGAGAGGAGCTCTGTTCTGGGTCAAAATCTGGGTCATTTTTGGCAAAAGTCAGTAAAAACTCAAAACGTTGCCTTATGTATACCTAATGTTTAAATATAAGGATGCGAATGTTACACATTTTGATGAAATGAAAAGGAGTTGGAAATGGAACAAAAGAGACGTAACACAGCTGATTAACTGAATGTTAACATACTTTCTATCAATATACTATGACTATGATTGTGTGTATCTACCTGAAGATGTCTTGTGTGTCCAGATCTATATGCAGCCCGTTGATGAACAGGGCTGAATCCCCAGGCTGCAGGCCCAGAGTTCCTTTGAAAAACTACGGAGGGAAAAACGTCAACATGACTAAACATCCTGTTCACATCAAACCCTAAAACTCCCCACTCATCTCCAGCTGAGCAGATCGCCACGCTGTGCAGCACGTAACGTCAAAGCCGGCCATCGCGTAGTCAATTATACTGTAAAACTAGAGGCAACAGTCAACACAAAGCTGTAACAAGGCACGTCGTCAGTTCCAAACAAGCACTGACAGCTCTGTTTAAAATCAGTCTGTTTAGAGCAATCAAACCCCACACTGAACAAATGTAATTATTAGAGAAAGGGTGTGTGCACGGCCGGGAGAAGCTGTGTGAGTGTTTGTGTGTCTGCACAGGCAAAAGGAAAGCTCAAAGACGTTCTGGCGCAGTCAAATCTCATTATAGAAAGACAAAGATGTCAGATTAATCATACTCCAGACACTGCAATTACAACAAGACATGATTAACACAAATATTGTTCATCCCACTTAAACAGTGTGTGTGTGAGAGAGAGAGAGAGATGTCTGCGTGCAAGTGCATGTGTCCAAACTACTTCAATCAATAATCATTTCTCGCTGCAGGACTCTGGTGTGGCGCCCGAATGAATCACCGATTCAGTAATTAGGACGTTTGCTGCTCACCCCCACCACCCACCCAAACTCCTGTCTGCACACCAAGATAATGTGAGCACAGCTTGGGGGGTGGGGGGGTGGGGGGGGGGTTGGCAGGAGGGAGGGCAGGCAGAGGAGTGAAATAATATTTGACAAGAAAAAGGGATGATTACCTATTCCATTAGCAGAGCAAAGCCAAACACATTGTCAGAAACTGAATGCTTTTCAAGTCAGATGTTATTTCCAATTCATCACGTAATAAAAGGTGAGAGGAACAAAACAAAAACAGGAGGGGCAGTTCTCATTTTCAGATATTTCCCCAAAGACAGCCAAGAGGCTGAGGGGTTGTGGTTGTGGCTGTATGCAATAATGCTATCTGTTTTTCTTTATTGTTCTCCTTTATTGGATTAGATTGGTAAACAGCTAAACCTAAACTATCCCTGACTACTGGACAACACAGTCAGCAGGAAGGGAAAAGTAGCAGCATGCTGGATTAAGACAAGAAAGAGGAGTGAAAGAGATGAAGACGTCAAGTCACTAGCAGGGTTTCCATCCAACTGTAGCGCAGATTTTAACCGAAATTACAGAAAATCGGCTAGAGAAAATGCGAATGAATGAACATTTCCATCCACTACCACTATGTGAATATTCCTCGAGGCCTCGAGATAAACAGTTGGTGGAGCTAATTCTCCAGTCAGGTGCCATTAAACTATTGCAGGAGAAGAGGGCACAACTTATTGAAAACTAATTGAAAGAGCTATTTTCATCTGCCACTATTTTTAGTCTCTTTAGTGGAGCGGAGGCTTCAGTGGACACTGAGTCACATCATGATTTATTCGTTAAATATGTTTCCACTGCACTTTGTTGCATTTTGTTTTTATCGATACACACGATGTTACACTAACAAATGCAGTGATATATCAGTGTTTCAGAACAGAAGTCTGGCAATGATCCCGCAGATTTGCACTGAAGCTTGATATCTAACAGTTGTCAATACAATGACAGTAACATGGTGTCCTGGTGGCCCAGGGATTTAAAATCTTGACCATGTATTCTCAATGTCTCCAGTTTTTAGTGCAGTGTGATTAGGCCGTAAGTGATGAGGCTGGCATTATTCTATATTTGTGTCATTGTCAACAAGTTCCACAACAAGGTCAAAACCAACAATTTATGCATCTTATTTATCCTCTGCGTCATAGAGCTCCTTTGTTGTCCAAAAATGGTTAAAAACACATTAATGAGCCACACTGTCCTGCTGACTCACTAGAGCACCAAACGTGTATAAGTCTGCAGCAGAAAGTAGTTCCCAACAAATGCATTATTTACTCGTTTGAGTGATGATTAAAAACTATAGTGCCCAGCTGTTTTAGGTAATTACTTGACCTTTTTTATAAACTAAACAATATATTTGTGAGGCATTGTTTAAGATTTTTCATCTTCAGTAGGAAAGGATGGGCTTGGGCTAAGAGCCACAGACAGCATAGGAAAGTTGGAATGTATTGAGAGACAGACGAAAGACTAACTTTTCATTGGATTTATTAGCAATAAGAAAAATTTGGAATAAAGCAAAACTCATCCCATAATGATAATCTGTTGGGTGTTTTCATTGTATTGACAGAAGGATTGATAGATGATAGAAAACTAAGAGATGAATGGAGGAACAAACATGTACCTTTTGGTTCTCGCTGATCTCCTTGCGGATCTCAGAGTTGACCACTGTTCTAGTGAGGGACCTGTGGGCGGAGAGGAGCAGACTTGAACTGTAAAACTGCAAAATTCTTACTGTAGCTACTGTTTTATGTGTTTCTTCTTTACCTGGCTTTGGTGGGGAAGTTCTGACTGAGGTCTTTCATAACGTTGAGGGAATCAACAGCGGGAGCAGCAAGAATGCGAGCTGCTGTCTGGAAACTCAGATCTATAAAAGAATAGGTGGGTGGATGGGTAGGTAGGCAAAGAGGGCAAAAAAAAAAATGGGAAAAAGATGATTGGACAAAAACAGCAAGGAGATGAGGAAACACACAAGAGGGCACAGAAAAAGAGAAACACAGAGGGGAAAAGTTTCAACAAAATAAAAGCAGCATGAGCAATTGTCTGTACTCTTTGTGAATAAACTCACAGAGAGGGAATGCTTGAAGGCTCAAGTTTCTGAAGCATAAAGTTTAAGAAATAAAGAACAAAAGGTGCTTAAACGGCTGAATCTTACTGCAGTGATAATTATAGTTAACTTACCATCTTAACAAAACTAAGTCTACAGCCATGCTAGCAGCTCTGTGAGGCTGTGCTTAGAGCTAAATGCTAACATACTCACAATGACAATGCATACATGCTGATATTTAACATGTAATGCTGGGAACGTCCCATACCTCACTTGCGGTATTCGTGAGTAGTCACGTGCCTATTTGTGTGACGTATTTCTGGTAACCGCCACAGTGCTAAAGTGTCCGTTAAGACCTGAAGCCTGTTGAGGGTTATCAGGGTTCACTGGGACACACCTGATTAACGATAATGAGGCCCTCCAGTGGCTCGCGCAAATACATGGTTCAGGTGAGCTCAGGTCTTTGTTGATTTTATTTAATTTACACATAATGAACAAATAAATAGAATCAAACATACAATAACACAGCTATATGTGCACTTAAGAGATCAAGACCACAAATGTGGGTATTGGGACAGACCCGTTTACCATGCTCACCATCTTTGTTTGGCACGTTAGCATGCTAACATTTGCACTAAAGTAGAACTGAGGCGGACGGTAAAGTCATTAGTTTTGCAGGTATTAGACATGAACGAAAGCATTGGACCTGATGATGGTGCTCGGTGAAAAGTGAAGGGATCACCAAAGTTACTACAACTCATCCTGAGGGGGACGCGAATGTCTGTGCCAAATTTCACGACAATCCATCCAATAGTTGTTTGAGACATATAACTCAAAACCACAAATGTCAACCTCAAGGTGGCACTAGAGGAAATGTCAGAGAATCACAAAAGTAATTAGAATACATCATCTGGACACCATGGATGTCTGTGCAAAATTTCATGGCAATCCGTCTAATTGTTGAGAAATTTCATTCTGGAGCCAGATGGTGGATCTGCTGACTGACAGACATCGCCATCCCTAGAGCCATGTTGCTAGCATGGCTAAAAAAGTCATCAGTTAAGCTAATTAACATATTAATTAGCAAATAATTCCATGTTAACATGCTCGTACTCGCATCTGAGGCATTAATTAAAACTATCTCAAAGCATCAAAAGGACTTAAGGCAGGATTAAGAATGAATATATGGACATTTGTATATGTGAAGACATTCTAGAAGTGTAGAGAAGACACTGTATAAGAGCATGTAGAGCTTTTGCTTGCAAGTAGAGGAAGAGTGTAGTGAGGATTATTTCAGTGCAGTGAGCGTCGCTGTAATGGTGTTGTAGCCTCTGTGATTATTAGCCCCTGGAGGTCCCCCTCTCTTTGTAAACAGGCTGAGCTAATGAGCCCCAGCGGGGTAAGAAGATAAAGACAGACGCCCACATGACAGTCTGACAGTCGAGCTCAACCGACTCTCTCATCCCCTCACATCCTTTATTCACCACAATCAAAGCCGTCTCATCCTTACATCCTGACCACACCTAGAAATAAGACTATTTATGCATGCAAGTGTTTTAGAAAAATACATATTAACCAGAAAAGTGGACACAATTAAAAGCACACGCGATTACGTCTGTGCAAGTGTGTTTAAATACGTAATCCGATAGGTGACGCAACCCAAATCAATAATGCTTTTATGTTATAGCAGACAATGCTCTCATATCTTCAAGATATTATGGCTCAAATGTATCAAGAGGACACTGATCGACCACGGTCATTGATTACAGAACTAGATAGATACATTTTCTGCTGCAAGTTTTATTCACTGATGGAATGACCTCACTGTTAAAGCAACAGAAGCCAAAATTAATTTCACTTTATTTATGATCAGTGCATTAAGTAGAATAAATCAAACAACTGCATCAACAGCACATCTACGGAAATTCTCTAATGGGAATTAGTTCACTTTCAATGCTTTATGTGTATCGGAATAATTACAAAAAGCGTTTTAAAACGATTTTCATATAGAAGGAAAAATCAAAGCTAAACATGTACAGTAGAGTCTTGCAATGTAGTTTTAGAGTTTCATTCATACATTTAAATGAGCACAACAATAAATCTAAATGTTGCCTTTACAGTATATCTCATTCTACATCAAGAGGATCGTGTTTTTGCTCCTTGTAATTAGCTAGTTTCCTGCTCAGTTAACGCCTTAACATACAGTTTCACCCTTTTTCCCCTTGTGTAGCTTTAAAGGGTTATTAAAAGGTTGTTAAAATCAAACTATTCCATACTGTCTGACAGTATCATATATAGATTCTGTATGAGCTTGTTGCAGCTCTTAATTGAAACTATGTGATGATTGCCCTGAGGAAAATGATCAATGTCTTGTGCATCATTGTACATATTGAAGTATTTAGATCCTTTACTTAAAGTGAGACTATGTAACTTTTGAAAGAAGAAATAACACATTTTTTGCTTTACTTGTGCTACTGTTACAGTATGTTTTAGCATTTACCATTATCTTGTAATTGTCACTTGTGGCCACAGTGGCCGCTGTTCAGCAAAAGTTAAATAGTTTTGCTTTAAGTAGAAGTGGCAATACCACGGTGAAAAAAATTCTCCATTACAACTAAAAGTCCTGCATTGTAAATCTTACTTAAGTAATAGTACAGAAGTATTATCAGCAAAATGTCCTTAAAATATAAAATTTAAAATTACTCATTATGCCCCCTGTGTGTTGTATTATACATTATACTATTGGATTATCAATACTGATGCATTAATGTGTAAGCACCATTTTTGTCAAGGTGGAGCTGCTTTTAAAATAAAGTTTGGCTGCACAGCCTGGGTTGATAATGAGTGAGGTTTAGGGGTCCACCAGATTTCTATCAAATTGTAAGGACAGGCTCTTTGGGTCAAGAAACAATTGATTATATTTTGATGGGGATGAAGATTTGGGATTTCTGCCATTAGATAATTATCTTTTTTCAAGTATAGCTATGAAACTAATGGACATAGAGCTCGGCCCCGAGTCCTGAGGGTGTATTTACTGGATCATAAAATCGATTCCCTCACAATGTAAGTCACAGGAATAATGCCTAAAGGTGTTAACAGTAAGCTGAGGAAGTGTTTAGCTTTGGTGCATGCTCAGAGGGCCTCAGTTTATTTTCATTAGCCTGTCAAGATGTTGGCACGTATTTCTTACATAGACTGTTTCTATCGAAATATCCAATCAGTAGGAAGGGGAAGAATAGCAGAACATTTGCTGATTGAGGAAAGAGAAGAATATGATTTGTAGAAGAGACCCACCTTGCATTTGCCAGACTTTCAGAGGTGCCATTTCATTGGTGCTTTCTACCAAATGTTTCCTTAACTCCTTTAACTGTTCTTTCAGCTCTGGGTAGACGGTCCTGGTGAGGCAGACAAAACAGACAGAGAGAGAGAGAGAGAGAGAGAGAGAGAGAGAGAGAGAGAGAGAGAGAGAGAGAGTAAGTGCCCAACTGCTAGAATGAGTTGTCGGATTCACAGATTGATTTGTTTATTTTTAGGTTAGTTTAATAAAAGGTCATGGTCAATGCTTTGAGGGAAGAAACTGTGGAGGAAAAGTAGAAGGCTTGGCTGGTGCGAGCGTGGTGCCGTTCCTGGAGCTAATCCAAGCTTTGAATTTTTATCATGGGCTGACACAAAGTCACTCACTTCAGTTTGCCAAAAAGGAAGCCCTGGACCTCGTCCACTGGATCATTCTCTCCGATCACCGTAGCATTCACCTCCGCCCCTGAAACCACAATCAATTAACTCGTTATTCCCCTCAGGACTCCTCTGGGATTACACCGTCGAGGGCATGTGCGTATCGACAGTGTGTGTGTGTGTTCCTGTGTGTGTCTGTGTGCACCTTGGACTTGTGTGTCATCCTTTGCCTTGTACTCCTGGCTTTTGATGGCCAGCTCTACTCCGTACCCAGACAGATAGACTTTCTTTCCACTTGGATTCTGGAGAGAAAGGAGCAAGCATTGTAAAAAGATGAGAGGGAGAAGTTGTCTTTATCCTCATCACAAGTTTGTCAGATTCCTTGATGAGCCTTGACACACCACTTGAGGATGTATTCAGAGAGGTAAATGCAATGCATTCAAAAGACACTGACAGTAGTTAAGTCAACCTGTCTAACTCATTTTATTGCAGCTGCACTAATGGCGAACTTAATATTTCCAATCCATATGTAACTAAGTAAGCAGAAAACAATGTTAGCCCAATTGGCTTCTGTTGTTGTAAGAGGCTCTATCAACTTCTTTGTATTCATCTTCATCCCCGTTCTAAAAAATGGATCTCACTTGCATTATAAACACATGTGCTTGCTCACTACTTTGACAGCTTTCAAGTACAGACAACCAGCTGTTGCTTGCTAAGTGCTGAGGACACTAACTGTACCCTGATTGGCCCTGAAGCTTTGAAGTAAAAAGAAAAAGCGTTAAGTGTTACAACCTCTCTAGTGCCCAGGACTCCATGCCTAACAGACAGATGGTGAGAATAATTTAGCATAATTACAGCTGTAAAAAACTTGTATGCAACTGTATTTGCATGTGAGGGAAGAAGCAATCCAACTTCAACTTGACATAATAAATTGGAGAAGCACTTTTTATCCCAGGTGAAAGTGAGGAGCCCAATTAAACTGCAGAGTTTTTTTTTTAAGATAAGCATAACTGAAAACACAAGTGCTTTTAAATCAACATTCTGCTTCAAGTTCACACAAATACATACAGTATATTCACTTGTGGGAGCTGTGCAGTACTACTACACACCATGATCACAGTTGTGGATGGAGAGGAGGGCATCCACTCACTTTTCCTGACTTGCCCCTTAAAGAAACTTTAACCTGACAACCTCTCAAGTCACAAGGAAAACACAACAAATATCTCAAAATCACACTACATACAGTAGGTGCTTCCAGGGCCTCATTTGGGGTATGTGTTAAAATCAATTTGCACCTCTACCGGTCGTTATTTCTAAAATAATGTGCAAATGAAGAAAGCGATAAAACATATCCAGATATGTGTATTCAGAAAACTGCTAATCTAATGTGTGTGTGAATATGTAGAGATTTATTTATATCTTTCAGGCAAAAAAAATGTTTTTCCTCTCCTCCTATTACATGCTGTTAACTGTATCTAGTATAACCTCCTCATCTTACACTGGATCAACACAACACTGGTCCTTCAATACTTCTTCTTCTACCAATATGATTCACACCTGGCATTAAAATGCGATCTGTATCTGGATAATGAAAAGGCATGTTAATCGGATCTCAGCCAGGTGTAAATACAGCATGACCACATTCTCAAAAGAAAATCTGCCCAGCTAGTTGAAAGGTCACCCAGCCCCGCTTCTTCCTGCTAGCTTAAGCAAGCCTGACAAAAGCTACAAGTAGCAGCAGTAGCTAGCAAGTCTTCCCTCGCAAAAAGTGATTTAGAAATGAATGACGTCTGTTCGTGGTAACGCTTCCCTTGATCTGGGACATGCATGTCTATTCACAATTCCACGAGCCCAGTCTAACTAATTTGCATACTGACATCTGATCACAATGCAGGCAAAATCAAGATAACGAGAACACTTATTAATGCCGGGTGTAAATGTAAAGAACCGTGGACTGGATGTCATCATCCAGATAACATATCCAGATGCAGATCACATGTTAATACCAGGTGTACATGTAGTTTGCAGGCATGTTGGGTGGAAGGTTGGCCATGTTTACGCCAACGTTTCATCGTGCAACAATATCCAAAAAATATTCAACGTTTAATGTATATATTTATATATTCTGCCACCTGCTAGCTTCTAAGCTTGTGAAACCTTGTAGTCCTCATCCAGTTGTGTCATTATGTACTGTGTAACTGTGTTACTGCATTCGCCATTTAAAGTTGTGTGAGTGTGAGTGTGAGAAAGACCTACAGGCAGGTAATGGCGGAGCACATAAGTCGCCAGTCCTTCGTAGGCTTTGGATGAAATGATTTGGTGAAGCCTCTGGAAATCTGGTGTCCCAAACTCTGCGTACAGAATGACAACAGCAGCATCTGGATTTGATCCTGGGTATTTGTGATCACCTTTGAAAAGGTATGGCTTCGGCCTGAAAGAGAGAAGATGAAATCATTTATCAGATTGGTCATTACTTTACTGGTTTATCACTCTCATGTGTCTTTAATTACCTCTCAGGTGCTGTTTTCAGCAGTGCTTCTAAACCTTCTGCATCACACGTCTTCTCTCCATGGACGCTGAAAAATGCTGAACAGCCAGAGGGAGGAGGCTCATTGGACGCAATCTGAAAAAGTACAGCAGGATCTTTCACACACATTCAAAAGAACATGACCCCCTAACATGCATGCACAAGCCTTCAAAGACAAAATGAAATCACCCTCCTGGTACCTGTTGGAAGGAGTGTACTGTTGCAGAGTAGGCTCTGAGGGAGAGGGCGAACTTCAGCATGTTCACCTGGACGGAGCTGAGCAAGGCACTGGCTTTCTTCACAATCAGCTCGTAGTAGGCCTGATCTGTGTCTGCATGAGGAGGATAAGCACAAACAAAAGTAATGAGTCAGCATTGTTTTCTTTGACATGTTTTCTCTCGCTTTATTCAAATGTTTATTGCTTCTTTAACTCTGTCACAGGAAGTTATGATCTGTTTTAACACCGGCAGGGAATAGAACAACATTACAGTTTGCAGCTCTATTCTATCATGTTATTGCTTGCATAAGTGTTTGGCCAAAACACTGACACTGCAGTTGCTGCCAAGAGGCTTGCATACACATCATAAATTCAGCTGCTCGTAGCATAGAGATCAAAAGTGAAAACAGGTCTAGAGGCAGCTTTACTTTACCATCATACTGTCCTTCTATGTTCTGATTGGCCTCCACAAAGTCCCAGAACTTCTCCTGGCTCTCCTCGGCCAGAAATTCACTGTGGAAGAAGAAGATGAAGGTGGCAGTTTCATAAGATGTGCATGTATTTGTGCTGTCCGTGCATACTGTCTGTAAATTGTTTTTATGTTGCACAGCGTCAGCTACAGTACACAGGACAGCATCTGAAGCCTTTAAGTATTCAGCGTCTTGCTCAAGGACACAGCAGTGAGACAGAAGTTTAAACTCACTTAGAGGACAGTCTCAGTAATGACCCTACAAGCCCTCAGGATATCGATTTATCTATTATCTGCTTCCAAAATGTAATGTCAGATGTAATGCAGCCAAACGGCTGCTGCTGTTGAGCAGTGCAGTGTCACACCTGGCCTCCAGCAGCAGAGGAGTATCTGCCCATTTGGTCGTGAGGGTGGTGGTGACAGCCTTGGAGTCCGCACCCCCAGACACTGCAGAGAGCAGCGACAGCAGCAGGACCCACAGAAGCCACATCCTCAAGCCTACACCTGAGAGGAGAGTGGAGGGAGACATTAGGTGGGAAGTGGTGGCAAATGAGTTGAAGATTCATAGGAATGACAGGATAACCAGAGCATAAATATGTGTTACAGAGCCAGAGAGGCACCAAAAAGCATCTTGGGTGACACATGGACATCTAAAACACAGGTGTGACTGCAGCCAAAGTGCACAGAGGGAACACATGGATCAAGTCCACAAGCAAAAGTGAATACTTATGTATTGTTATGTAAACTCCTGATTCCTGACCACATGGAGACATCAAATATTCAACTTTGATGTGTGTGGATAACTGGGCTGGGCAATAATTGGATAATAACTATCATGTTATCATTCTACAAATTTCTATTGACCAAATTAACAATTTCAGGCTAGTGGTAATTAAATTTTGACAAAATTAATAACTGAAGCCTTTGTTTTCTACATATGTTTGTTTGGTTTGGATATAATACATAACTGTGGGACACATTATTAGGATTATTTTATCTGTGAATCCGCACACATTTGCCATATTGTGATATATATCAACATCAGAAAATATCCTTATTAAAATTGTGATAATGATTTCATCTATATTGCCAAAACATGCAAAACAACTTGACCATGGTTTTGAAGGCTGCTTCCAACAGTAACAATGAAATATGAGCAGGAGGCAACATCTGATGACAGGTGATCACTGGAGATGCTTTTGACACGCTTTACGATGCATCTCCGCTTGATCTGGCTGAACTACGCAAAGCAGGCAATTGCACTGGGGAACCACGAACCCAGGGTTCACTGTGGCATTTGGTTTTGGTTCGTCATTTGATTAATTGCAGATTTGTTAGGACATTTTACCCACTAATGTAAAATATCAATGAATGTGGGTCCTGGATTATTCTATAATGCTGTAGCCTTGTATTCGAATCAAGTTTTAAGACCCTTAATTGTTCGTTTATATTGGGCTCACATTGTCCCAAATCACAGCAATCTATCTGATGCACAGTTAACCTGGGGCCAGGCATAGTCTACTACGGCTGCAACAAATGATTATTTTCATAACTGATTGCCATCAGTCTGCTAATAAGTTTCTCAATGAATCATTTAGTCTACAAAACATCAGAAAACAATAAAATATGACCAACATAATTTTCTAGAGCCCGAGGTGGCGTCAATAAATGTCTTGTTTTACTTTTACAATTGTGTTTAGACAAGGAAAACCTGTAAATTCTCACACTTGTACGTCGACTAATTGACCAGTCGTTGCAGCTCTATGGTCGATTGTGTGCACTGACACTTGGATGCGACAGGGTGGACACAGGGCAGGAGGTGGAGTACCAAAACCAACAGGTAAATCCGGCTACGGATCTAGACAGAATCTGGATTAAATCTGCACGCAAGACATGAAGTGCGAGTGAGGGCAGAGAGACGATGGTGATGATGATGGTGGTGGTGGTGAAGAGGAGGAAGGGGGAGATGTTTTGTGGGCGTCTTGCAGGGGGGGGGGGGGGTTCGCTAGTAAACAAAAAGCTCCGGGGTCTCTGTCCAATAGGAAAGTTCAGCGTGGCTCATCCGTCCAATGAGCGCACAGTCTGGACATCCGGACCGTTTCAATGACGACCAGAGCGGTCTGGTGCGGGTCCTCACAGGCAGCGAACTGCGGACTACAAGAGCCTCGTCCTGCGCACGTCTGGGCGGTCTGAGCGGCTTTGGTGCCCGCTACGCTGCCACCCAGAACCAGGCAACAGTCGGTGAACTCGCGGGCGAGCTAACGCTACCGGAAAATTCACGTTAGCCAGAAAGACGCAGGGGCTCAGCTAACTCTTCCTACACAGGAGGAAAACGAACCCGGTTTGCTCACAGTCAGCTAATGTCGCAGTCTCCCAAAACCCCCCCCCCCCCCCCAACAACAACCAGCATTGGATACGGTCGTTTATAGTTTCGTGACATGAGAAATGAATTATGTGTCCTCACCGAAGCCGGCTCCGTAGCTTCCTGCATTCATGTTCCGCTGGGAGTGGGTGGGTCCTGTCAGCCAGATCAGGCAACCACAATTTCGCCTGTTCAAAATGACTTAACTCCTCCGAGCATTAAATTGTTTAACAACACTGAAACGTGACTTGGACACAAAATAGCCAATTTCACTGAGAGATAATTAAAAAGTGAAGTGTGGGGAAACTGAACCTAATCTGGCAATTAACTTCACTGCCTTACCCCTGCCTCCCAAAGTGAAAAAAAAAACATAATTAAACATAATATTTTTTTTTTTTTACTCAATTAAACACTTCACTTTTTATTTTTTCTCAAGCCAATAATGATACTAGCACAGAGCATTTGGAGAAAGGGGACAGGTTTGCTGCCAATATGTTGCTTCCTATAATGACACAATAATATTTCTTTTTAAAAGTGGTTGGCCTGTGTAAATAAACTCAGTAAAACAAACGCAAATCACATCACATGAAACTATTTTCCTGCTCAGAAATTAGACCTTTACTGCATTTAAAAATATAAATGTGAGTGGCTGGAAAGACATGATCTGTGCCATTATTCATGCCACTCACAAGTGTTAAAGGACAGAGCTCATTACTAGATAGTTATATATCTAATATAAAATGTATGCTCAGCTGTGGTCAGTGGTTATTAGTATCAGTTAAATGAAAACCCCACCCTAAACATAATTTACATTGTGCTATTCCAGTCATTTTGGACAGTAAAATCAACTAACATACACCACTGTCTCCAGCTACAAATCAGAGCAGGTGCCACTTTTATGGAGTTGGTCCATTTACACTTCATTAGTGGCAGCCTCCATGGGTTCCTGAAGATTTGAGATATTACATCCAAACAAGTTTATCTGAAAGCAGCACTTAATGTCTCACGTCTCCACCATTGATCTAAACAAGAGACTTGTTCAACCTCACATATTATGTTATTATATATCATGTTGAAAGAGAGGAGTCTATAGAAAACAGGACAGTAATTATTCCTATACGCAGGTATGTATTTTCATGTGTATAAATACATTTGTATGCTTGTATCTATGTGTAAGTAGGTGCGTGTATCTATGCAGGTATCTATATGCAGTATATGTACATGCAGACATAAGTACACATATACGCTTGTGTGGGTATATCTTTTCTTTTTTGTTTAATAGATAACTTGTTATGAATACAATTTAAGGAGGGATTTGCCGTTTAAAAGGAGGAAGATTAGAGATGGTGGGTTGTACCTGTATAGCTGTGCATGTAGATAAGTTTAGGGCTCCCACGCTGCTAAGGTGATCCATATATATTTGGGACTTGATTTGAAAAAACACAGCACGTATTAATTTGAAAAACAGCTCATGGAAATGAGGTTTTCTGTATGCATGGTGTGATAGCCATGGGAAATAAATCCCGTATTTAGAACAAGCCAAAGCTGTCCCTTTGGTTAACAGTATTTGTCATGTGGTAATGAAAAAGCAGAGAAACTGAAATCCCTCTCATTTTGCAAAAGGCACCTGGGATTCCTGGGGTCCATTTTGTAAACCTTTACCTTGAGTTTGTGTGATAGGCTGTATCTTTTGGATAGACTGTCCCTTTGGGGCAGATTGGTAAAGCGGGCCAAGGCTCCGTCTGCCTGTTGTGTGAAGATGAAAGGTACGGAGACACTGTCCCAGGGTGTGGAGACATGGGTCTTGCTTTTTCATTTACTCGCTCGGCAGCCTAAATTAAATTGGACAGCTGATCCTCCAGAGGGAGCAGTTCCATGGTTTGATTTAACATTATATAAAAAGCAGCCACATTAATTATCCTGCTGGATTTGACCTTCACTTTGAAGTGCACGCACATATGACACCTCAAACATGTAGAGACACTCGCACACACAAAATCTAACACAAAAATCAGCTGTATGATGATGACAGGCCAAAACGTCCTCACTAGACAGTCCTGGCAAGTATAGCTAAACCTAGCCTCACACACACACACACACACACACACACACACACACACACACGCTACCCACAGGGCCTGTTCATCTGTCAAGAAGGTGACATCTTCAGATGACAAAATGGCGAGCCCGGGCTGTGGGCTCCCTCTCCGCACACTATCACACGCGTCAGCCATTTTAGAGGTTGAAAGCCTCAACGGGGGACCAAAACGACCTCAATTAAACCTCCATTAATATTAATACATTTTGTCGTTTCACGTGAGTTGCTGCTAATTAAATGTGTCCCTGACTGTATAATGGGGGTCAGCCGGGGTCTCCTACATGAAGCTAATTCACCACATTACAGCCACCAAACACTGGGCTGGTCTGGGGACTCAACTCTTAAATACATGTAGAGAAGAGGGCAGTCCTGGTTACCTTGGTGTTTGTAACTCTTAAACACATACATAAACACACTTATTCAGCAAAAGGACAACTTTTTAATTAGGATCAGTCACTATTTTGTGCACAGTAACATTTTTCATTTTTATGCTTACTTGTGTGTGCATGTGTCACTTCATGTGTATAAAGGGAATATATTACCCCTCTAACAGCCTTAGATTTCGTGTTTGGCCCTGACCCCCGGGTTTGTATCCCGCTACGTTTCTCCAACATCAACATTTATTGGACTTTTATGTAGAGGTTAATAAGTTTGCAGTGGATCAGCTCTTTATGAGCTCCTGGGCCACAGCTCCACACACACACACACACAATAAACACACGTTTTAGACCATAATGGGATTGTGGTGGTGTCAGAGCTCCAGAGCAGCTTGCTGCCTGGTAGGTTGGATTCTTCTGTTCAATCCTTTAATATCATCAGAGATGATTTGGTGTTGACCTGGGAGATTAGCCAAACCCGGAGTGGAAGGTCAGATAACGGCCTCAGATGTCCGATCTAATCATATTTATTTTATTGCTGAAGGAAAAATGTGCGCTCCCACACTGGACTGCACTCCCTCACTGCCCTGTGCATTTATGTTTTGACGAAACAGGGTATTGAAACTCTGCAAATTGTTTGTGTATAGAGATTTATCCACATTGTACATTTTGATGATTGAAGGTCTGAGCCAACCAGAGACAGAAGACCAAACTCCATTGTGACCAGTCCCGGCGCCAACAGGGCAGTCCTCCAGAACTACAATAGCCTGGCTCTGATGCATGTAAGGGAGGCACTCAATATGAACTTATCGGCAGAATTCCACGCTGAAAATAAGCGATAATAATGCCAGAGCTTCTTTGTTTGCACTAAAGAAGCATGGGACCGGCAACGAGGAGCTGCAGCCAGTTTTGACCTCCTAATAATGGACTGCAGCCAGAGCCCATACAATCACTCGGAGCCGGATTCCCACTGCAGGAGCGAGCGAGCACTTTCTCTCGAACACTCACATGCACATGTTCATCCTCACAAAAGCTGTCCAGCCCTCTGCAGTAGCTGAGCCATTATTGTTTGTTTAGTCCAGCTGCACTTGAAATGACAGCGACCCAGAGCTATGGGGAGGATTAAAGACTGCGTTCAGTCCAATACACCATGTACCAGCTGCCAGAGAGGCTGCACAGCCTTCCCTTTCTCTCCCGCTCCCCCACATTTCCCTCTCGTTCTCTGTTCATATGTCAGGCACAAAAACATCCTCTCTTTCCTCCTGTCTTACATACAAGACCCTCTCTGATCCCTCATCTCCCTTACACTCTTGCTCTCGTTGGTGCCGTCTGCCCGCTCTGATCTCCCCTCCAGCCAATTGCCAATTATTTCTCTGCCCCTGCCTCGAGGGGTCAAAGTTGAAGCTCGCTGGACTGCTGATGAGACAGGGCAAAAGGCCTGTGCTCTGCTCCGTCTCCTTTGCGTGTTCAGCCAAGGACAGCAGTCTCCGTCCCCTGCTTGCCAAATGCCTACCTGCCACAGCGGAGGATGAAGCATATTTTGTGTGCATGTACGTGTGTTAGGCAGGCCCTGAGTGTCTGCAGATTGAATTATGCTGTAGATCACTGTTGACAGGGCTGAGGCTGTCATTAAGGGGAGGGGGCCTGCTTTATGGGGTCACGGTCCTGTGGTTAGTGTAGGCGAGTGGTAGAAATGTCCTCTAGTAATAGATTGACCTGTGGATGGAAGTGCAGAAACCTGTAGGGCAAAGCTCCCACACAAGTTGTCAGAAAAATCTCAGATGAATATGTGGCTGCATTTGAAATTCAGTACCTTGGGGGGGGTTCATGACTGTAAGCTTGATAATAGAGTGAGAGAGCGGGAAACATCAGAAATGATATGCAGTGACAACCACAACACAGTCAGGTCTGTAAAAATGAAATATTTTAATTGGTGGCTTGATGATTCATTTTTGCAATCATAAGAAACAAACCCAGAATGATGCATACAGAAGGAGCAAGAGACAGACTGCACACCAATCAACAAAAAAAACAACAACCCAAAAATAAGTCCCTATCACACTCTCTTTAACACATCTTTTTTAAAAAAAAATAAAATAACAAAACAAAACAAAAAAAAACCTGGATGATGTTAGCGACATCTGGGTTGCTTCATTGTCACAAAGGAAACGCTGTTAAGACATCAGATATACATAGTGATGAGACATAAAATATTTGACTATAGCTTTACAGCATCAATTCCTGGAATCATTTCAGTGAAAGGATTTTTTCTTCCACACACTGTTCAGGTATGGGGAGTATTTTTGATGACTGCTTCAAGTCTACCGGACACTTGAAACTGGAACACTGAATATAAAACACAGAATCAGTTTTGTATTCGGTCTTTAACCACTAATGCAGAGCCAGATATTGGTTTGGAGCCCAAACACGGTTTAACAGAAGAGTAAGTCTGACTTTGAAAAAGAGGTTGTGGGCAAAATGCCTGGAGCTGCAGTGTTTACAAGTATCCAGTTTCAAGAAAACAATGAAGGGGAAGTTAATACGAAACAAAAAATAAAAATAATAAAAAAGGGAGATTCCTCTTCCCATATCCATTTGCGTTACTTTGAAGGCTA
The DNA here is from genome assembly GCA_005408345.1 of Macquaria australasica. Taxonomy (NCBI): domain Eukaryota; kingdom Metazoa; phylum Chordata; class Actinopteri; order Centrarchiformes; family Percichthyidae; genus Macquaria; species Macquaria australasica. Next base: position 153,519 of record SEMN01000482.1, on the reverse strand, counting down.
CACAAAAAGCAGCATATTGACTCTGGATGTATCCCAATACCTTTCATCATCCCCCCTTGTTCTTCTCTCCTTCCATTCATGAATCATACCTGATTTGAAAGGAGCTGATCAAAAGGAGAGACACGGGAGGATCCAGGGTGATTAGTTGAAGTTTAGATAAATTTAACAAGGAGGGTGGTGGGCGGCTAAATCATTGGTTTCCCCTTCCTTCTGACTTTTAAAAAATCTATTGTTAACTAAACGATCCAATACATTATTTATCTTAACACCAAGGAAGCAGTTAACCTGCATGCATCCTCCCATTGCCCCCTGAACTAGGACTACATTCAGTTTGATTAAATCGTGCTGTGACGCATCTTTTTCCTATCCCATTTTTACATTCTCTCCTCCACCTTCTCATTGGTTTTCCCTCTTATTGCTCAGATTCTTTGCATGTAGATGGGGTTGGGGTTCAATAGCATTTTATGGCATATGAATCCAGTATTAAATTTGCTTATCGGACACTTAACCCAACCCTACTTGTAGGTTTTGCTGTCAAGAGTAAAGACATGTCACACGGGCAGATTTTTTAAAATATACGTTTTTAGGTAATTATAGTGATACAGTCCTCATACGTAACCACGTCATGGGGAGGAGACAAGAACAGGGGGAAAGAAAATGGTAAAGGAAAAGGCAGAGGGGAGTATTATTGGCTTGCATCACTGCGATGGTCACACTGCTGTGACACGCTGTTGGAGGGACTTTGATGGCCTGCCCTCCACCACCAAAAAAAATGGCAAGATAATTGGTCATTGGTCATTCACAAAACTCATCAGGCATCCTCTCTCAGTCAGGCACACTATTTACAAAGGCATACCACATACGCCAATCAAAGGCATACTGTACATACTATTTACACACACAGAAACACACTCATCCACACAGACACATGAGTAGTCAGAGAAATTACTGTAGTATAATGCAGATGTAATATCTGGCAATAATTATGTTGTCTATTATCCCAGTACATAGAGGCACTGCTACCTCGCCCCGTGCGTTCTTCAGGGTAAAACCAAGTAAAATACCGTTCACACTATTGAACTACAGGTCACCGGCGCTGTGTGTGCCCTTTCAGCAGGCAGGAAAGGAGGCTTGTTTGAGACCGCCGCTTTTACAACGCAGCTCTTGGTCAGAAAAAAAAAAAACCCAACAAAAAAACCCCAAGAAACTGAAAATGCCACCCACTACATTAAGGGCTCACATTGCCATGGTGACCAGTAGTTCCACAACTCCCATCTCAAAGCATTTGTCTGAGTTAAGGCTTCCAAAGCGCTTGCCGCTCACACAGCACGGTTCCTGGCAACAACCTGCAGCAGACTCACTCCTCTCCCTGCTTTTGATTTCTTCACACCTATGTGAGACTTGGCTCTGTAATTGGCTGCTGATTCTCTGCAGGATTGAGACACGTAAAAAAAAAAAAAACAAGGAGAGAGAAGGAGAAATAATGAACTTGTTAAGCGACAGGAGCTTTGGGAACTTTTAACAGAGAAACAGACCCCCCCCCCCCTACAATGCAAGGCTTCAGTAATGGCTATGGTCCATTGTACGTCAATCTGATCCATTAGCTTTGACTTATAAAACCAATAAAAATAAAGAAATAAAGGAATCACTTTTCTTTAGGCAGCAACATTGGTCTCAGTGTTATTACAATTCTGCTTTAAAAAAAAGCATAAACACAAAAAGGAAAATACAAATAAAATCATCCTAAAATGAGAATGACACTGTAACTATTTCATGACCAAAGCGTGTTCATGGGTGAAATGGCTGATTTTTTTTTTTTAAGCAGAAAGCTTTATTACACAACTCTGTCCAACTTTTCTTCGCTTCTTTCTTTCTTTGTTCCTTTCAGATTCAGTGTCTCATGTACTCCCACCACTTTCTTTGTTCAGCTCAGCCATTAGCATACTTTCATAGCTTTTCCCAGTTCCTTTGAAATTCGGAGCATCCAGAAAGTAGACTGGTCCTTTAGCAAAGATTAGTGGGAATTCACAGACTTTTATTTTGTTTTCTCATGCTCCATATTAGGCCACAGAGAACGAAAGGAATACAGGAGGAAGAGGAGGAGGAGGAGGGGAGGCGGGAGAGATGGCTGAGACACTCGGTTGTCAGCAACTCTTAAAAATATCTCTCCTCTGCTCAGTCAGTAATGATGATGGGAGAGAGAGAAACTCACAGAGGGGGGGGAAAGGGCAAGCGGGTGCTAATAACAACTGGGCAAACCTCAATAACGTGAGCTGATGCAATTGCCCAGGTTTCCATAGCAACCACTTGGACTCTCATTCCTGCAGCCCAACTCTCTGGTAAAGTCTATTTATCAGTCATTTGGGTCTTTGATGCAGGAGTCACTCTCTGTGTATGTGTGTGTGCGCATGTGTGTATATGTGTATGTATTTCACATTACATATGCATGTCTGTGTGTTTGTTCTCATTCTGCTGCTACCAGCGGTTGATGATCTGGTTCATGTAGTCCTCTGTGGGGAGCCTGCTGCCCGCCTCCTCCGTTCTGCCTCCCTCCTCACCCTCCTCCCGCTCCTCCCTCTCCCCTTCCCCGTCCTCCAGTGTCGACACCGAGCTCTGCCGGCTATGGGAGGGCCACAGGTTGACGCCCAGGCCCAGGCCCTGGTGGCTCTGCTGCATGTGGTTCTTGATGCGCTGCTGCCGCCTCTCCTGCTGCCTGGTGTACTGGTAGCGCTGCTGGAACAGGTCCCTGGCGTAGTCGTAAAGCTCCATGTCCAGCTCATTCAGCTCCTCTATACGCTGGATCTAATGAGGAGGGAGCAAATTAAATTATCAAGTTTTTATAAGTTAGCTAAGAGGCAGAGAAGAGCGGAGAAGAAGAAGTAGAAGACAGGAAGGAAAGCAGAATGGAAGAACATAAAGAAAGATGAGAAAAGACCAATGGTAAAGTTATAGCCATTTGTGACCAAATAGTTGCAGGATCTATGGAACTAATGTCAGGGACAAACTCTGGACCAATGACGGCCTTTGAGACACAATTTTCATGTGTTGTTCTTTGTATTCATTGTGGTAAGATATTTGAGCGGATGAAATAAATAAATGAAAAGGAGACATGTAGAGATGGAAAAGCTCATTAGACAATCTGGGCTCATATTTATCAGTCATCTCAGAGCAGGAAACTTATCCAACCTTGTCAGAAATTCTGCATTTGTGGTCCTACTTTTAGGGGCAGGAGTAAAAGGATTTTATCAGCTTTCCTAACTTAGGAAATGACTCCCATCTCTGCTGATACTTAGGAGAGCTCCAGAGGTGTTCTAACATGTTGGAATGTGCGCTAGCTCATATGTGATTGTCTTTTGCAACAAAAGTTGATCCAGGTTTAACTTTTCTGGCAGACAACCGTTGCTGCATTGCTGGACTGGCGGGACGCACTGGGGGTTGCGTTTTCACGCAGGGCTAAAGTCAATCTGAATGTGGCCCTAGAAAGTCCTACCCCAAGAGCAAGGACTTTTTGTCACCTGGAACTATTGTAGAGGAACTAAATTTAGTCCCTGGTTCCTTTCCCAAAACGCAGGTAAACATCCTGAAATCCCCAAAAGATTCTTGGTCCCCTGTGAAAGTTGTTGCGGTGGAAATGCCTGATTACATGACATTTGTACAAAAGCTTTATAGGACTTCTACATGGAGGGGGAACAGAGAAAAAAAAAGTGTGTTGGCAATATGTGGAGCAAGATAACAGGAGCGTGTTTGATGTTTGGTTGTGCAATGCAGCTGGCTGTACTGGCGTGTATCATCTGCTCAGTGTGTGAATTCAACACGGAGGGGGAAATGTGTTTAATTAAGAGAATCCCTTTGAAATCTGTGATGGAGTGCTGGATTTCATTTGTGGGCAATGTGTTCGAGAACAGAGGGAAGCGACGCGCTGCATCAGTATTATAAAATTAGAGATGTTTGATCGGCAGCAAGGGGGGACAGCGGCACAAAGCCAGGAAGACAGCGCTGAGCTCAAGTCGTCAACACAAAGACTTCATGTATCAGAGAACAGTTGTCAGATCATTTAGAAACTAGTTTCAATTAGAAATGACTCACTGGGATCTTGAAGCCATGGGGATATAAGTGGGCTTTCAGCAGCTTTGCAGGAGAGTATAAAGTAAATATTCTTCTCATCACCTGCTGATGTAATTATTTGACTTTTTATAAATAATTGAATAATGTCACAATTTCACACGGTGCCTTTGGAAGTATTTAATTTGAAAGCTAATTTTAAAAACCAATTTTCACTCAAAATGCCACACACAGCCTCCCCCCACGCCTGTCCAGATTTTCACCACGTGACATTTTCTCTTTTTTGTGATAATAACCACCGGCTCACCTTTCCACAGCCTCTGTCAGCAGGGCATATTTTATTTTCTACCCTCCCAACTGGTTTTGATGTATAAATCACCGGTCTGCTGTGTACTGGAGGATTTTTTTTGGCTAGGAAAATTGAGCCTAAGAACTCCCACACTGGACCAATCAAAGTGTGAAAAACGTGTTTGAAGCTGCTGTTTTTTAACAGCGACAGTCATCCCAACTCATTTCACAGCAATATAAGGCCACTGTGTTTACTCTCTGTTTCTCTCTTTTTCTACTTCTTTTCACTTCGTTTTGAAAGACTTATTTTATTTTCCTGTCTGTAACTGAATGTGCTGCGGCTGCCATGTTTATAGATGTTGGTCAAAACAAAACTAATCCGAGAAAATAAGACATTTTTTTTGTCCCCTGTGACTGATATATTTTTATATATGATATTATTAGATGTTTAATACTGATGCATCGATGCGTTGAGGTGGAGCTAGTATTAAATACTTTATGTATATATAGTATTATATCTACAGTTAGGTGGTTTAGTCCTAGTGGTTCCCAACCTTTTCTGTAAGGGGTCATGAGCCAAAAAGGTTGGGAGCCACTGGTTTAATCTTTAACAATGCAGTGTATTTCATAAACGTGTATGTTTTTTATGTAAGATTTTACTATGTACAGTAACTATATATGTCAAATAAATGTAGTGCAGTAAAAAGTACAGCATTTCTCTGAAATGTGGTGGAGTAGTAGTAGTAGTATAAAGTAGCACAAAATGAAAGTTCTCAAGTAAAGCAAAAGTATCTCAAAAGTACTTAAGTACAGTACTTAGTTACTTTCTACTACTGACTTTCTCTTATGTCTCTTATAATCTGTCATTTTCTGTTGGATGTTTGCTGCCTGCCTACAGGACTAAATCTACCCAAGATGACAGAGCGGCAGCACTAACCGTAGCGTTGTCCAAGTCCACCCCCGCAGCTCGGGTGCTGTTGTACTGCATGAAAGGCCTGATGAAGCGCAACCTGAAGGTTCGTTCAAACAGGAACTGGGTTTTCCTCTGGTACTCTGTCAGACCAAAGAAGGACATGTCTCGTAGGTTCTTCTTGGCTGACTCCAGCAGAAGCTGGGCCCTCTTCTTCTCTGGAACCGTGGACATGTTGTAGCAGCCGACAAGGCTCAGGTCCGCTAACATACGAACCTACAGACAACAGGAACAGGAAGTGAAGGAGGTCATAGAGATCAGGAACAATCAGGTGAGTTTTTACCTCTTCTGGATTTCTGCTTTAGTTTTACAGTCAAGAGAGAAAGGGGATATGGACTTCTCATATGTCTTTGCGACAGTGATGCTCAATAGACAGAAGAACAGAAAATTAACTGATGATTGGATGAATCATCTAACTAAGGCTGCAATAAATTATTATTTTCATTATTGATTAATCTGCCGATTATTTTCTCGAATAATCGGTTAGTCTATGAAATGTTAAAAACTATTTCTCAGAGGCCAGAGTGATGTCTTCAATTTGCTTGTTTTGACGGACTTACAGTTAAAGAAATTCAATCTACTCTCATAAAGAAAGAAAATATTTAAAAAAAAGTCACATTTAAGAAGCTGGAACCCACATTTTTTGGGGGGATTTTTGCTTTAAATATGACTGAAACGATTAACCAACTATCAAAATAATTGCAGAATCATTTTCTGTCGATCGACTAATTGATTAATTGACTAATTGCTGCAGCTCTACATCTAAGTTATTAAATAAAAACACATTATGTAAAAATACTGGTTCTCCCTTATTTAATGTGGTTTTCTATTTAGGTTTTTGACTGCTGGTAGACAAAATAATTCAAAATCGCATTTTAAATAATAATAAATATCACCTTTCATACACAGAATGCAGCTCAAAGTGCTTTACATTAAGAACTGAAAATAAAAGAAAGAGCAGACAATATAAACAGTTAGTAAGAAGAAGAAGATGTTTAACAGTTTTAGGAAACTATTATGGATGTTTGTCTTTTTGTTTTTACAATTTATAGATTTAAATGACTAATCACTTCCTCAAAAATGGAAAAAAGAAAAGAGTCAACAGATTAACTGATAATGAAAGAAATGATTAGTTGCAGCCCTGATCCTGAGGTCTTGCAGTTTGTGTATGAATCCTATATTATGTTACTACCTTTTGACATCTCAGTATCTTAAACCATTTTCCTTTTAAATTCCTTGATCAGTCATTTTACTAAACAAATTAAAGTTGCTTCGATTCTGGTGGATTTGGTCCAAAGTGAGACATCACTTCATCACTGAGTGCTCTCTGGAGCTGATGTGGTACAGTACAAAATACAGGGACTGCATACTGATTTGGATTCACAAGAGTACACTGTGTGCACCTCAGCCTGCTGCTCCACCAGGGTGCCTCAAGTGTGTGTGTGTGTGTGTGTGTGTGTGTGTGTGTGTGTGTGTGTGTGCCACATTCATTAGTCATTGGACCCTGAGTAATAACAGCCTCAGGCACAGATGAGATAAACTGGCCAACACGTTTAGGTGGGAGACTGAGATAGCATGAGAAAAGAAGGTGTGAATGTGAGGTGTTTATGGCCAGCAGGCGAACTCCTGAATGTGTGTGTGTGTGTGTGTCTGTGTGTGTGTGAGTGAGAGAGAGAGAGAGAATGTATGCTCACATGTGTGCAACTCATCTTATACCTTTCACATATTTTGGTATTGCAGTGAGTCTGAATGTACAAATAAAAATCAAGTAAAAAACAAAGTTCAAATTTCTACTTTAACAATCATGTTCGATCAATATTTGATCAATCTTTCAAATAAATGCAGTGGAGTTATAAGTGTGTGGCTTTTCCATTCTCTTTGTAATAAATCAGTATTGATCTACTGTGTTTTTGGTTGCTTGTGTGAAAATTTACCAAACAATATGATCCATTTGTCTGCAGAGATGTATTCCCTGTATTGGTATTTTCCAGCAGGAGTGGATTTATGATACTAGCTGACAATGTTGGTGCTACAATCTTTTTGGTGAACAAAACGAAACAGAGGAGCAGACGGGAGAGAAGGCCAGTCAGGTTCAGAGATGCAGGTTGATAAACGGCAGCATCAAGACTGAAATCAGCTGCTCCTTTGAGTCTTTGCAAAAATGACCAAGAGAAGCCCAAAAGCAAAGTTGAATGGCTGAGGATTCCTTCCATCTCTGTAGCATTCTTTTAAACAGCTGCACTGGCTCCAGTTCAGAGAACAGTCACTAACAACCCTGCAACACATCCCATCTTTTGAAGCTTAAAGTGTAGAGTTCTTCATAGCTAGTGGTGTGGTTGTATTGGAAGCTTTTTCTCTGTACCTGTCTGTTGTTGGCCAGGTTGTAGGGACAGTCCATGAACTGCTGCAGGGTGCACCCCGACCAGTCGGAGCCCTCGTAGCAGGAGGGCAACTCCTCGGGCGTGGGGGTCCGTCCATCGCACATATGCAGGGAGGTTTTCCACGTGGCTCCCCGCTGCACGTGCCGCCACTCGCTGAGGTATCGAGACACCGGGTCCCTCAGCAGGGTGATGTAGTAGAACTTCCTGTTGAGGGTAAAGGAGGGAAAGGGGCAAAAGAAAGAAGTAGAGGAGGGGGGAAGTAGAAGTAAGGAAGAGTAGGAATTCAGAGGTACAGCAGGGGAGATAGAGAAGAAAGATTTACATTAACAAATTGTTGCACAGAAAATTGTCTTTGATATAGGCTTGATCAATCAATAAAAAATAAAAACACAGTACATTGAGGAAATAGAAATAAAACAAGCAGCAACACAACCTGTACAAACAAGCTGATGTGTTACTGCAAACTTAATTCTATTGCCTTCTTAGTTTTTTCCTTTAGGAATTAGTAATCTCTGCAGAGATGAGAGGAGTTAGAAGCAAAAAGTGCGGAGATTATTCTTTCAAAAATCACTGCATCATGTGTACTTCCCCAGTTGCCCATGTGGTGGCACTGTTTACAATGCTTTAGTGCAGCAGTTCATTGTATATCCACAAAACTCAGTAGGAGGAAGGCTACAGGCGGAGGTTGTCATACTTAATACCATATTATTTGCATTTACTAGAAGCAGCACTGTGATGCACATAAGAAATCTGGGCTGCAGACAGGAAGTCAAACTACAAATGAGCAGGAGGAGGAGGTGAGGGAGAGAGTTGATTTGTCAGGCAGAGGATCAGGTCAGCGTTCAGGCCACACTGTGCAGGAAAAGAAACCGCTGGCACAAGCACATCTCACTCTGCAACTCCACCCCGCAAACATCCTTATGTCTCTGACTCTAACACACACACACACACACACACACACACACACACACACACACCATACATCCTTCCTCTCGCACCAAGTCTGCCTCCGAGAGATGACTCATCCCACATCTGAGATATGGATGGGACTGTTTCTGTGGTGTGTAACGTAATGGTGCATAGCACAGTTCAATGTCTCTCCAGAGGGGACACTCCCACCAGAGCGGAGACCTTTCCAGGCCTTCACACTCCAGCTAATTACTGCAGTCTAATCAATCAACACATTCTCATTAACCACACACATGCAACGTGTGTGTGTCCGTGTGTGTTTATGTGTGGGTATGTGCCTGCAGTGTATCTGGGAGCGGGATTTGTCTGGACAACAGACAAATGCCGCTGGTCGAAGATACGCACAGGCACACATGCCGCCCTCCTCTCCTGGACTTGCATCACGACAGAGGAATGTTTGCAGAGAGAATTTTGTGTGCCGACAGGACTCCACGAAATCGTCCGGTCCACACAAGCCGCCTCACATATACACACAGACTCTCTGCTTCCATCGCTAAATCCTTGGCTTCACACTACAAAGCTCACCCGGCAGGAGAGGAGGGGTTGCTGGGTGGACACAAAGCCCCAAGTGTCACACAAACAGTAGCAGTGTCTGGATATTAAATGAATAAAACCCCCTGAAATCCAGTGGCAGCAGGGAGATCCTGACCTACGAAACAACTAAACTCTGAATCTAGCAACAGCTGAGAGATGGAGCACAACAAAACCAACAAAATCCAGCAGTGGCAACGAGATCCTGGACAATAAAACAAAACCCAAAACAAATTTCATCTGGGAGATCCTGCGCAACAAAACAACCACACCCTGAATTTAGCTGCAGCACCGAGAGATCCCTGCAAGTGAAACAAATCTAGTAGCAGCAGGGGGATCATGGACAATGAAACGACTAAACCCTAAATCCAGCGGCAGCTGGGAGATCCCAGGCAACGAACCAAACAGACCCTCAATCCGAGGACAGCGGGGGGGATCACGGCCATAGAAACAAGTATCTAAACTCTAAATCCCATCAACCTAAACCTAAAATCTCATCCCCAATCTAATCAAAAGCAGAAGAGAGGAGAGGCACAGTCAAACTGGAGCCTGCAGGAGACCGGGGTACATTATGGAGATTCCTATGATGACATTATCAGGATTCCTAACACTCCCCAGAGTGCAGTGTGTGTTTGTGTGCGAGTGTGTGTAAGCCTGCTGTGTGTGTGTGTTTCTGAGTAAGACTATGCCTATTAAATCAGTGATGACATTTTCCCCCTTTTGGCTTCTATTCTACTGAAAAAACATGGCACTGTTTGGCCCTCGCAACAGAGACGGCAATAGAGAACGAGGGAAAGGGTGAAAAAGAGAGAGAGAGAGACAGAGAGAGAGAGAGAGAGAGAGGAGGGGGCGGAAGAGAATTTCAATTAGTTTTCTAATACTGTGAAAGCAGTGAGGGCCCCGAGCCCAAGTGATTTATCAAAGTTATGGCTCCCGCTATAATGAAGGCTCAGGCATATTACCAGGCAAAATAAATAAATAACATGCACGTAAACACACACAGTAACACACACACAGTAACACACACACGGCCATACATACAAACCCAAATAAATGATCTTAAACGGCATGCCTGCCTGTCGTGTCTGCTGGGTCAGGCAGACTACAAAACTGGTGCCGTGGAGACTTTCTCGCCTTAGAGCCTAATGATGTCTGGCCGTGTGCTCAGATCCCTAGGTAATGATGTTTCAACCCACACACACACGCATACTCATTCACCGGCAAGTCCACTCCCTTTAACACACTTTCTGACACACATGCACTCTCTGCCTCCGAGGCGACAGCAGGTTTTTTTTTTTTTCACAGGTGATATTGCATATAGTTGAAGCCTATGCGCACTTGTCAAATTAACTTCAAAGCTAATGCACAGCGCTCAATCTCTCGCCGTCGAGATTTTTAGCCCATCATCCTCCGGCTGAGTGCAGGAATTTGCAGTCTGGGAACAGCAGCTCTTGCAGACTACACTTACGTCGTTCACAGAATTTCCCCTGCATGACTTTTTTTTTTGTTATCTGCAACAAATAGAAGAAAACCCCGAACACCTTCGCAAGAAACACCCAAAACTGCATTTATCAGGTGTCAAACGTGTCTACTAATCAGCGAGATTTATCCCGTGTGTCGAGCAGGCTGATAAAACAGCGAGTGTTTGGCAGGGAGAGGTGTGATCAAGCTATTGTCTGGACCACTGTGGGACTGAACAAGGACAGTTTTGTCTTTCATCCTCTCACTTTCTCTCTCTTGATGTTTTTGGTCCCGATCACTTTAACTGAATTCAAAGCTAAGGTTGTAAGTGCAGGATGAAGTGTGCTAGCTGAAAGCAAAGAAGCCAAGAAGAAAAAAAAAGAAAGAAAAAGCATCATGCTAACATTCATTCTCTATTTCTCTCACCTTTTTAGAGGGCTTTCTGACTTTTCACCCTGCTTTTCTCACTCTCTACCATTTCCTGCGCACACCTGTGTGTTTACACATACTGTAAATAAGCGAGAATGAGACACTCGTGAGGCTTTTCCACCTCGCCAAAAGTACAATTATCGGAGGAAACACTGAATGCTTGCAATTCATCACCATTTTTGGTGTGACAATGGTCAAACTTAAAAGGATATAATAATAATAAACAGCAGCAGCTTCAACCCAAAAATGACCAGTTTCTGCCCTCAAAAAGCCACATTGGTCGTATTCTAGCGAGTCAAAGTGAGTACATGTGAGCTTTGCTGAGCGTTATCAAGAGGAAACACACAGCGCCTGGGCCTGTTATGGTCCCTCCGAGCCCGGGGAAAATGAGCCCTTTGCCTGTTTCCTGTGGGTCACAAATCACCACTTCAACAACCTCCACCTTCTCTCTTTAACCTCCCCTTCCCGTTCTGTTTAAATCTTTCCCTTTCTGTCGCTTGTCTTCTTTCAACCCATCTCTTATTCTCATCTCCCCCACCCCCGTAGGTGTGTCTCTGCCTGATTACAATGTGTTCTCCCTTCTAGGAGTTGGTTTTGTTAAAATCTCCAACCACGATCCTTGAGTAATGTCCTGGAGGTGTCCACCGCAAATTGAGGAATGGTGAGTTTTAAATAGTTTTGTTGCACCAGTTTGGTTTTAGTTAGTGTTGTTAAAAGGTTATAAAACAGGAGAGTGATTAATTAGGGTTAGGTCTACAATTCCACATGCTTGGGTTACCATTTTTAGTTAAGGTTTCATGCAAATTGAGGGTGTTTTTGGAAGCTTTTTTTTTTTTATATGACAGGGAAGCAACAGGAGCACAAGAAATACTGGAGGTGGTTTGTGGCTGCAATAACCAAGAGATACAAAGTCTTTTTTTTCTCAAGAGTGTGAAAAAGTTTAGAGGCCTTGTTTAAATATAAGGTTATGGCTCATGGTATGATTTACGCATGCATGCACACACACATACGCGCACCCAGACACAAAAACACGGTGACAACAGCATCCCAGCGTGTAGAGCAGCCATGATTTATTAATAGTTCGCGGATGTTTGTTGAAACCAGATCCACTCAACAACACAGCTCTTTCCCACCTCTAAAAATGGACCTGAACTCAAAGAGCTTAAGAGTAAAAAGGAAAAAAAATAAAAGTTACGCTACAAAAGAGACAAAGATGCACAGAGATAGCAAAGCGTGCCAGAATTAAAACACATTTGGCAAAACAGATAACTGAATCAAATCCAAACAAAGATTGAGAAAATAATACTAAAGGTTAGCAGCAGGATGTGTCTGTGTTTCATGGCCTGGTTTATTAAATCACTGCTGGATGCTGCGATCTGCCAACAGTCCATCACCTGTGACATTCCACATTTCTGATGGGGTCTGGGTTTGTTATAGAGAACCAGTCCTGAATTGGTATAAATTCATAAAACGAGAAGATTTGTTGAGAAACTTTCATTTCCAAAGAGTCCTCCCTGTGTGTAAATAGGTTTACCCTGTTGTATAATGTTTCCAAACTGTCTTAGTTAGATGTATTTATTATATTTTATTACACCACTATAGAGCTGCATTGATTAGTCGATCTAGAGAAAGCAACTATTTTGATAATTGGTTAATTGTTTGTCATTTTTTAGCAAAAGTGACCAAAGATTCCTAGTTTCAGCTTCTTAAATGTGACGATTTGCTGCTTTTTTTTGTTTCATATCATTATAAACTGATTATCTAAATAAGCAGTTTAATAACATAATCTTGGTCTTAAAGATCTTGTAACGGGCTTTTTTCACTATTTACAGACAATTCATAGACCGAGTGGTTAAGCGATTCATTAAAAAAATAATTGGCAGATTAATCAATTATGAAAATATTCATTAGTTGCAACCCAACATTGCTGTATTTAGAGGAACTTGATTTTAGGGATTTAAGTATTTGTTTGCACCCTGTTGATGGATATGCAATCGATATCTTAAAGTTTGTGTTGTAATTATTGTAAATAATTCAATGTGTACATGTTGATGTAGTGTCGACCTGAGAGCCACACCTGGGCTGAATCAGGTGAAGCACATATAATGTCACATGCTGAGTGCTGATGTTGACAAACACGTGGCGTTGCAACACCGTGGCTGTACTCAGTACAGGGTTCGTACAGGTTTTTAAGAGTAAAATTCAAGTACTTTTCAAACACTTTCAAGGTAAATAAACCAAGAATTTCCAGACTCTCAAAGCTTTTATCATCACATCTAACATGTTACTATAAATGCAATTGCAAATCGTTTCATTTCAAATATTCAAAGATTTTTGGTTTACATGAGAGATTGTGTAGATGATGAAACACCAGATTATGTTGAAAATCAAGAATTTTTCAGGGAGTATATTCAAATTCAAGCAGATTCCTAACCTTGAAAAAAAACGATTAAAATTAAGCATTGTCCAAACTTTCAAGACTTTGTACGAACACTGTCAGTACATTCTTGGGAGCTTCTGTTCAGTGTGCAGGCGCATTTTTTCTTGATATTACTTATTGATTCCTGTTTGGACCTACTGCACTTTCGTCTACACTGTTGTCAACATACTCAAAAGTGGCGCTGGGCTTCACAAAAGGCACACAGAAAGCAGTGAAAAGTATATCTACAGTGGGGGAAGTTGGTTCCAGTCTGACCTCTCAATGGCGACCCACATCTCTGAAATAGGGCGGCTGTTGTGTCCACTGACGGCTGTTTTCGACCAGTCAGAGAATGAGGACAAATGGGTATGTCATCCACTTAGCTAAATTCACGACAAATCATTCATATTAATAATTAAACTTAACTTAATAGTTTTGAATCACCTTCAGTAGTAGCTCATGAAAAATAAGGTGTAGCCTACCAAATTTAGGAGGCTACAGCTGTTATTGGCCGAACCCGGTCTCGGCAGATAGCCAATATTTAAGGATTCTCATGGAATGTGCTGGCTGTAAATGCAGATGATATCAACCATGTCAGAGAGTGTGTGTGTGTATTTAGAGAAGGGAGAGTGAGGAACGACATGTCAGGACTTGAACTGAATAGACTTCCACTGAGTCCTTCCCGTTTCCTTTTTTCCTGTAATACACGTCATCATTTGGACACTTGATTGCACACAAACAGACACCAACAGACACACACACACACACACACAAACAGACACATACACACACCTAAAACAATTGTCAGATTGGAGATGTATTGGCCTCATGCATTAGACAAAAAACAATCAGACTTGGTTGTGAGAGAGACAACTGAAAACTCCCCGTCTACATCTCAATCCCTCCCGTCTGCAGGACCAAATCAACGGTGACCTCTCAAGACTAAACTTCACCCTTCGCCCTCCTTCCTACTCCTGTTCTCCTCTCCTCCGCTATCCATTCGTCATCTCATCCTGTGTGTTGCCTGGGTGTCTTCTGCCCAATAATGACGCATTGAGACAGACAGAAATAGACCCTCCGGTTCAGACAAGCTCTCGAGGCGTCTTCTCTGCCTGCCCTGGCTCACTCTTCCTCCATACACCGCTCTCTGTCTCCCTTTCTCTCTCTCTCTCTTTGTTAGTCGATCAATAACAGCCTCAGGACTCAGACAGCCTGCCTTGGTAGTTTGGACTTTAAACACAGAAGACGTACCAAGTGAAAAAACAGAGAGTAGAAGAGGAGGGGAGAGTAAGAGGAGACAGTGGCCACAGTGTTGGAGAGAGGGGACACAGAGGGGCCACGCTGGAGTGAAGCAGACATCCAGGAGATTGTGGTTCAATATGAGGACACTTGTGGAAACTCTTTGTTCTCTCTCAGCATAGAGAAATGAGATTGTGCCAAGAAATTATGATTTCTGAATATTTTCCATTGCAACTGTCCACATTTTCTATATATCACAACATCCTGACTCAGATTTGCAGACTTTTTGGATGCAACTTGACATTCTGTGTGCTGATGTGGCCGAGTAACGGGACTGGAACAAGTAGGCCAAGTCTAGTTTTCCTAATGAAATAAAATCATACAGTAATAACAACTAGGGCTGCTACTAATGATTATTTTCATTATTGATTAATCTATCAAATGTAAAAAAAATAAATAAATAAATAAAAATAATAGGTGACATCTTTAAATTGCTTGTTTTGTCCAAACAAAAGTCCAAAACCCAAAGATATTTAAAATACAAAGAGAAAGAAAAGCAGCAAATCATCACTTTTAAGAAGCTGGAGCCTGGAAAATGACTGAAATTATTAATAAGTGATCAAAACAGTTTCAGAATAACAATAAAAGAATTGTTTCAGCTCTAATCACAATGCATTGACAGCAAATTATTCAAAATTTTAGATAATCGATTAATGGTTGTAGTCATTTATCAAGCAAAATGTTCAAACATTCGCTGGTTCCAGCTTCTCAAATGTGAATATTTGCTGCTTTTGTCTTTTTTTATGTCATTGTAAATGAAATATCTTTAGGTTTTGGACAAAACAAGCAACTTGAAGATGAAAAATTGTAATGGGCATTTTATGCTATTTTGACATTTTATAGAGGAAATGATTCATTGATTATCGGAAAAAAGGGGACATTAATTGATAATGAAAATAATCATTAGTTGCCTCTATAATCCAGTCTTTCTAACACTCAATCAGCAGATACAGATTATGAAAAGTAACTGCCAACATACAAGATTTGAAAGGTCTTAGGTAAAGAGATTATTTGGACACTAATCGTGTCAAGTCTTGATTTAAACAGCATCAAGTGTTTCTTTAACTCAACCCAAAAAGGAGCCTTTTTGTGTTGGCTGTGTACAGCACGATTTCTTCAGCCCCAGTCAGAGGCAGACAGTAAATTAGGGTCTAACACTGAGAATGTTTCAGAACCCCTGCAGTCACCATCAAAGTGTTCAGGCGAGCTCCTCTCTGCATGCAAGGTGCTCTTTACAAAAAATGCAAGTTGGCAATGCAAGCGAGAGTTACCGTGCGACCGTAACTAAAGGAGCGTGTGAAAACTTAGCTTATGCCATGAGTGCAACATAACGCACGGCTCGCTGCATTTCAGCACAAAAACGCTGCATCCTTTTCCGTGATTACCCGCCAGAGAAAAGGAGCAAACAAGGAGAAGAATGCCTCGGATAGAAGTGTAGCCCACGGCCTGAGATGGACGTTAGGAATGGACAAAAACAAAGAGAGGGCAGAGGGAGAGAGCGAGACAGGGGAGGGAATCCCCTGAGTGCAAAGCTATGTTCAGCAGGAATGTACTGCCGCCTGTTCTCTCATGTAACTTGACTGGCAACAACCCAGAGAGCTGTCTGACACAGGCGGAGAGGGTGGGGAGAGATGTGGAGAAAATAAGATGGATTTGGTGCGAGGGAGACGGGTGGAAGACGAGAAGGGTTGCACAAGTAATCACTGATCATTTTTCATGTTTTCACAATTTAAAGTTATGTAGCCCCGATAGTACTGGGTGATATGACGACATAAGATACACCGGCAGGAGGTATCCATTTTTCAACCATCAGAGATGTCGCAATAGCATTCATACCAAGGTACCTCTCCCGTTAATGTCTCTGAATGTGTATTGGGCCTTTGTTGGCAAAGCTGCAAATCAATGAACAGGACTTCTTTGTGGGAATGTTGTTTTATTGGATTTCCACTTCTATTTTTGCATCAATGTGATAAAGTACATTAATATGTCAGTTATTTAATTTGCTGGATTGGGGAAAACCATACATTCCTGTCTTAATATTTTATCTAGGGTTGCAACTAACAATTACTTTCATTATCAATGAATCTGCTGATTGTTTTCTTGATTAATCGAGGAGTTGTTTTGGCTATAAACTGTTAGATAATATTATAAAATGCCCATTATAAATTTCCCAAAGGTCGAGGTGAAATCAGCCCAAAGTCAATCCAATCATATATAACAAAGAAAAGCATCAAATCCTCACATTTGAGAGGCTGGAATCAGCAAATGTTTGGTAATTTTGTATGGAAAAATGACTGGAATGATTAATTGATTATGAAGTAGTTGCTGATTCGTTTTCTATTGATTCTGTTCATTTTTAATCAGATTTTTTTTTCTGACTTTGGCATCAAAATGATAAAGTACATTGATTTGTCAGGTATTTAATTTGCTGAATTAGGCATACACCTAGACATTTAATATATCACAATATTTATCCATTTTGCTATATAAAATTTT
Source organism: Macquaria australasica (assembly GCA_005408345.1). Taxonomy (NCBI): domain Eukaryota; kingdom Metazoa; phylum Chordata; class Actinopteri; order Centrarchiformes; family Percichthyidae; genus Macquaria; species Macquaria australasica. Next base: position 136,214 of record SEMN01000482.1, on the reverse strand, counting down.
ATCCGTATCACCCACTCTGAATCTCTTAAATGTGAAACATTCACTTCCTGTATTTAATGCCCATCATGTGACCAAAACAATGGTTAAAGTCTGAAAAGTAGAGTGGATTAGCTCAACTGTAGAAAAGAAAATCCATCCCCCAAAAACCTCCGTTTATCTTTCGTTTTAAGCCAGATCACAACAAGTAACTACAGACTCTTTGCTAAGTTTGCCTTTGGGTTGTAGCTGTATCCCAAAGTAATAACGAAGTGATTATTAACTGATTTTTGGACCACAGTAAGAGGACTCTCAGCAGCTTTAAGAAATACTGCGCTGAAACAGTAAAGTGAAAACGTATGCTAAGCTGCAAAAGAAATCCAATAAAACAATCTGCTGTAGTTTCCTGAAGCTGAGACAAATAATCATGATCATAAGTGTGAACACAGTAGTAAGGAAAATACAGTAATCAGAGTCCTTTTTCATAATCATGCAGCCATAAAGGAGAGGGAATGTGAGCCAGAGAGCAAGAGCGATGGAGGTGGAGCTTTAGGTTGTTCAAGGTAACACAAATCAACCTGATAGCCTTCTCTCTCTCTCTGTGTGTGTGTGTGTGTGTGTGTGTGTGTGTGTGTGTGTGTGTGTGTGTGCGCATGTACAAATTCCCCTCCACCCAGCATCATATTCATATGCCTCCTGATACTAAGGTCAAAGCAATCACTTTGCTAATACGCTGACATATGGACAGGCTGCACTCACATTACCCCACCCAATCCCACCACACACACACACACACACACACACCCAGACACGCACACCTGCACAGTATGACATAATCCTTGCTGTACGATGATGTCAGATTATTGATATGTCCCAATAGTTCACTTAACATGATGAAGAGAAATCACCATGAGGGAAGAAGTGAGGAAGGAGGAGGAAGAAGAGAAAGAGGAGGAGGAGGAGGAGAAGGAGACATGACGCAGAGTTTGGGGGCAATTAAAAGGCTGGGTAACGAGGCTAATGAGTAGACAGGTGGCCCCATTACAGAAGCAGCCGCACACACTCATTAACACACTCGTACACACAAAACCTCCCCTCTGGCTGGGATTAGTGTGTGCACTCGCGCACTAGTGTGTGTGTGTGTGTGTGTGTGTGTGAGAGACCCCCGTTTCCCCGTTAATCAGTCGTCACATACGAGACTGGAGGCAACAGGGTGTTTTCTGTGCGTGTGCATTGTGTGTGTGTGTGTGACTGGAGGCGAGAGTGTGAAATTGGAGTGATAAGGCAGTTAACATTCAAAACCTCCCCACCTGCCCTGTGCAACCCTTCACACACACACCCTTCAACAACTGCTTTTGCCATTCCACTTCAGCGCTACATCTGTACATGTGTGTGTGAAAAAGTGGGTATTTGTTTGTATGAATAAACAGGATAATGTGATATTGCTGAGCCAGTAGAGGTGGTGAATAGTGTGTGTGTGTGTGTGTGTGTGTGTGTGAGTGTGAGAGAGAGAGAGAGGGGGGGGGGGGGTGGAAAGACAGGAGGCAGAAGCATGACTTGGATTTTTTTTTTTTTCAAGGTAGTGTCAAGTGTTCGCCCATGAAAAGGGGAAAAAAAACCAAAAACAGGCTGATGTGGCTGTAATTACACAGACATAGATAAGTATGTTGATGCTTTACGTTTGCCCAGAGAGCTCAGCAGATGCACACAAACGCAGCACAAACAAACACAAAACAGCAGAGTCACATGAGGATAACTCTCAGTCTCTGGGTATCCTTGAAAAGTAAAAGCAAGAGAAAAAAAATCCCGTAGGTAGGTTAGAAAATTCTCAACCAAGCAACCAAGACACAAAGAAGAACAGGGAGACCATTTGGGAAAGAGCCAGAGACGGAGGGAAAGAAAAAGAAAGAAAGATATAGAGGTAGTGGAGAGGTAAAGACGAGGTGGGGAAAAAGCGAGCGAGGAGACGGAGGAGTGAGCGGCTAAAACAGCACGGTGACATTTGGAGGATACGCCTGTATATCAATGGAGCTTGTATGGGTAGTGGTGGTTATTATGTTTTGACAGAGAAAGGAAAGAGGTGAGATGGGGGGGACAGCCAGGAGGCCAGTCAGTCAGTCAGTCAGCCAGGCCTGGAGACAGGCCTGGGGCTGGATTTACACTCTCCGGTCCGGGAACCGCAACCTCACCCTGGGGAATAGGAAAGGGACAATTGGCTCTTTAAGAATGGAGGGAAAAGTGTGAAGGGAGTGGAGGGAGGGGTGCATATGAGTGATGTATGCGTGTGTGTGTGTGTGGGTAAGGGGTCCTCCAAGCCCAATTAAGCCTGACTGCATGTCGGAGGGCTGTGCCAAACATGCCCCACCTGTTTAGAGAGGGCCAAGGGGCTAATGAGCACTGCCTGGAGGGGGAATAGCATGAGAGAGAAAGAGAGGAAAATGGGAAAGAAAATTCCAGGGAATTAAAGAATAAGGATGACATTCCCCAGTTTTTTGTCCCCCTGCCTTCTCTCTCATTATGCAGCCGCAACTCCAGAGACACAATGTCAGAGGGATTTCACAGCTAAAATTAGCTTTTGTTATCAAATGCAATCATACGGTGCAGGCTAGATACATGTGACAGGGCGGTGCACAAACACACACAGGGCCTCCAATCAGTCAGACAAAAACAAGCAGCCAAGAAAATTAAAACCAGAAAAGGGTGGAGAGGCAGGAGAGCAGGAAGAAGGAGGCATAATGAAATAATAAGAGCCAAATATTGTGCAACAGGAGCAACAACAGTTTGCGAGACAGAACGCCTCTGTGTTGTGTGTGTGTGAGTCTGTGTAAGTGTGGGTGAGTTTGGGTGAAAGAAGCCCATTGTCTGGCAGTGTAACTCAAGCTCACAGCCCCAGCTTTGCCTCGAATGAGCTGCGAGGCTGTGGCATCCTTCCTTCCTTCCCTTCCTCCTTCCTTATGTCCTCATTTACTCCTTTCCCCCGCTCCATTCAACCAGACTCAATTTCTTCTGAAAGGAAGAGTAAGCTAATTAGTTTTCTTGCTGAGACTTGCGTGAAAAGTTTATACCACTTTCACATCTGTTAGGTAAATATACAGCCATAGCTAGCAGCTGGTTAAGCATAAAGACTGGAAACGGGGGCAGCTTGCCTAGCTCTGTCCAGAGATCACAAAATCCACACCTCTAAAACTCACTAATTAACACGTTATATCTCATTTGTTTATTTCCATAAAACTGAAGTCTAAGAAAAGATAAGTTGCGGTTTTACGGGGGGGTGGGGTGGGGGAGGCTATGTTTGAAGTTTCTAGGCAACCAGAGACTTCAAGAAGTTACGGCTCCATACGAAGAAATAGTCTAGCACATAACGGATTAAACAAACAAGATAGAACGTGTTAATTAGTGAGCATTAGAACTGCTGGTAGGCGGGTTTTGTTATCTTTGGACAGAGCCAGGCTAGCTGTTTCCCCTTGTTTCCAGTCTTCATGCTAAGCTAAGCTAACTGGCTGCTGGCTGCAGTCTTATATTTACCGTACAGATATGAGGGTGGTATCAATCGTCTCATCTAACTCTTGGCTAGAAAGCAAATATATTTTCCAAATTGTCGAACTGTTTCTTTAAGTATCAACTGACCAAAGGCTTCAAACAAGAGGAATTGAATTGCTTATTTGATCTTTTCACACTACAACACACAAACACATATACGCCAGCACTCCACACACTCACACACACATGCACACACACAATCAACTGGCAGCTGCTAACCCTGAGATTAAGGCCAGTGTGACAGACGTGATTTCAGGCTACATCTGTGGCAGAGAGAGAAAGAGAGCAGAACAAACAAACGTAGAGTAACATGCAGCTAACATACACTGAGCAGCAAATTGTTACTAGCTAGTGGAGAGGAAAAAACAAAGGTGAGAAAAAAAAAAAGAGGAAGAAGAAACGAAGCAGAGCCATGCACCATCTGTTGGGTGCATATTGACTGTGCATTCAGTGATTCAAAAGGCTGTTAATTCCGCACAAAATCCAACATAGGAGGGTGGCGGAGAAGACCTAGAAATGCCGTTATCAAACAACCTTTTGATAAAAATTTGAAAAAGAAGAGGAGAAGATGTTTGACTGCAAAGGGATGCAAAGTCCCTGCCCTTTTTGATGTCCCTGTCTTTGGCTGAAAAGAAGAAAGGGATTTAAAAAAAAAATACATGTTGTGTTTGCGTTTGATGCAAGCAGGCTTTTAGTAAAAAGAACCTGGCCTTTGGTCATAGCTAAAATTGAATTAGATCTCCATTTAGCCCGCCACAAACAGCTCTGCTCCACCAGCGCCCATGTTCTCCTATACTCTCAGCTCTCTTCCACTTTCTCTCTCTCATCTCGCTCTTCTTCTGTCCTTCTTAAACCATTACAAATGACACCAAAAATAATTGAAAAGCCTGCTCAGTCCGCACCACGAAACCTCAAACCTGCTTTTCAAGAAAGGCATGGGAAAAGGGAGGGAGATAGAAAGAAGAGAGGCTGAAATAGAAAAGTGAGGAGGAGAGGGGAGATTTTTTTAAAGGGGGTGAGCTGCTCATTGATATGACAGTTTGATTTTCTGGGCTCTGGTGTGAAGCAGCTTAAGAGGGCATCCCTCTATTATAAGGCCTGTGACATCTAGCCTCTCCAGCTCTTCAGCCCCCACCCTGTATATATGTGTGTGTGTGATTGTAAGCTGGTGCATGTGTGCGTCTTTGTACATGTGTTTTTCACTGTGTGTATGTGTCTGTCCCAGGCAGACTCTCCCCTGAGTTTCCAATCCGGGATCACATGCGGGGGAATGTGAAGTCGGAGCAGCTGTCGGCCTGGCAACGCTCCGCACCAACCAAGAGGGATAGAAACTTACCAAGCATCAGCACCCCGACATTCAACACAGGAGAGGACAGGGTACATGCAGGGTGTGTGTGTGTGTGTGTGTGTGCGCGTGTGTCAGCTCCAATAACCATTCATGTTGTCAGTAACTATTAGGCATTTAGCTGAAGACCCCACCCAGAATGATTTAGTCAGAATTCAGAAGCAGGATAAAGTGTAAATGCCGGTATTTGGAGCATTTTAGCATTAATAAATCAGCACTAAATTAATTTCGAGCCTGGCAGCCTCTATCGGCATCTACAGTGCCTTTCACAATTTGTGCCACCTGGTTGGATTTGGCATGAAATTTGCTCATTTGCCTTATAGAACTAAACTGGCATAAGGCTGCTGTTCTTTCGGCACAAACTGAGCCCAAGATTTGGGATTTTCTCGCAATGGAAGAAATATAAAAAAATAACAAGTGAAAGGCTGATGGAAAAAATATACATCACAGCCGACATGTTTATCCCATCCACTAAAACCAAAGTAAACAGAAGCCAGGGGGTCAAATCCAGAGAGCTCCTTCAAGAGAGGCAAGAAATATTAAAATAGGGTCAATAAATATTCCCTTTAATGGTCATGTATAATAGTCTATCCCTCAGTACAGAAACTAAAAGTTGTTTTTAAGACAGAAACAAGATCAGGTGAACATAGGGGACTGGAAAAGGATGTAGCATGTGTTTGTCCGAGGTAATGGAAGTCAAAATTAGTGCAGGAAGTTTCTGAAAAAAAAATGAGAAACCAAAAAAAAAAAAAAAAATTGTAGGAACATTTTGCCTTGTTTGAAAAAATAAGCAAAAAGAAAATGTCCAGTTTATTATAGGGGTCCTATTCTCATTGTTGACTTGTCGGAGCTGAATACAAATGAAAATGGTACTTTACTGTCTCCGTCTCTGTCAAGATTTAAATAAAGTTAACCACCTGCACCAGCATTTTCACCTCACCTGCTGCTGTTTGATTATCTGCTAATAGACCTTTTATTTTTTCACGGCAGACATTTTGACTTTTCTTGACAAGAAAAGCACAGCTGAAACAAATTTTGTAAACAATGGCTCAGTTCCATCGAGTGTCCGAGTCATCCAAATTCATGACAGTGGGCCAGGATGCACAATACCAGAACCCTGGAACTGGCTCGCCCAAATGGAATGCAGTTGTTTTTCCAGTGTTTTTAATTACGCCTGTGAATTTCCTGCTACAACAAGCCAAAATGTCAGATTTAATGTCTTACCTGTGCATGTCAACGTTTTTGGTTTAGTTTTCCTGTACAATGGGGATTTATTATTGAAATTTTGGCTACGCTTATTTTCAGTTTTACGTAAAATTAGATAATCTAGCAAAACTGCCGGCTTGATTACAACATCTGATCGCTTGTTTCTTGCCTTGTCAGACTTTGTTGTAGCAATGTCAACGTGTACCCAGATCTCAGAAATTACTTTGATAAGTGCAGTGTTATTGTAACAGATAGAAATGATGGCCCAGACTACACAAATTATTCCCAAGTTTTATTAAACTATCTTTAAAGTGTTAAAGATTGTATTGCACATTTTGGGGTGGGCATTTAGTCATAATGGCGAGCTCTTGGGCTTTGGAGCGGATGTTAGTCAATGGAATATCTATAACGGTAATAGTATCCGTGTGTGTGTGTGTGTGTGTGTGTGTGTGTGTGTGTGTGTGTGTGTGTGTGTGTGTGTGAGAATGTGCAGCACATCCTACCCTCAACAAAACAAGATTCTGTCTCCTTGGACAATATCAAAGACTGTTTGGGTGGAGGCTGATTTGTTATTAAATTCATGTTCCCAGCCAGAAGAAACATGTACTGATGAGCGCATGTAGACACACATACACACACACAAACATACTGCTAAAGGGGAGAGTCAGGGTGAATCCGAGAGAATCCCAAACAAATCCTTGGATCAGATGCTGTGATAGGGTGTGCAGGAGGGGAATAAAAGATAGAAGACTGTGTGCGAGGATGGTTGATTGTGTCTAAAGGTCAGAGTTAGAGTGTGTATGTTCATTTGCCGGTCACTAGTGACAGACTGAGTATATTATGGCTAAATCTCACAAGAGACCGTGTGCCAGGGGAACAATACACTATGCAAATGAAGCTCCTCCATATGGTGGGAGTCAACTGAGTGTTCAACACGCACACATGTACAGAAACATGTCTACGTTGAAGAGCCAAGTGCTTTCCCTCATTTTCATGCTAAATCTGCAAAGCCTTGTAACAGCTATCTCTGCTCAGTTTGCGACGATGGAAAAAAGGGAAAGTGACGAGAGGAAAACAGAATGAGAGGAGAGGACAAGAGATGGATAGGGAGGGAAGAGGCAGACGCTCAACAGAGGAAATAACAGAAACCAGCCAATGCTGTCTTCTGCTCCTCCTGATTAGCATTCAGTAGGAACTGGAGCAAACGGTTAGTAGTCTGGCTCTTATCAGAGCCTGCCTGCATACCTCCCACACTGGGTCACCATGCTGAAAGCTCACTGTGTCTTTTTCCCATGTCTTCCCACTGCCTATTATCTGTTAATCCACCCACACTGGTTCATCCCAGTGTAACAGGAAACATTATTAACTGCTGAAAAAAGATCGACCTCGAGACACGTGGGGAAAGCTAATCGCCCAAAAGCCTGCAGGACTAGTCTGTTCATCTAGCCTACGCCATGTCGTCTTGCCTGACAGCAGCGGCTGGTCTACCTACGCAATGCTTTGGACGGTGACCCCATGAGTTCACAACCTATCCCCAGGGGAGTGATGGCAGGACAGAGGGATAAGGAAGCAATAGGAGGGATTGGAGGAGTAAAATATAGACTTGTGTAGAGGTCAGACATGGTTCGGTGCTGAGAATATGTACCAAAGAGATGCTGCTGTAACAGAGGTCTTTTACCAACCCTGTACTTTATTTTGTAGCATTTAACCTCCAGTGTACTACCAGCAGCTGGCAGGAGCTTCAAACTCGCAAACATAAATCCTTGTAAAAAGTAAATAAAACCATCTGTAAAGGTTGGAGATAGCCACCGCTTCCCAGCTGGGGGTTAAATTGCCCCTTAAAAACTTTCCCTCCTTGACGAACGTACAGTGGAGATTGTTCCACTGGAATGTGTGTGTGGGGATCTGTGTACGGTGTGTGTTGGAAAGAAAAAGGTAAGCAGTGGTGGAATGATGATCCTGTGATTTCCCCCGGGGCCACATCTGCCCTCGTTGAGCAGGCCGCCTCTAAAAAGCCCCATCTGACATTCCTGGAGCATTCCGCCAGCATTCATCACCCGCTCCAAGACCCCTCCTCAAAACCCCCCACACGCCCATGCTGTGTGCACCTCTCCCCCTCCACTTCAACTAAAAATCTCTGAAGCTAGATCCAGAAATGTGCAGAATGTCTGCTGTGAGACTTAGCAGAGCCAGAGCATGATCCCTCCCTCCCTCCCTCCCTGAAGCACCGGGGTCATTGTTCATCCCCCTCTATTCATTCCTCATCCATCGCTCACTCCATCTCTTTTCTCTACCTCTGCAGGGATTTGCGGCTCTCTAATAGAGGCATCTACCATGTCCCACTAACTGTTGGAACAGCTGGAGCCGGGATGCGTGAGGAGTGCTGCCCATTATGTGTGTGTATGTGTGCGTGCAGCTGGGTGTGTGATCGGGTATGCACAGGCGAACATCTGTGCTGAGAGGAGCGATGGGAAATGACGTTGCAAGCGCCAAGCCAGGAATATCTGTCACACTCTGACATATCAACGCGTCCGACTGCATGCACGGCTGAGGAAGGTGGTGCTCAGACACACCGACACCCACCAAACACGGCAGCGGCTCGGCTTTTTATCACACGCCATAAATCACCCATCTTCTAATTGTCCCCGACTTCCCTGGTCTCTGACAATCTGCTCCTTGACAACCAGCCCGTATAACTGACAAACGGTGCCCTCGACAACCGTCGTCCTGGGTAACCGAGGCGTTTATCAGGGGCCTCCATCCCTTTTGGAGTGCTTTCTGCTTGGCAAATCCCTGAAAGTTTGATAAGGTGAAGGTGGGCATGAAGCTCCATATTTAGCCGCCGCTGTCAAACTCTGATTTAGCACTGCAGGTAATTGCACAGAGTCACAACGAAGCAGGCAGGGAGTGAGTTAGGGGTGTGGGATGGGAAGGAGGGAGGGCAGGCTAAATTATGCTGAATAGCACTGCAGTGATATCCCCCTTTGCTGTTGAAACAATGCATCGCCGCCAACCACTTTTCATTGAGACAGCAGCATCAAAGCAAGAATAATGGATCCTTGCAGAAACCTCAGCTCGATAGTTGGACAAACAAAGCTCTTATTGTAATCTCGGGCTCTCTCCCTCCTCTCGTGCATTCATCCCAGTGTTAATCCTTTTCACATTACTATGACTCTACTGTAGGCCATTAGAGGAGGAGAATTAGAATTCTGTAGATTTCTAATCTGTTCCATTCCGTCCTGCTCCCGTGTTCAATCAGCACTTGGCAGCAGAATAAAGAAAATACAAGAAATCTATAAAGACGTTGGACAGATACAGCAGAGCCATACACGAATCGTTCATTGGAAACAAACTCCAGCCGAGTTTGTGTTGCATCAAATATCAGGCCATACCTCATCATTTCGTACAGTATTATTTTGAACACTGACACAATGACACCCGCGGGAATCAGATATTTAGTTTCTCTAGCTAACATTTTAGGTTCAAAGTTCATTCTTGTTCTTGAAAACAGCAGTTGGCAAAACAATGTCACCTCAAGGTCCATTTAGTTGTTTTGGAGCTTTTGATCATATCGCATGAGCTTCTTTTTTTGTTTTGTTCACTGCTGTTTCCAAGGTCCAACTTGAACCAAAACTTTTAAGCCAACATGGACGAGAACTCCTTAAAGTAAATGGAAACGTGATCATCTACCTATTCCATGACAAGTGGGCAAACTCCGTCTTCTGAGAGAGATCATGTGATATGATTAAAATTAAAACCAAATCAAATGTATCTTTATTATCCAAAAGAGGAAATTCATTTGGTCCGAGGTGCATAAAATATATAAAAGGAACCATACCAGAGAAACGTTTTACATTGCTGTTTAAAATGGTTGAAAGCTGCAGAACAGCTACTAAATGGACTTTGGGGTGAGATTATTTTCTCAATATATTAGGCGTTTTCATTTTGACTGATAATAGTGTCAAATCAAATGTATACTGGCACAAAACACCGTCTTCATAAACTGCAGTGAAACTTTAATATCGGTATTTTTGCGTGTGCATCATTACCTACTGCCAAAGGTTGATACAATTTCTAAAAAATTACCAGCAGTAAGCTTGCTAATCAGTATAATTTATGTAATTTATCTTTAAAATGTGTTTTAATTCAACTGATTTTAGTGTATTATCAAAATAGATAATAGAGTCACTACTGACTTTGTACCTCGTCATTCCTGGTGGCAGAATGGGTCACAAGAATAAGTTTAAGAGAGGCTATCAGGGTCACTGACAAGGACAGAATACATTTCAAACTCAGGTGTCAAAAACAAATGCATGAATTTTCCCATTAACTCTAAAACAAACTGTCTGGCAGTCTTTGAAATCCAGTCTGTGACTTTTCCTTTTCTACACATTCACAGAGAAAAAATCTCCCAGTGATGGAATTGATTCCTCCTCTGTCACATGTGATAGCTTGAGGTCCATATGTTGGACGATTCGACCGCAGGGTTAAAAAGAAGTGACCACAGATACAAAACTACAGGATGCTATTGACTACAGCTCCACAGATCCATAGCCACCGGACTGAAACTGGCCTGTGGGGGATAAAGGCCAGCTGGAAAAATAGATGGGGGACTGTGATGTATAGCATCTTCTAGGCGCCAGGGGGCTTCCATGATGATGATGAGCATAACGGATTTTACAGGGTTTCCCGCATCGACTGTTGCGACACAGACGCCAAAGACCAAGTCACAAATTCAGCTTTAAGGCAGGGTTCAGAGTTTTGTTTGCACTGTGTGGCACAAAGAGGCCAAAGAGCATGTGTGTCTGGGTGTGTGTACAAAGAGAATATTGAGAAACCCAACAATAAAACTAAAAGAGAGACACAATAAATACTATGGCTGAGATTGAAGGGCCGTAACAGATAAGAGAGTCCCGGTTTGTGTCAGGCTGACTGAAGTCCAAACATTTCCCACATCTAGTCTGTTCAGCTCATATACCACTACATTTAAAAGGACAGAGCCAATAAAACCTTAATTTGAATAAAACTAAATCAATTGAATCCTTATCTTGTCTCAAAAAAAAAAAAAGTTAATGAACAGTATTAAAGAAGAAACAGACAGTCTGGCGAGGGGAAATTAAGAGCTGTTCTAAGATTAATTTTGTCAAGATATTTTTGCTTTATTGGAGTACAGCTGCGAGGGTCAGCAAGGATTCAGTTGGGGAGTGGAGGGGAGCAACACGATTCAAGTCTGAATCCACCACTAAGCTACGAGGACACCTCAGCTTTAGCAGCAGACATTTAGTCTGAGAATTCAGGCTCACTTGTCTGTACTGCATGGCCACATTACTAATCACCCCTGCAGGAGACGTTTAAAATGCTCTAAACTATCATGCAGCCTGAAGCTTTTGAGCCGCCGGCATCCATTATGTGATTATGAGGGTATTCAAAGTTCTCCGGGGGCAGCAGTGGGTCTGTCTCTGAGGCTGCCAGGTATGGCCCAAGGACTTTACATAAGATTTCTGTGATGTGTGATACCTATCTGAGGGTCTGAGGGTGCCTTGCACAAGCACACCTCAGCCAGGGGGATGCTTGCTTTCCTGGGGGAATATGACCACAGGCCTTCCAGCTGAAGGACAGTCTTCCAATTTACTATAATTGTGGAATTTTATGCCTTATTGGGAACCTTTTGTATTTGACAGACCTGGACCTATTAACCCATTTTATATGTGGTAATTCATGTTGAATGTATGCACAGATTTACAAATAAGGGCCAGTCTTTGTACAGATGTAGCCAATACAAAACTTTATCAGTACTACTACTAGCTACTGAAATTATTAGTTGATGTATTGATTACTCAATCAATAGAAAGTTAAGAGTACTAAAAACACAATTTTGTTTGTAGAATATTACTCTAATATGATTAGCTGTTCTTTTTCTCTCTCTCACTAGGAACCACACAATATGACTATGTCTTATGGCTACATATATAAGACCTTCGACAAGTGGATTATCTGTTCTGACCTGCAGGGCACTCAGTCTCTGAGTTTGAGCCAATCATCTATGCTCTCCCGCTCCTTTATACTACTCCTGCTGGTATCTGAACACAGTCAGCATGAACGAAAATATTTGGGCTCATTTCCCAACCTTAAGGGGAAACCATTAGCTGTCATTCATGTTCGTATGAAAAACAGCTTTCACAAACTGGTCTCAGTGAGACGGTCTGTAAGAGTAAACATCAAGTCTTAATTTGGTTTTGCCAGTGTTGCTCTGTTATTGTTATTTCACTGTGGCTGGGCTGAGTGTTTCCTGATGACTGCTGCATTACGCTGTTACAATCAGCCGACGCTCGCAGGAAGACAGAAGTCTCTGGCAGGAAAGAGCCCTGCAAAAACATGACAGCACCTTACACACTTTTAAATCCATGTTTTCTTATTCAAGATGTATGTTAGCCAGGACAGCTTGGATTTCAAGCTGGATTTTATGCCATGAAGTCTATATTTTAAACAATAAGACATTGTTAAGAATTAAGTGCACTGTCACTCCAATACAAATTTGCACTTGAATTTGTAGTTTTGCACCTAAAAAATAAGGATAAAATTCAGCCTAGCTTTTATTTTGCAACAAGTTTCCTACAGCTAAATATACTTGAATCACTTGAAACCTACGTGCTTGAAAATGTTTGGACATCAAATAAGGTGTGGTGAGATTCATTGCACTCGCTGTCGGAAAAATAAAAATCCCCAAAAAGCCACTCTGATACCTGTAGCTCTTTCCGGCTCTCAGACACACGCAAGCACAGTGTGAGTCGGGTCTGATCCGGTCTGATCCAGTCCCACGCCGGCCCACTGTGCAGCGGAGGTCAAGGACACCCCAGTGCAACCTCCACCTGTCAGCGCAGGTTGGCAGGGGAGGGATTATGGTGCGACGTGGGGGACAGATTAAAGGGTGACACAAACAGAGATCTGGAGTGCCAATCTGCCAAGCAGCGGGGGATCCCCCACTTTTAGAGCGCTGGTGGATGAGAAGTGATCGATGTGACGTGCACACACATAAAAACATGCTCGCACACAAAAGCTGGCATGAACAGTCACGTATACACAAACAGGCAGATGCTCAGACAAATGCCTTACTACTGCATGTGTAATTTAATTTGAAGCCTTCCTCTCAGTAACGTCCAAGCCTGTTACCTCACCAAACAGCCCCGAGTCATGACAAATAGAATCACCAAGTAATGCTGATACAAAGTTTGCTATCTTAGCTTTAATGCGCTGTAGTTTGAAGGCACTGCAGCAAGTAATAAGCCCTGAGGCCTATATGTGGTGTGAGGCTTTTGAGCACAGTGCCGCCTGAGGAGCTTGGGCTGGGAAAATTAGTGCCACCTTTGGATCCCCTTGTTAAAACAGTTTCACAGGCAAGATTTTATATTATCTAGTTTAAGTTTTGATTCCGACTGTGGTCTCGCATATTATTCTCCTGCAGTCATGCTTTTAATTCATGTCTAGCAATTTCATCTCATTATACTATTAATCTTAATAGCTTTCCTTCCTCGCTGTTTTGTAAAGCTCTTAAAAGTGTTTTGAAAACTGCTATAAATGTGAAGTTCACTGTAATTCAAATCTTGCTGCTCAAGTAATTGTCTAAATTGGAATTCATGAATACAAGAGGAAACATTTTATTTCCCCTCCGCCGCTATCTGACAGCTTAGCGCAGCAAAGAGCACAATCAGTGCTGGATGACACAGCATTAATGCCGGTTGTTATAGGGGAAAGCATTTCAGTGTTACAACTTTCACTATAAGGTGATTCTGCGTCCAAATGCTGACATCAGTGGAAAATGTGCACTACACACACACTTACAATTTGCCACTTGGGGAATGTGAGGTTGTTGCTGTTGGAAACTGTTTAAGTTAAACACACACAGGAGTAAATGCGCATGAGAGCGAGGGAACGAAATCCAGATGAGTTAATAATGCTCTTTGAAAATACGCACATGTGCATGAGTGAGAACACGAATACTCCTTCTGACCACACACGCTCACGATCTCCATTCAACAGACACACATGGAGAGACACGTGCAGACACACCGACTGTCCCAGACACAGATCTGTTATGTCCTGTGCCCTTATCGTTTAAGATGTCCAGCTTTCAACAGGCCCTCATATTCTCTCTCCGACTCTCGCTTCGTTCCCTGTGCTTTCTCTCCATCTCCCTCCCAGTTTGCCACCATTCAGAAAAGCAAAATGTGAAAAACACACTCGCCTCCAAACACTGATTTAATTAGCTGATTTAATTAACTGATTACCAAACTTCTATCTCAATGCTACAAACGGCAGCCAGCATTATTAATCTTCATAGCAATGCTGCTGCACTTCCCACTCACTGCTGAAGCTGTTGCACTGAAGGAAACAGGACAGCTGCCCTACTTACACACCACAATCATGTATGTATACTTGCAATCAAACCACTGTAAAATTAAAACGCACCTACTATGACATGTACTAACTGAACATGTGCACGCCCACACACACACACACACACACACACACACACACACACACACACACACATCAGCGTGCTTCAAGTCAGAAGGGAAACATGCTGTGAAAAAACTAAAACACACTTTGGTTCAGAAACTGTCCCAGTGGCGACAATAAGCTGTCACTTCTGTTCTCCTGCTGCGATTAATTCTGTGACAGTGTGTGTGAGTAAGTGAATGCGTGGGTGAGAGTGAGTGTGTGTGTGTGTGTGTGTGCGCATCCAAGTCTCCATTGCCTGTTGTCTTTCTCTAACAAAGGAAAAAGAGGGATCCAGTTAAATTAGCAAGTTTCATTCCATCAATGTTCATCATTATTTAATGGACTCCTGAATATTTTATATACTGTGAGAGTGTGTGTGGGTGTGTGTAAGCATGTCTTCCTGGCTTTGTGTATGGGTGTGCACATGTGTGTTTGTGACTGTGCATGTCTGCATACTGCAGCTGCTGTACAGTGAGTGTGTGTGTGTGTACGTGAGTGTGTGCAGGGACATTAAGTATTAACTGAGCTGGGGGGCTCAGAAATGAACGTCCGGGTCCTCTACTATCCCAGCATGCTCCGCTGCTCTCCTGTCTCGCCTTTCCAGGATAGGAGCCTGGGGAGCTGTCAAGACTGCACCGCTTTCTGTGTGTGTGTGTGTGTGAGTGTGTTAAAGTGTGTGTGTGTGTGTGTGTGTGTGTGTGTGTGTGTGTGTGTGTGTGAGTGAGTAAGTGTGCTATATTGTGTGTGTGTGTGCGCGCATTGTCTGAGAATGGGAGGCGACTCATGCAAAACCCAGATGAGTTAATAATGCAGTTTGAGAATCCCTCTTCAAACACACACACACACACACACATTCTCAGGCAGACAAGTGCGTCCTCACACACACACACACACACACACACACACAGAGACAAACAGGCACACATGGGACGCTGCCTCGCTCCCTCCCTGCATGACATGTTCTTGTCTGTCCCCTCCTATTCCCTCGTCCTTTCGTTTCACGGGCGGCGGAAGAAAAAAAAGAAAACGAGGAAAAACACAGAAGAAAAGACAGACTGAGGAGAGAGACGAGGGAGAGGAAAGAATGTGTCTGTTTCGACGGAGCGCTGACATGAAGCAGGTGTTGCCAGTAAATTTCTCAACTGCCATCCCTCCTCCTCCCCTTCCTCTCAATCCCACTTTTTTTGTGCTTTTTACCTCGGCGCCCTCTGTTCGTTCTTCCTATCTGGGTCATCCTTTCTTCTGTTTCCCCTACCGGTGTGTACGGCAGGTACAGAACAAGGCGAGAGAAAAAATTAAGTGAAAAAAGAGGGAGCTTCTGACAAAATATCCGTGGAAGAGAGTCCAGCACCCCCAAGTCTCCACAGCTCCCATCACCGACAGTTCTTTTACCAACTCCACATGCCGAGACAATTATATATCTGTGTGTCTGTGTTCTGGTTGCCAGCCTGAGGAGCAGAGCAGCAGACTCTGGCTGGTGTAGTGGTGATGGAAGCTAGATTGTTTTGGCTGTTGTTGTTGTTGTGTTGGCCTTCTGGTTAGTTAAAGAAAGAACTGAAGAAATAGAAAAAGAAGATGATAAAAGAGGAAGAAGAAGAAGCAGCAGTAGCAGACTTGCTGCTTTCATGTCAACATCAGGGGCCTGATGCACGGGAGACCTGATTTCACATAAGTGCGCGCACGCACGATCGCACACACACACACACTGTATTCACGCAGATGAATATATACACACACTTGGATGTGCAGGAGGAAGCAGGGCGCTGGGCTGGAAACACAGATTTTCAACAGATTGTAAAACTGAAGACCACTCAGGGGAGAGAGGAGGGGGAGGGGGGATAGGGGAGGGGGGATAGAGGAGGGGGGGGAGGATGTGGGGGAGGGGAGAGACAAGGACAAGAAGAAGGTAAATGGAGGATAAAAAAATTAATTGGAGAAAACAGATGAGCGGTGGAACGTGGAGAAACACCTTTCCTGACTACACCAGCGTGCACCACAGAGCCAACACACACTTATACACACACACACACAAAGGTCCGTACAGGTGCTGTTTCTGGGTTTGGCTCCGCTGCAAAGAAGAGATAAGGGACTGGAGGGAGAGGATGGCAGAAAAAAACTGAAGGAGGAATGGAGAGAATACAAAATGATGGGAAATTAGAAAAGAGGTGCTTCAGAGGCAAGGGAGATCACAAGAGACAGCTGAGGGAAAACAACATCCTGCAGGTGATCACACACCCACCCACCCACACACACACGTTCACACTTAAAGAAATCACAAAAACAAACTAGTCCCACAGGCTGCATGAATGAAAGGAAGGAAGAGGCCAATCCCATCTGGGATAACAGAAATGTCCCAACAGGGGGATAACACACACACACACACACACACACACACACACACACACACACACACACACACACACACACACACACACACACACACACACACACACACACACACACACACACACACACACACACACACACACACACACACACACTTCGAAGGAGAACAAACACAGACACAAAGACCTTCAGACCTTCAAAGTCGCGTTAACATTTAACCAGTTCAGTAAATCAACACTAGCATAGTAAATCAACACATGTGGAACTTGTGTGTGTGACGTGAGATTGTAAGTGCATGTCAGACTAACAGTGTGTGTGTGTGTGGCTCTGGGACTGTGGTTGTGTGTGGAAAGCCGCAAGGACAGTACAAATTGTTTGACCAACAAACCTGCATGACACAACTTTCGAGTCTTGTGACAACAGAACTGATTTCGACAAACACACAGAGGTCAGATAAAAAGCTCTTACCTGTTGCAGAAGAGGCCACGTTAAGGAGGAGGAGGAGGAGGATGGGACGGCCATGAAAAAGACAAATAAAAAAGAGAGAGAGAGAAGACAGGGAAGGTAAGTAATGAGTCACATTGGCATGGGGGCAACACAACTTGTCCTGACAACAGAGTGACACTGTGTGAACATTAGACAACCATCTAAAATCCTTAAGCAATCGCACCGCCTGAGATCAATAGCTCAAAATGCCACTCCTTGGCTCATTTAAGGGACGCAGAAGAATTAATTTGACAGACTGACAAGTGGGGAAAAAATTAACAGCGAGATGGGCCAACAGGCACAGAGACAGGCAGGAAGGGAGGCGAGTCAGAGGGACAAATTGATAGGTGGATGACCTATTTATTTGGCAAAAGGAGTGACAGGCAGGTCGGCAAACAGACAGGTAGACAGATGTATAAATTGGGAAAAGAGGGAAAGAGATGGACAAGTAGACATGTGGACATGTTGGGACTGACATGCATGCCAAAAGCAGGGAGTTTGTGCAACCACGGGGACAGCAATGCCTGACACCTTATTATAAATGAATGAGATGTGTGCTCAAAGAGGCTGATGCTCAGGGGAGAAACACACGCAAACACACGGTGAGAAATCCCCTCCCAGGAGTGGGCGACCAGATGGACAGGTAGAGACAGGGCAGGAAGGAAGAAGACGAGGCAGAGGGAGTGAACCCCCCCCCCCCGGCCCGTTTGCTTTTGACTTCGTCCAGATCTTCTGCTGGTAAGGGCCAAGCTTCAGAAACCAATCCTTACAAGCAGGTACGTTCAGATGGAGACAAACAGAAGGATGGAGAAATTACGAGAGAAGGTGTCAAACAGAGAGAAAGCGCGAAAATAGAAGAGAGAGGGAGTGTGTGTGCCAGTGCCTGAAATAAGCCTGATAGCAGCTGTCAGCTTCTATCTGATGGAGGGGAGAAGAAGAGCAGGAGAGAGTGATACAGAGGGGGACGGAGAGAGATGAAGAGATGACAGCGTGAGCACAGGTAAGAAATGGAGAGACAGGGAAAGAGACACAGAGAAACACTGAGGAAGGGACAGAGAGAGCGATACGAGAGGATGCAGAGATAGCATCTCTTATTCCACAGGGACCACATCCTATTCTAGATATCCACAGCAGTCAACACTGTCAGGAAACCATATGCATGTGTGTGTGTGTGTGTGTGTGAGTGCGTAGCGGTAGGTGAGCATGCGATGCAGTCACATTACCTTCACCTCAAAGTTAAATGAATCAAAAAGAGACGTGGCCAAGCTGACAGCTATCGTGTGCATGGTCATACATATGTATCAACGCACTAAAATGCAACGTTACTATCAGGCTAACGCACACAAACTCAAGCACACAGATGGGTGGATAACAAGAGGGGTGGGGAACGGACGACACGTCCTAACCTCAATTCAATGAGACTGGGAGGCACAATGACAAGATAGTGAAGGTGAGGTAAGCTCCTCATTAATTAATTCTGGTTTATTGCAACTTGGGTGTTATTTTTGCTCACATTTTCCCACGTCGTTGTCCAACGGGGCAAGAAATGATCACAGAGGTTGTAACCAAGCCAACAGCTTAGCCAGATTATCACTTTATTTAGAGGTAAAATTGAAAGTGAGCACACCTGAAATGTCTGTAATAATCCCTCACTGCAAACGTTAAACCAGAAAGATGTTTAAAACCGACACTCAAAGGGGTATCCTGCATGAAAAGCACCTTTACTTTTGATACTTTAAAGGGGACCTCCATCGATTTTACACATCAAAGTCTGTTTACAGGTCTTGGGGAGTACTACTGCATACGTGAAAAGTTTTTGTGGCTCCAGAGGCAGCGGTGCAAAAATCACTCGCCTCAAGTGATGTAACTTGTGTGGAGTTAGAAGGAACCAGACCTCTGTAGACTGCTCCTCATCTCTGCTTGAAGTTAGCAGCTCGAGGCTACATTAGCTGCTACTATTTTATTTTTATAGTGTGGGATTGCCATTTTAACTAAGTTCTTCCAATGCAGCTTGGGTAATTATTTTATTGTTCGACTTCATTTTCTGTTAATAAGTAATATGTTTGGCTGACCTGGGAGTTTGTCACTGCTTGTGTTTCTTGCCTTGTCTGACTTGTTTTTAGCATTTTCACCCAGTTTTCCGATCTCAGCATTTAACTTGGTAGTAATGATGAAATCTAGTAAACATATTTATATCAGTACTGCTTCAATAGAGCCTCTACTGTGTTCGCCGTTGTGAAACGAAACAGAATGGTGTCTGAACAGTGTGGCTAAATATAGCTCTGTTATTTTTTCCACAATGTGCAGAAATGTAAACAAAAACTGAGGTACAGCGACAAAATACAGACACTGGAATATGAGTGCACAATATATAAGTTCTAAATAGGCTGTTCTAAGAATATAACAAAGTACCTTCATCCATTTTAAATTGAAATTAAAACTTTTTTGATGACTGAAGGGAACAGATTTGACCCCTTTGATCCTCATTTTCTTTGCTAGTCAGATATTTGTAGCTGGAGAGGACTTCCTTAACAGCTAAACAAACATGAAGCATCAGCATCTGCTGCGGATGTGGATCACTGCACTGATTACCACACTCCCCTTAGAAATTGTGCCTGTCGCCCTAATGTGCAACAAAGGATTATCCCACTATTTATGAAATGAGATTCGGAATAATTAACATCCCGTTTTATTTAATTTCTCAATACGGTTACTTGAGACACTAACAACCACCGTGACTATTTTCTGAACACGTTTCTGCTTCATCCATGCTGTTGAGTGTTTGTGGAGCCGAGATGGATGGCAGTCAGATCTCATCCTCACTCCAAACGATCCTCACTTCAGAGAGTAGTGAGACGTGCTGAGCCCGCCCCCGCAACAAGGTCCTGGTCTGATTGTTTTGGTCCCAAGTGAAATTACACGGCCCAATTTCTTATACAGCCCAATAAACTGAAATAAGGGAAAAACACTTCTAGTCTGAAAAAGCTGCTTCAAGTGATTAAACTGTAAAAAATGACCTCAGCTAAGGAGACTGACACAAACAGGCACTCTTCACATCAGACTAGTGACCCAAGAAATACAGCAATCTGTGTGAAATGTGTCAAATAAGTTGGTGAGAGGAGGCTGGCCAAGTAAATTCAGCCTCCAAAACAAAATGCAGGACAAAGTAGCTCTTTTTCATGTGGAAAAACCACTTCCAGTGCTTCACTTCGCCACTACTGATATCCACTCTGTATCACAACAGGAATGTAAGAGAGCGTTAAACACAATTTCTTTGTGTATGTAAAGAGAGGACAACATACCCATTTTTTGTGTGCCGGTACAACATTTAATTTGTAATCTTTGCTATGGAAACAACACTGATGAGAGCTGTGAGAGTGAACCAAAACAATGAGCTGCAAGATGCTAAAAAGCTCCATAGAGCTGAAGGGAACTACAGAGTTCAGTGATAAAGCTCTGTGGGTTTGTCACTAAGAGGAACCTTTTTCACAAATAAGTAGTCATCTGATCCATTGTTGATATAGAGATATTGATTACAGCAGCTTTAATAAATCATTTGAATTAGATTTAGAGCGTGTAACTGCATTTCTTCAGCATCTAACCACTATGTTTAACAGAACTCGACAGACAACCTCAGGAAGATTTCGAGATTTCTCACAACTGCAACCTTCCAGTCTCACACCTGCCTCTGTACTGGGACTGCACAATGAATCGTATATATATATAAAGGCAATTCAATACTGACTACTGCTATTTCCAAATCACCTGAGACTGTCTTTTTTTTTTCATTAAGAGCAAAAAAAAAATTTCAGACAGCTTCCTACACAACTTAATTTGGTGCTGTAAAGAATTTCTGGCCAATAAACAAAGATACATGCTGGAGAAAATCCTTCAGTTCATTTAACCTGAGCAAATCCTAAAGCATCGGCGTCTCACGACCGCACTTTCATTTATACATTGTGTATTACTTTCAAGCAGTGAAATTTGAATTTAAGTGTGGAAAAAGCTGTGTCGAAATGCGATGCAACTCATGCCAATGTGCACAATTCATGAGAGATAAAACTATAATTTTTTTGTCAATACTCTGCAAGCCTTTTCTCTCACCCTCAGGCTAATGCTGCCCTTATATAATCTTACAGACGTGTTTAATAAAAATGTGAAATGTACAATGCATTTTAAATCGTTGCCATGCATGACACATTTTGATCCTTAGGCTGTTTTGTGATCTACAACCCACTGTGTACGCCTGCCAAAGTTAACCCACTGGCAACAGAATTCCCTCTTTGAGATGTGTGTGGGAAAAAAAGACAGGTATAGATGTTAAAATCATAAATCCACATTTTGAAAAAGCTGACAGCTGCTCTCACTAAAAACTGACGGAAGAAAAGGAAGACAACTTGAGAACAAAAGACAGAAACTTGCGTGTATTTTACAGATGAAAAACACAATTTTAAATGTGTCATTTTTTTATTTTCCAAAACTGGATATTTAATGTCTTGGAATTAAACTCTTCATGCAGTGTCTCAACTATCATGATAATGCTGTCAAAACTGATGAATCAAAGAACTGTTTATCTGAATTCGGTGGCTGGGAGTGTGTTGTAAAGAAAGTTGTAAAGGGCATTGTAATGGACCCCTGTGTGCAGTTGTTCACTCGAAGCACTTCAGACAAGGCTCCAAAAGACCAGAACACTATGTCCGACCTTTTCACCCCAACACACAAACACACACAGTCTCTGAAACGCCAAAAGGGCTGACCTCTTTACGCTGATTAACATTCCATCGGGGGAGGAGGGGGAGACGAAGAGATACTTTCCCTCACCTTCTTGCCCTCTTGTTTTCCTCCTTTTCTTTTTACTCCATCTCTGATTTCTTTTTACTCTCTTTGCCTCCAACTGCTCGGTCCATCTCTCCTTTCTTTCCGTTTGCCTGCTTACCCAACACAATTATCCCTCCCTTCCAATTTCCTCCTCCATGGCGCTTTTATTAAGCTCTCTCCGTCCTTCTACCTCCATCTCCATTTCCTCCTGCGGTAAAGTTAATGTGTCTGTGCATGTATGTGTGTGTATGCTGCCGAGGCATGTCGTGGCAGGCCCCCCGTTACTCAGATCGCAGGCCTGACTCACCACATTGGACCGAGTGTGTGCACAAAATTCACGCACACTGATTTATACTGATGAATACTTAAAAAAACCAAATGTATTTGTAAATGTATGTATGTGCAGCTACTTACACACAGACAAACATAAGCAGATACACACACTTTCTCATTCTGGCAATCAGGATAACACCAACAACAAAAACATGACAGGGTGTTTGATTAACTATTCCACATCTCCTGTGCTTTATTAAGACCTGTGAGTCCTGTATGTCTCCACACCTGCTCTCTCAAAGCTTTTTGTGGCCGTTGGTGTGCACTGGCACGTGGCAGCATGTGTGTGTCTGCGGTGGTGAAGCGTTGCCCAATAAAGACGGTGTGTGTGTGTGAGGACATGGTATTTGACTCTCGACTTCCAAACATTGTGGTTTGCGGACACACCAATTCTCGTGCCAGATGTCTGATGGATTCTCACTGGGTGCAATTCCTCTTCTTTACTTTTATTCCCCAACTTTAAAAATGCAGCGACAAAAACAACATGGCGATGTTTTTTTTTTTGATGCATTCGGGTTGAGTTTATATTTCTCTGTGCTACAAATCTATGTTTTGTCTGCCCTATTTACACACATAAGGGAGAGAGAATTTAGTAATGCCTTAAAATATAATGCAGTCCAATACAACACTACCACTAACGCCGGCAAACATTACCAGAGTTTAATTAACACTTGTCTGTCACAGTGTCAGCACAAACTGAACATCATAAGCTTAACAGAGGTAGAATTTATCAAAGTGCTTTTGCATTGGATTGCATAAGACTGAACAGGTGTATCTTAACTGTAATTCAGTATTAGTGCTAACTGCTTTTTTGCCTCTTAACTTGTTTATATCCTCCTTTTGGCCATTGTAATGAAATCCATTGCAAACTATGTCTGTCATTCGACATTAAATGACATCTACTCCTACAAACTGGTTGAGGTTGAGCTCAAACAATGAAGTCAATTAATCGACTGACAGAAACTTAAATCGTATACTATTTTGATAAGTAATTAGATGTTATTTTTCAAGCAAACACTGCAAAAAATGGCTCAGTTGATTTGTTGCTTTTCTTTGTCTTATGTGTTAGTGAACTAAATTTCTTTGGGTTGTGGATTGAAAGAAAGGAAGCTCTTTGAAGACATCACCTTAAATTTTAGGAGATTATGATGGGACATTTTTTCACAATTTTCTGACATTTTATACACAAAACAATTAATGAAGAAAATAACTGGAAAGTAATCATTGTTTAGTTGTAGTTGAGAGCATGTAAATATATACTTTCACTTTCTAAAAGATAAAACAGTACCTGAAGTTCTCAGTTGCCGAAATGAAAGCAAATTTTCAAACTTCTTAATGTGAATAACTACTGAAGAAGAAGAACGACATGATAAACTTTTGAAATCTAGGTTTCTGGATTAACCAGTTATACCTCACAATCAGTGTTGTTGCATAAAAACAAGTTTTTTTTCTAGCGATAAACAGCAAAACCTGCTTGCTGAGCAGGAAAGGTTAACCCGGGTAAAAGATTCACTTACATACATGCCCACACACAAACAAGGTGAGTCATAAAAGAAATATCCTCTTGTTCATACAGAAAGTGAACAACCACAAAAACAGACTGAGGCGAGCGCCACACAGAGCGTGACAGACTTTCAGTTATGACTTATTTCTTGAGGGAGAAAAACAAACAAACGGCAAAATAATGAAGAGACAAAAGCCGGATGAAAAGCAACCTGGCACACCTACGAGCAATGCATCTTTACAAGTTAGGCAAGCGTGTATACAATACCACACAACCACAACATGTCCATATAAACCACTCACACAAAGAGAGAGGACGGTGAACAAAAAAAAAGTGTGCATAGATATGTGTGTGTATGTGTTTGTGTGCAGTTGAGTGTGAGCCAGACTCCAGCCGAGAGGGGAAGCAATAGCAATTCCCACTGACCTGAAAACTAGCTTGCCAGCCACCTCAAAATATAGAGGAATGGAAAAAAAGAGGGAGAATGTCAGTGAGCACAAAGGCGATGAAAATACAGACGGCAAGATTTAGAAATACTGGAGAGTGGCCGCAGCGTAGAAAAAGATTTGAGAGAAGAAGAAAGAAAAACACACACACACACACACACTCTCATACACACCCAGGTGCAGTGAGGGGTTACGGGAAGGAACAGGCCTCGACACCCCTTTGTACTGCCGGCTCAAGTGAAAAGAATGAGGAAAAGACGAGACAGAAAAAAGACAGCAAAAGAAGGAAGGGATCATGTATGCGACATATGAACACACCCAACAGGACAAAAACAAAAAAAAGAGTGTGTGTTAGTGTTGAGAGTGACTCTGTATGGGTGTGTAGCTGTGTGGGAGTGTGTCCCCTTTTTGCTTTTGTGACTCGCAAAGTTCCCCATGGTCAAGAGCGGATCCTCTTTCTCTCTCGTGCTCTCTTTTCATACACTCGTTCCCCCTCTTTTTTTATACACTCACTCCTCGTCCCCTCCCTCTCTTTTAGCGCAGCGCTGAATGGCCCTCTCTCCCTGATGAGTGACTGATGAATGAAGTAGCTCTTTGAAGTCAAGAGTCACAGCAAGGCTGGTCAAGCATGAAGAGATGCCGGACAAAAGACGGCAGAGAGAGAAGGGAGAAAGGAAGGAAGGGAGGAAAAGGGAAACGGGCAGGAGGGGGGTGTATTCAACAAGGGAAAACGTCAAACTGAACATCCATAAAGTCAGCGAGGGACGGAGGCTGAATGTGTGTGGCAGAAAGAGAGAGTGCGAGAGAGAGCGTGGGATGCATATTTGCATGACTGCCTTGGAGGCGCTCAACATGCAAAAGGCCAGCGTCACGCAAGTGGGAAATAACCCAAGTCATGATGGAGTGACATCTTTCTGGACTACAGGGAAAGCCTGGAGGTCTTTATGGGCCTCAAATGCCTCTACTCTCCTTCTTTTATTGCTATGGACACACAAAAACCAACAGACTGCCTACAGGATAGATTTTACATTACTCCAACTGTGCCCCCCCTCCCATTTAATTACTTTTGGTGGTTTTCTTGTTGTTTTTCGTAGCATTACAGTCATTGTTTTGGTTTTCTGTTGCCTTCTGTAAATGATTAGCCTTTTAGTCTTATGGCTCTGGTATTTTTCTTTGTTTATATGTGTTTACTGTCCAATTTAAATATATTTTTTGGTTTAATCCCACTTCCTCACTGGCCCTTTAGTAAGGAACCTTTGATAGGATGTCAGTTTACATGGGGATTTGTTTTTAACAGACTTCCCTGGTTAAAGAAAGCGTAAATTAAACAGAAGACTCGACTACAATTTACCCAGGGAGCATTGTCTGGACACACCTTGCTTCACAATGTCACATTCACCTCCAAAAGCTTCTCAGCGCTTAAAGGCTCCTTGGTGGTAGGGTTAGCATTTGTTGGAAACTTTTAAGCTACCACAAACAATTTCTTGTCTTTCTAGGAATGATACCAGGCTCTGTGCCTGTTTGCTGCAGAGAATGTAAAATTTAGATGGCAGCAGTGTGACAAACAGCCATGCAAAAGGCTGTTTGATAGTCATTGTTTTGGTTTGATTTGTCTAATAATTAGAAAGGGAGATACTCTGCCAAGTTAAATTTTGACAACAAGCAAAACCCAAGCACTAAATTATCCAAATATCTCAGACTGTTATAGCCAGTGTGGTAGCTGACGCTTACTGATTTATCCACCAAAGACACATTTCATCAGCACTTGGGAGGTGGGAATTTTGGAAGTGGTCTGCCTTTCATCACAGGAAGAAGACTTGCATCTAAGGCCTTGTTCAGATAAGATTTTTCTGCGTGAAAAGAAATGCAGGGTTGTCCGGGAAGTTGAACCTTATCACAATGCAGCGTCATCCGAACGCCATATTTCTATTGTTTACCTGGCAACTGTTGCAACCAAAGATATGTCTCTGAGTATTATAAACTTGCTGGGCAGTGTTTTGCCTGTGATAAACCTTCAAACCCATGGATATATTACTCAAAACTGGACTTCATGGATCATATTTCATGTCTCACCGGTTCTTGAAACAACATGCAGGGCTGAATGTCCGCCAACCCCCAGTTCACACATACGGACTCAAAGAGCCAGGCTCTCTGTTGCCTCTCATGAGCCTTGTGGGCGTGTTTACGTTTGAGGGTGTAGTTTGCCAACTCCGACTGGGCAGTTACTTTCTACCACTGCCACACAAGTGCACAGGGAAGTAGTAAATTTCCCATGGGGATGTGTCCCGTTAGCTAAAGTTATATCATAGAGAATAGGGAAGCTGTTGACCTTGACGATGAGTTTGTACTCCCTTTTCTAGTTCCACGTAGTTGAGTGAAGCAGAAAACAAGTGCGTTTCAGTTTCCCAAGGGAATCAAAATGATCACAATTGTCTCCAGGTTGTCATTCCTTAACGTCAAGAGGATATTTCCATAAAGTTGAACCTTTCTCAACTTCCCCACGTTGCACCACTGGGTGACTTTAAGTCTTAGAAGTAGTGGTGCCAGCGTGTTTTTCAAGCTTAATTTCCCAATTAACCGCATCCTGTTGCATCTCCAGTCTTTAAGTCTGTATGTGTGAACGGGTCTTGCGCTGGTAGGGATTGCTCAAGAGCACCTCTGCATGATACAGAAAGATAAAAAAAGTCCATCCTCTAGTTGAAGGACAGCATACTCGCTGATAACATTACCTTGACGACCATATACAAAGACAAACCGCAAAATAGATGTTCCGATAAAGTTGACAGATTATGTAAAAACATCTGGCTTGGTTTGACCTTTATGAGTGGTTGATGAATGTGTATTAGCCTTGCCTCTCCATGTGTATCTAGTATAACACACCGAGGCTTTTTAAATTGAAGACACTACACCGATTCCTGAAAATAGTCTAGCCTCAGTGGGACTGGGTTTTCCCTTCCTATTAAACTCTAAACAGCCAATCTATGTGCTTGTTAGGACAACCCAAGGCAAAATCTGAAATATTGATACATTTTGTATCTTTTTCATGTACTAGTCTTCTGAATGTCACAACAGTGTACTTTGCATGCATAGGAGCTCCAGAAAGTGATCTAACCGATTTCTTCTGCAGTTATTTCACAGTCTAACATAAAGTATAAAAAAACAGGAGCAGGTGGAGGTTTAGTTTCTTTCTCAAAGACACTTTGACAGACAACACAACGCTGTCATATTACATAATGCATATTTTGAGGGATCAAACTAGTGATTTCACAGTTACAAGACTACTTCCTAAACTTCTCTTATCATGTTTCACAGCAGCTTTTTTAAAAAGAGTTAAAGGGCTGAACGGGTTTGAAAGACCCACTCTCTAGTATTCCCTTTGTAATTTGGCAATCACCCCAAGACCAACAAATTTTTCTGTCTGTGCACATGAGGAAAAAGCAGTTGGAGGCAAAAAAAAAAAAAAGAGGGCTTCTCCATCGTACGGTTCCCTAGGGTGAGAGAGAGAGAGAACACTACACTCCTCCCGTGTTTATCTCAATCTCACATCAGATCAGATCACTGGCGGATAAAAGCACTTCCTGACACATCACTTCCTCTCTCTGGAGGAAGCTGACACGCGCTGGGAACCCAAAACGACAGGGTGGTGGCAGTGGGGGATGAAGAAGTGAAACTTTTTTTTGACAGAGCTAAAGAGAGAAGCAAGGGGAGAGGAAGGGAGCGAAGGGGGAAAAAGTGGTGGAGGGGGAAAAAAATGAAAGCATAGAGAGAGAAAAAGGTGAAACCTATATACTTGTGGCCCAGATCCACAGTGCCATGTGGGGTGAAGAGGAGGCAGAGCAGCAAGAGACAAAGAGGTGAAGAGACACTAAGAATAGTATAACTGGATTAGCTTTAACACTGACCTTTATTCAGCAGGGTGACACTCCCATTCTCTCAATTGCTCTTTACTGCCGTTACAGGAAAGGTCTGTCCTACTTTTTAAATGTTAGGTTTGTTGAGATTTCCAGATGAGATGACATATTTATTTAACCCTTGTTTGAGCAGATCTGTTGCTTACACAAGAGATTGCGTGTGTATATGTGGACGGGTGATGTGTGTGTTTGTGTGGTGGGAGTAGGAACAATACAATTAATTGTTTTCATTTCAAAAGCATGATTTGAAATCACAACAGCAGCTATTTTAATTACAATATTAACAATGTCTTAGCAAGATGTAATAAAACTTTTTGAAAAAAAAGTATAGTTGGCAACAATTTTACCAGCTATAAAGAGAATTGTCTGCGGCAAATTTGGTCATCTGAAGTTAATTACCAATAATTCCACAAATTAGCCAAACTACAAAATGAAAACCCATGGCAGCTGTCTGGTTTATATGCACTCTGCATGCTCAAGTCTGTACTATTTGTACTTAGCTAAAGATGCTTTATTCCCCCAAGAAAGAAGCACCACTCTGTTTCATAGAGAGCAAGTAAGTAAGAAAACCTCATTCAAAATCCCATTGAACGCTAAAAACTAAAAATCCAGCCCTGGAACATTAACTTTCTCAACGGTATGTTGTGTTGCTCACTCCATATGTTTAGAGGAGGATGGTAAATCTAATATTGTTGTTCATTCAATATTTCTGTTTTTAGTGGCCTTTAACAAACACCATTTCCCACTTCTGGTGAAACTTCACAGCTCTGCAGAGGAAGCAAGCCTATGAGCGAGTCGAGGGGTTGTGGCTTGCTCAGACACGTCTGTACTAACAGCAGGACAGAGAGGACTGAATGTTGTATAAGCTTTTAGAGATTCCAACTAGAAAGTAACAACATTAGAGTGTTGGTGAGTTTTGTTGATATGGACAAAACCCAAGTATCCATGCTGCTGCGCTGGTAAATGTTCATGGGAGCTGTAGTTTTTCCTGAGCTCATAAACTTATCATTATTTAACTTTGTTAAAATCACAAAGGTTTCAATTTCTAATAGCAACTGCTGTAGTGGATGCCGATTTGTCTTAGAATATCGAAAGTAAACCTCAGGAACAGCTTCATTTTCTCAGGAGGACCCATAAAAGAAATGCTAAATTAGAGACTGCATTGAGTTACAGAAGCTTCATACTATGTTGATCACCAGAAAAGGCCTAGAATTTTAGTATAGAAAATAATCATAATTTAAATCACAATACCAATGTTGGTCAGAAAAATCTGAATTACATATTTTCCTCATATCATTCAGCCCCAGGTATGAAAAAGACAGAACAGAACAGAAATGTAAGCAACAGTGACACGTTTCATCTGTGGTTTACCGAACACACACACACATCAAATCACCATACAGGCTTGTGAACACAGATCACACAGGCCACACATTCACACGGCAAACAGCCAGACGCATGCAACCCCTGCCTGAATGCACAAATGAAGGCAGAGGACACACACACACACACACACACACACACTCAGAGAACGTGTGCAGCTTCAAAAGGAGCAACTCTGGTGATCTACAGTTCTGCCCCCAGAGTGAAGCAGACAAACCAAGTGTAGCAGAACAAGGAATCTCTGCCTTTTCTGTCTTTCCATGAACGGCATCAGCACTTTGGCTCTTCTGGTGGGACTCCCGTATGCACAGGCGCACACACATGCACACAGACAAAAGACACTAACGTGCTGGGATGGCATGATGGGCAGAAAAACGGAGAGGAATGATGGGAAAAAGACAGGGTGAGGCGTGGAAGGATGCAGACACAACGCTATCATTCATTCTCTTTTTGAGATTTGGTAAAAGTTAGCCTACTGTGTGTGTGTGTGTGTGTGTGTGTGTGTGTGTGTGTGTGTGTGTGTGTGTGTGCGCGCCCAAGGAGGAGACAGTCCCAATCAGTTAAAACTCCTCCCCCTAATTCAAAGAGGCAGTACGGGATTTGCATTTTTCCCACAATTCAATTAACACGCTTGTCAGCCTCTCCTCTCCGTTCACATGCCTCCTTTGGCCATCTCTCCCTCACACACACATACAAACACGCTCCCCACAGACACATCAGCTTCATGAATAGATGCATTTATTCATAAACACACGGATGCAGAAAATTTATGCATTTATTTGTTTGTTTACAAATAAATACGAGGCGTTTCTCAGACTCAGAGATGGGAAGAAAAGCTCCCGGGCCACATCCTGTCTGGACAGTGCTGTTAATGGATGCAGAGAGCAGTCCCTGGGGATCTCTTTCTCGCTCTCTTTCTCGCTCTCTCTCTCTTTCTTTCTCTCTCTCTCTCCCTGTCCTCCTCCATCTTGGAAAAAAGGGATGGATGGAAAAGACAAGGAGTGCCATCAAAGAATAGGGCACCATGGGGTGGAAAGACAGACACTCAGGGTCGATGTGCAGCAAGAGACCATGCGATAGAGACAAGGCCAAACCGGATTTAGAAACCAGGAACTAGGATCAGCCACAGACACACTGACTTTGCCGTGGGGCCGGCTAATGACTTCAGCTAGTCTCTTG
The DNA here is from genome assembly GCA_005408345.1 of Macquaria australasica. NCBI lineage: Eukaryota > Metazoa > Chordata > Actinopteri > Centrarchiformes > Percichthyidae > Macquaria > Macquaria australasica. The sequence continues at coordinate 105,242 of SEMN01000482.1, read as the reverse complement.
TCTGATTAATAGCCTGTAATCCCATTCTCATGGACGGCATACCATAGCATTCCGCAGCACCACTCATTCACCACTATAGAAATGCCCACTAATCAGTCAGTTCATTTTAGCTAGCAAGGCTAATGCTAGGCTAGGCTAATCAATAGGCAGTAATCCTGTTGGAAGAGCTGCTGCAGCGTAGCGCCCCTCATTACCAGCCATAGAAATGTCTGCTAATCATTTGCCGCGCGGTTATTTGTCCACAGGGCTGCAGAATCACTTTGGTGGTGGTGGTGGTGGTGGTGGGGAGGGGGGGTTGACATTTGACAGTCGACTGCAGAGGGTGGAAGAGACAGAGTGACACACAGAGTCACAGAGGCTGTGTAATGATTAAGAAACACATCACTGTTGCTGTTCCCGCTCTGTCTCCTCGTCTGCCCTCTTTGTTGAGAATACAGCCAGATCGGTCCGGAAAGGCTCTGACCACGTCGGCGTCATTCAAGTTTTATTAATCAATGAAAAACCCTCTCCGTAATCCATATCCATAACGGCTAATCAATAATGAAGGCTTGCAGGCTTCACAGACCACCAACAGAGACTGTCGTCAGCGGTCAAGTGGATCAGTCTCCTTTTCCTGTCTTTACAATGCACTGAGGTGAAACAGCTGGGGCAAATCAATTGTGGCAACAGCCTTAACTCAACTTGACCGCGCAGGTTTGCATTCTGGTGTTGATTCTGTGATCCTCCTAAAGAATACAAGAATCCATACCTTACTCGGACAATCAGCATTTTTCAACACCAACAGTTTGGTTTCAATCGGGCCATTTTGCATCCCCGATCAACTACAGCCAAACAGTTCTCTCCTGCAAAATGGCTGCAGACGGTCGGGGTCGGTAAAGCAGGGAGTCGAACTAAAGCCCTGTGTGTGTGTCTGTGTAGCAAGGGGCCCAACGGAGGTATCCACATATCCTATTGAGCTACAGTCTCTCAACTCTGAATTATGAGGCTGGGTTATACGTTACGGTGACCTGAGACTGAACCTGCGTTGAACTCTTGTAGTGTAGGGGAAGCAGCGGTGTAGCTGAGAGAGAGAGAGAGGCCTGTCAACACTTGCCTCAAGCTACTGAAGAAGAAAACACATAGGGGCCATATCTCACCCTTTTATATGAGAGACTGCGTGTGAGTCGTCCATCCTTTCACTATTATTGCGAAGGGCAGAGCATAAAACTTGAAGAGCCACTTGCTTGACTGCATTATCTGCTGTTGGTGGGCTGATCTAGTGTTGAATTTAAGGCAAACATTGGAGTTAAGAGTATCGTTTAGTCAGTTATTTATAAATGTGGTAATGATAACTGCATTTATAGAGTTTTTCTTGAAATGACGTAGAAAACAACACATCTATATCTACAACAAAGGGGATTAAATCAACTGTTTAGGTGTAACAACGTTCTAGTGATGTAAACTGTACTACGACAGTTTCAACTAAAGATTCTCATTATCTATTTAATTATCCAATATTCTTTTCATTAATGACATGATCGTTTTGTGGTTTCCAACCTGTGGGATGGGACCCCGTCAAGGAGTCATGAGATAAATTGAAATTTAATTTAAAAAGATTGGAAAGAAGAAAATGTTTGCTTTTGCTTTTTTTCTTGAGAATTGCTGGATAATTTTACCACTGCAGGCCTCAAAAAAGTATTCAAATAAAACAGTATGAAGAGGAAGAATTACGTATTGGTTTAACAATAATGACAACTTATACACATATACAACCTGTGACAAGGGTTTGAAAGTAGACATAGCTTTGTTTTAGGGGTCACAAGCCAATAAAAGGTTGGGAACCTGTGGTTTGATGTTTAAAATGTCAAGAACAAATGGTTATCACCAATTACCAGATCTCAAATTACATCTTCAAATTGCTTGTTTTGACTCATCAGATTCACCTGTCAAAAAACAAAAAATTATTCAGGTTATAATGATAGTAAAGAGCCTGTAACCAGCATATGTTTGGTATTTTTACTTAACATAAGACAAAAATGAATCAATTATAAAATTGTCATTGCTTAGTTTTGCATCTACTGAAAAGTCCATTAATCTACTAATGGTTCTAGCACTAAATGTGAACACTAATCCATTCAGAAAAAGCATCATGTTTGCTAATTTATCGCTACAAAATGTACTTTAATGTCTCTGTCTGTATGCCCATTCCTCACACACTTAGCTTAACATAAAGCAGGTGCCGGTATAAGGTCACTAGTGGTAAACCCAATTAGAGCCTGGTTTCCACTAAGACAAGCAGGCTTGTCACATAAGCAAAGGCGATTTGAGCCAAGTAAACAGGCAGGGAATAACTGGCTGGAGGGATGTGGGAATGTTTGTTGGGAATGCTGGAACGTGGAGCAGTCGCAGGATGATCGGACGTAACCGGCTTTGGAGTGCCTGGCCGCCAGCGTTTAAACCTGGCTAATCTGATTGGATTAACACCAACCTGCCTGGCTACACATGAGCGCACGTACACACTTGTCTAGAGATGGACACACACGCACGCACACACACACTATATGCCAATCAGCCAGGGCTGCCTCTGCAGCTTCCGGGAGTTCATCTGGATTCTGGGTTGTGCTGGCTGGCTGGCTGATGGCACCACGCTGGGCTACCACATGCACACGCATCCGCTCTCACGCCACGCACACACACACTTACACACAGAGCCATCTTAGAGTGCAGTGATTTGTGCTGTGAATCTGAAACAGACCTATTGAAAGAAGAGTAAAGCCCAGTGCTTGACAACCGTGCTAATTGACTAGCCCCCTCCCCAGCAATGAAACTAAACGTTTTCACCCCTCCATCTTTTATCTTTTCAATCATTCCCTGACGGCTCTCCTCTTGTCCCACACTCATGCCATCCTCTTCCTCATATCACTCTTCATCACCTCCATCTCCTCCTCTGTCCCTCTCTCCTTGTCTCCCCCTCCCCTTTCCCCTCATACCCATACATGTAATCATTCATTAGAACCAAGGCAGTTGTCCATTAGGCAAAGCAGCCATTTTGGAAATTGCAGCAAATCTTCCATGAAAAGACATTTCCTCTAATGCGGTAGTCGCGCTCGGAGGGAGAGGGAGAGAAAGATGGCAAGGGAGAGAAAGAAAGACGAGGGGGCAGAGACGGAGAGAAAAGAAAAGAGGAGAGGGAGAGAAAAGTGAAGGAGAGAGATAGAGAGTGAGCCCCCTGGCTATAAAGCCACCAAGCGGAAAGCAAGCGTGCTGTTTGATTAGAGAGTGACACCATCATGGAGCGAAGGAGGGAGGAAAGGAGGGAAGGAGAGGGAGGGAAGTGTTGTAGAGGCAAGCAGAGGGGATGAAGAGGAGGCGGGAGAGAAAGAGATGGGAGAGAAAATACAGGGAGTGATTTGAGAGGGCCGAGATAGAGGCAGCAAAATTAGCCCCATCACTTTGCTTACTAAGACGCTCTATGACACACTAGGATTAAAAACAGATACACAGTCATGACATGCGCGCGCGCACACACACACACACACACACACACACACAGCACAGATGGTATCCCCCATCTGAAAGTGTGGCTCTAATTTGAGTAAAGTGATAGGAACCTCCTTAACCAATTAGAAGCCCCATATCTAAGGCCTTGCATTAGGATCTGTGTCTGTTTGTTTCACACACACTCATTAGTGTGTGTGTGTACTACTATGTGTGTGTGTGTATTAGTGTGTCCCATGGGATCAGTGAAGAACCTTAAAACTGATATCAGAGGTGGGAAATGACAAATCCACTCCCGAGTGGCTCGCTGCTGAGTATGCGAGTTCTTTTCTCCCACAATGCCACTGTTCATCTCGATCTCATCACCGATCAAAGACAGACCTGTCTCTCCTACTACGAACCATTCATCTCACTGCCGCTCGCTCCCACTTAATGCGCCTTCCTCTAAAGCTGACACATTTGTCACCAGACCAAACTAAGCCTAATCCATCGTAGCATTTTTTTTTCTCTCCCACAATTTACGAGACACTGAATTTGAAAAACCACCATATTCAATCCAATTTCCTCAATGTCTCGAACAAGTTTTTATGCTCTCTTGAAGTAGAAACATTTTGAAGGAACTGTGCAATACACAGTGATACAGACCCATCTGTAGACTCAATGAGTAATACAGCCACGACAATAGGGATTGGAAAATGTTACAGTATCGATACAAAACAGTTCAAAAGCAGCTCTGGACTTTCAGAAATGTTTTTCTAAAGTAAATCACATAAATGTCAGACTGACTGTCTCTCTCTCTCTCTGTGTGTCATTTAAATGGCAAGTGGTGAGCATACAGTCATCATGTAGAGCTGAAACAATAAGTCAATTAATTACTTAGTTGAGCTACAAATATTAATTTGCAAGAACATTGTCGTTTAACTCATTTATTATGGCAAAACTGACTAAATGTATTTTTGAATGGTGACTTTTGAACTGTTAGTCAGACAAGCAATTTCAAAAGTCAACCTATGCTCTGTAAACTTGTGTTGCCCCCTTTTTTTTTTTTTTTTTTTACTATTTTCTTGCATTTTTCTGGCACGGTCAGTTAACCAATAATGAAGATAATTGTTCTCTGTAGCCCTAAACATTAGCACATATTTGTTTTCATCATCAAATTAAATCATAAAGTAGTATGACATTAAATGTCAATTTACAACTTGCCTAATAACTTTCAGTTCTTGAATCTATTTGTCTGTTCTTGAATCTATTTGTCGGTTCTTGACTTTTTCCATTTTTTCCTTGTGGATTTGTTTTTTGACATTCAGGAGGCGTATTTATGTGCTTGAATCCAGCTGATGGAAATGGTCCTAATTCACATTTTATTTTTGCAGCATTTGAAATGTTTGTGTAAAATCCACTTGACAGCTGGATGAGAACACAGCTGCAGAGAAATGCTGGATCTCAGCACTCGAAGTGCTGCTGCTGCTGCTGCTGCTGCTGCTGCTGCGGCGAGGTCAAAGATTTCTAGATAGGCTTTTTTTCTCTTTTCTGTTTCTCACAGTTAACAACACAACTCCAAACCACTTCCTTCTTAAGGTGGGCAGGTATGTGGTGTGTCAGACAAGTACAACTGTAAAACTGTCACACCACTGGCTGGGACTAACAGACTGACTCCGCCACACTGACAATACGCACAGCTGATTTGAAAGCTGTGCGTACAACACTGCGCCAAGGAATACCTCACCACCATTCTGTAAACACAGATGATCTTTTTCACACTTTCTCTGGCCTCTTCACCACACTGCTACTGCCCTCAAGACAAATGTCCCTAAACAAGCATTACCACGGTGATACAAGAGGGCCAAACAACGAGCGAGACAAGGAAACACACTGACAGAAGCACATTTAGAGAAAGGCATGCAATGAGACAGAAAAAGGAAGAGAAACAAAGAGATTGTACTTCCAGTTTCTACTCAGAGGTCCTCATTGCAGCGATTCACTTCTCTTCCCTGTGCAAGTGGAGCTGCATGTAATATGGAGCAGCATTGTTTTTCTTCAGGGTGCTATTACGGTTATAGTCCCTTGTTTCCCCTGTCAGGAGTGATAGGATAGTCGATTATACCAGAGTCAAGAGATCCTCTCTCTGCTGCGCTCACACCCATACATGCGTACCTAGACCTCTCTCATCTACTCTGCCTCCCTGTCTCTTTCTGTTCCTGTGGCCTCTTCAGGTGTGCACAAACACACACATAAATACACACCAATACAAGTTTAGGCTTTGACAGAGCGCTCACAAAGTGATGAAAGGCTGTTTATCCTGCATCCACTGTGATATCTCAGCCCGCTATGCAAAATGGCCGGACACGTTATCACTTCTGACCAGGGGGAAACCACGGGAGCCAGGACTGACGCCAGCATCAAATACCAGCGCTAGTGTGTGTGTGTGTATGTGTGTGTGTCCCAGCGGTAATAATCACCCGGATTAGAGCGGAGCCAAACCCCCGCAGGGTCCCCCTCTCCCCCCTACCGGCCCAGCCCAGCCCAGCCCTGCCCTGCCTGCAGCTCTGATCCCCAGTTTGAGCAGCCATGGGAAGCAGAGCAGCCGGCCTGACATCTCCACCGCGCCTGACTGCCAGACAGATAGGCATAAAGGAGAAAAACACTTCTTTCTGTCTTTAAATTCCCACGTATTTCTGAACCCCCTTTGTCCTATTGATCATCCATAGACAAAATAAAATATTGAACAAGCTCAGGCAATACAAAGACACATAACCCATTAAACAATCATACCTTTCATCCACAAGGGTGCAGTGAAATGGAAGTTGATATAGCCGTCAATATGTCTGGGTGAGGGATGCAATATGTTGGCAACAACAATGGGGAGGCGAGGAGAGAGAAATGGGTTATAACTTAATAAGAATGCACGCCATGTCTGGATACAGCGAGGGATTATTACTGAGTGAAAATGTTGCCTGAATGTATCACACTCCCCTGCTTGAAATAAATCCAGTCGAATCTCAGTGTGTGATTCAGTGGGAGGGCACCCTGATATTGGCACCTATCAACAATTGTCAGAGGCAGTGTTGAACTCCTGTGGCATTTGTGACAACGCACTGTTGAAGTGTCAATCAACATTTGTCTCTCAGCATCCATCATCAACCCACTATCTCAGGATGATGCACACAATCCGTGCCATTCTTCTTTTATTTGCAACCATATCATAACACTGTCCCACCCAGTGAGGAGAAAAACCTTTGAATTAAGATAACACGGCGACAAATGACAGCCATTAACATCCTGTGGTAACTTTAATGTGGTATTCTGTGGTATTCAGTTATGATGTTCTAACAACATTTTACCTTTTGTTATGTTTTATCTTCTCTGGTATCACTACTACATTTCTGTGGCATAAATTCGACCGAAAATAGCGGCATATACATGTAAAGTTTTGATATCTTGTGTGAAAAAAAATGCTTTAAAATTTTCCATTAGATTAGGCCTATTATAATTACCTCTCTGGAGGAATAAGCCTGCATTAAAGGTTGTTTTGTAAACCAGGCAAAGATGTGCAAGAAGTAGGACTGTCAAGAGTAGACAGAACATGTTAATAATTTAGTAATTTTATATTAGTTTGATTTAGATTTGTAGTTTAGTGTGATTAGATTACTTAAATCTTATCCTCCAGAAACACAACTGACAGCTTTATGAGTTTACAGTGACCTTTTTGTACCTTCCGGGACATTTTCTCTACTGTGGCATCTCGACCAATACTTGTCTAAAATGATAACAGAGAAATCTAGTTTAAAAGTTAGGATATAATCTTCAAAAATATGTCAAAGAGTTACTATAGATGCCCAGTTTTTGGCTACAGGTTATAACCTAAACCTCACACTTCGGAATTCCTTATAATCTACAGTCAATAAACCAACATCTCCCAGTTTTACCTTAGATTTTTCTGTTTGTTCTCCTTCTTGTTGAGGACCCCCGGCACACAGTTGGTGAGCTCGGTCCAGTCGGCGTGCAAGCCGCAGCTCCAGCCGGTGGAGAACCGGGAGAAGAGCCAGGTCTCCTTGCGGTTCGGCCGGTAGCAGGTACACTTCTTCTGTCCCGGTCTGCAGTCGCAGGGGACCTCCAGACGGACATTCTGGACCAGGTGCCTGCCGAAGGTAGTCCCCCCGGTCTTCTGGATGTGCAAAAACACGATCACGTCCTCCCCTTTGATTTGGAAATCAATCGTCCTCTCCAGGTCCCTGACGGGGAAGTAGTATTTCTTAACGTAGTGGGGGTCCGGAGTCGGGAAGATGTCCCCCTCGTCTTCCTCCGTGAAATAACCGTGCGGGGAGCCGAAATTGATCACCCCGGGGGCCACGTACTGATACAGAATCAGCATGAAACACACGGATCCGACGACGATCAACAAGAATTTGCTGCTCCTCTCGACCATGTTCCTTCCAAGTGCGGTTCCTGCAGTACGCTACCATTTCCCAGTCAAGCCGACAACAGGGAGCAGGGCGCTCGGCTTCTGCATTCTCGCTCTCCCCCGCCAAGAAGGACTCGTTTTCGGGGCTCAAGTGTGGCTCATGCCGCTTCGAGACGACCGGCGAAGTTGGCTCATCGTTCACCGAGACTGCTCAACGCCGTGAAAGACGCATTGTAACTCGCTGAAAGCCCCCCCCCCCAGTAGCGGACCCTCCCCCGTTTACTTTACTTCGGTTTCCAGTCTACACAACAGGCGCACCGCATCACCATGGAGCTATGTACCCAGGATGCAGCGCGAATCCTACCTTTTCAACCTCGCTCGCTCCCTCTCTCTCTCCGAAAACCCAGCGAAAGGGAGAGTCGCTTTAATTTATTGGTTGACACGTAACGCCCGCGTCATCCGCTAGGAGCCAATAGCTAGGGACCATAGATAGATAGATAGATAGATAGATAGATAGATAGATAGATAGATAGATAGATAGATAGATAGATAGATAGATAGATAGTGGGAAATTGCAAGAGCTGAAATATAACTAAAATGCCTACAGTTACAAGTATTGTAATTAAAGCAAGACCATATAACTTTTGAAAAAATAAATAACTACTAACTACTAATGAAATAAGAATTCATAAGTAATAAACCACACTTTTGCTCAATTTAATACTCTGCTGCTACAGCCTTACTTGGTCTGGTATGACCAGTAGCTTATGGTGGCTAATGTTTGATAGACATTTTGTTATATAACTGAGTCATTTTTGTCAATTTATGATTCTTCTCTACTTATGCTACTATAACACGACGTTTAAGGATGTTACAAATAAACATTTTATTTAAATATTATCCTGTATGTGCCACTTTTGGCCACAGTGGCCGGAGTTGAACAAGTTACACAGTCTCGCTGTAAGTGCAATTTTCTGGTACCTCCACTTTACTTGAGAATTTTCATTTCATGCTTCTTTACACTTATACTCCACTATATCTCAGAGGTAAATATTGTACTTTTTACTCCATTATATTTATTTAACATCTGTAGTTACTACTTTGCAGATGAAGCTAGAGGTTATACAAAATCTATGATAAGCTTATAAAATACAAGGCTTACCTCTTAGCCCAAGGCCCTTTGTGGCCCCGAAGGCTCAAGGTTGTTTGTGTGGCATTTACTTTGTGGTAATTTGATTATTTATGAATGTCTTTGGTAATATCCACCACTAAAGCACAACATAAACTGAAATTGTAGGGCTCTAAAGTGGCTCATGCGTTTTTATCCAAATCTCAAGGCCCTGACTTAAATTAATTAATTATAAAAAATGAATGTGTCAAAAAGGATAAATATCTAGCAAAAGGATAAATGAATGCTTTTCTGAAAATATTATAATAATTTTTTTTACGATTTATGAAATGAAAAATCAATTACAAGTTCTAGTTAAAGCTACAAAAATGCATTTTTCATATCAAAACCCAGTGCTTTTTTCTTCCTGTTGTTATGTGTATTAATGATGTATCCTGAATTTCAGATTCCATCAAATAGAGTGTCGCCAATAGATTTCGGGGTAACCCAAGCAAATCTCATCATTTAAAACCTGCTGGTCTACAGTACTTTTGATTTCCAAGTCAAGACGTCCAAAAGCTATTTCTTTAAATCTGTCTTTTTAAAGGTGTAGTGAAATTGTGAGATTGTGCCTTTTGGTGGGAAATAAAGGTACTGTACAATGCGAAATATATTATTTCATTTTGCATCATATGCATTTTTGTGCAGGCTATATTCATTCTTCCCCATACAATCTTGGTCTCTTTTCTCTCTATACATACAAAACAAACATGGAAAACTGTAGAAAATAACTATTAAAAAACATATTAGAAATTAATCAAGAAAGCAAGACAGTACAGAAACTGCTCATATAGAAACACAGACATACATCTAAAGGTCAAAATAAGTAGCATCTCCATCAGATTATAAATAGTCATTTTAACACATACAAAATGGTTCACTTCCTAAATGAAATGTGGAAGTAAATGCTGTCTGTGAAACTTTTGTCTCGTGTTTGTTCTGAATGCAACTTCCTTATTCTTATCATGGAAACTATAAAATATATTAATATACAATCTTTTATAGTTTCCTTGATTCTTATTACAAGATAGCAAAATAAGAAGCAACACAAAAGTTGACAACAGTTTGAGCGACGCAAAGCTCCAAACCGATTCGTTCACAGGAAAGCTCAAATGTCCGACAACCATGAGATCAACAGTTCCTGGTGGTTCACGTTGCTTCTCGCGTTGCTACCGCTGGTGGTCAGCACTGAGTCCTGCTGCTGCCCCTCTTCTAATGCAGCCGACCAACTTGTCAGGCGTGTTTATGTGATTCCCTGGGGCGATTACTGTCGACCATGTTTTGAGTAATCACATCTACGAGTGGAGGAGAGAGACATGTTTCAACTGCTGGATGTTGTTCAGATAAGACTGGCTCCACCAAAGCTGACGGTGTGCTTTTTTGTTTTTTGTTCCACCGGTGCCCCTGAGGTTTGGCTGCAATTTCTTAGGCATTTGTTATTGCAGATGTTTATTGTGGTAAAAGGGGCAGAGCGAAATGACTGGCTGCGTGTAATCTTGGTGAGCTACCAGGCCCGATTCCCACATGTTTCTTAAATGAAGCTCAATCAGTAAGATCAGCCCAATCAGCAGGCCCGGGGGTGTGAAACCAGCAGTTGGTTGTGGTTGATGGCAAATGAGGTTGGTAAGGGATGAGGGTATATTTTCACTTTGAGTGGTTTGGGTTGATGATGTGATGTGTGTTTAGTCAGGCTGTAATTGCCTGTGTGCTTATCCACACTTTCAGCTTCCATGATTTCCCAGCTGGATGTGGATCTCTGAAGGCCGGTGCTCGCCCTCTTCCTGAAACCTTTCATAACTTGTATTTTATCTCAGGTACTTTTTAGGAAGGCCGTGTGTTCATGATTTTCGGATACGCACGGTATTTACAAATGGCTCCTCTTTCCTGACTTGTCCCTTTAAAGCTAAAACGAAGAGTCGTTTAATTGTGATTTACAGAAAATGAATCAACAATTTTGGGTACCACTTTCTGATAAGTCACTGTTTATAAAGGGTTAAAGTCGTAACTACTAGCTTCAATAGTGGTTACACATTTAATGTATTATAGATCAGTGTTTATCCTTTCTATTTGGTAATAATGCCGTTAAAGATTAATAAATGCTTGTGGGTTTCACACTTTCTAATAATCCAAGTCTGCAGTCATATATGTCTATAGCATGTTAATAAATGGATTTTGCTCCAGATTTTCTGAAGGTTTCCCCAGTGGGTAAGTGGTCCATTAGAGGATCTTTTACGACCTGGCAACCCAAAAGTTGTTCTTATTAATGACTTGTAGCTCGTAGCTGACTTGTGGATCTATAAAGCATTAGTAAATGATTTATAAACCACTAATAAAGCCATTAGTTTCATCTTAAAACCCCTTTATAAAGGGTGACTTATTAGAAAGTGGTTCAACATTTTGATTGTCTATTAATCATCTATGACTCCTTCATTAAGCTACAAAGTGAGACGTGTGCTTGTGCCAGCTTCCTCAAAGAAAAGGATCTGACTCCAAACCACACTTTTTTTTTAAACAGACATTTCAGATCCCCTTTTTGTTTGGCTTAAGGAAGATCTGACTGAGATTGAAAACGTCTCTATTTTAATAAATTTGTGGTTTAGGCTTTCACCTACATGTGATGTGTGTATGCTCCTTATGCTCCTTTCCTTTTCCTATTCCAGCTTCTAAAATGTGAGGATTTACTGCTTTTCTGTGTTGTATATTACTGTAAATAGAATATATTCGGGGTTGGGTCTGTTTGTCAGTCAAAACAAGCTATTTTAAAATGCAAACTTGGACTCTGGGTTCTTCTGATGGGCTTTCTTAACATTTTTCAGACTAGAAGATTTATCAGTTAATCAACAATTAAAATGTCCTTTCCTCACTGGCAACTAAGACTTTTTTAAAGATGGTGTTTTTTGGCATTTTGCTTTTATTGGACAGTTTACAGCCAAGGCTGGATTGCCACCTGAGTAAGCTCCAGGTTTACAATGGGTTCTCCTGGGAATATGAACCACTAGAACCCAATACTAACTGGTATGATGAGAACTATGGGTCTTGAAGAGGATCCGTCTGTATAAAGTGTAGTTTTTAGACCTTTGTTTCTTCAGTTTTATGCTCACATGTTGCTATGTAGCAGCTGCAGGTTTGCGTCAGGGCTCCATAGGAGGTTAATCCAGCCATGCTTAAAGTGTAGATATAAACAGGAAACATGGAGCGAGAGAGAGGGGTAGGACGTACTCGTGATTTGGTCTATAAAAATGCTTGAAATGGTGACTAATGCCACTTACACAATTTCCCAGAGCCCAGGATGACATCTTCAGATTATTAGTGTTGCTCAACCAACACTTTCAAACCCAAAGATGTATTGTTAACTACCATATAAGACAGAGAAAAGCAGCACATCTTACATTTCAGAAGCTGGAATCAAAGAATTTGGCATTTGTGCTTTATGACTCAATAATCCAAATGGGTGCTGGCTAATTTTCTATCAATGAATCAACTTATTGTTTCACCTCTTCTCCTTTTCCTTTCCTCCACATCTGGTCACATCCCCACACTAAACTTTTCTGTTCTCTCCTCTGTCCTACCACCCACATCTCCTCTGGGCTTCCCACACAGCCTTGCGGCCACCACATGTGCATCACCAACTCCTGAATTCACAATCATGTCACGTGAATTTACTACATTTGTCTAATAATAAAACTCCTGCCTGGCTCAGCCTGGGTTTGGACTGTTTGCACCTTGACGGAAGACATTATATTTTTTCCCTCCGTCCCTTCCCCTCCTGAGATTATCCCAGCATGACTGGAGCTGAGCGGGTGAGGGCGACCGGCATGTGTGAGCCGGTCTCAGCCTTGAATAATTCAGCCTGCTTATTTACATGTTCTTTACTTACACTGAAGCAGCATCCGCCTGTCACACTGCTGTTAAACACACTCATGATTATGACTTCTGCCTCGCCCCTGGCATTACGCAGTTGTATTAAATACTGGGAGATTTTTGTGAGAGTGTGTGTGTGAGCGTGTCTCGCTGTGCTTGTAAGACAGAGAGAAAGCGACTGAGAATATTAATACTGTGTGTTTGTGAGTGTTAACTTGTGTGTGTGTGTATGTGTGTGTTTTGCTCCCACCATGCACAGTGTCATTATGAGCGGTGTTACTTAAAGAAGATGGATGTCACAGAGTGTGTTGCCCTCTGGCTCGGGTATAGAGATATGACAGTCTGTTTATCATCAGAACCAGTTTATTGTTGCTTTTGCATAATGATCCTGTTTAGATGGATATTTTCATACTGTTTCCAGGGGCTTTGAGCTGTGTATTATGTCCCGCCTCAGTGTCTCACTTGTACACATTGTGTCTCTTTGTTTCTTTTATGCTTATAATGTATTTTAGGTACATTTTATTAATGAGGTTTGTCTTGTGATAATGAAAAAAGAGTCACATATGTTTATAAGAAGAGACTAAACAAGTGCATTAACACACACAAATATTTACATATGTACTATGCCCATGAAATGCCCTCAATTAACATTCTTTTGTGAATTAATAAATAAACAGGTGGTCAGTAGATTATAGCTGGTTCCCATGTTGACAAGCTAAACAGGGTTCATTCATGGTCCTTAAATCTTTCTCCCGACATTGTCTTGATTTTTAGGAATCTGTTCTCAGGCCCTAATGTCCGCACACACACACACACACACACACAAACACACACACATCAGGCTCAGACATGCTCCGTCTGTTTACGCTTTATTTTTCATTCAGCCAGCAGGCCAGGACCGAATACCACTGAGGGAAAAACACAAAAAACAAAGGCAATAGGCTATTAAAACTAACAAACAAAAAAAACAAATTTTCCCAACTCTTTAGTGAACTTACATTTTTTTGTAAATCCAGCAGAGTATTTGTTTGTTCTTCATAAATAAACAGGCAAAAAATTAAGTCAGAAATAATTACCAATCTGTTTACATCATGGAGTCCTGAAATGAATTATTCCCCTGAACCTTCGGAGTGTTTCAGACACAAATATTTTCTTTGGATGTGCCTAAGGGGAAGTGCACACTGTAGAAAGAAAACAAAACTGGGCGCCATCTATTTCCTACATTCCAGAGTCTGTTAGTGTTTGAGTGTGTGTGTGTTTGAGAAAGAGAGCGCACTGAGGACGTTTGAGAGTGTGTGTTTATACATGATGTTAAATTTGAGTTAGTGTACTTCTACATATGGGTGTGTACGCCACACAGATGTAAAAGTGCGCATACAGGTGTGTATTTGTATGTTTGTATTTGTGTGAATGAATATGTGTGCGCGCACTGTAAGATGTTAATGTGCTACGCCAACCATGTCTCCTTGAAATTACCTTTATATAAAATGACAAGTGTTTGCACAAATGACAACCTGTGAATTTGATAATGAACATTGGTAGATACATTCGTTTAAAAACATTTCCCAATTATGTTGATATCAAACATGGCATTATGTTTCTTACAAAACGCATTTGCTTTTTGCGAATTAGTACATGCACGTCATTTCTAGGAGACTCAAATGCATGTTGCAATGTGTTAGTTTGCATGCATCCACCTGAAGCTTTAGCTTTTTTCATTCAAGCCTCCATAAGATCATTATTAATGCAGGTAGACAGACCTTTCCCACCTCACGAAAAGTATCAGTATGCTTCAAGCCAAGTGCTTGTCAGGTTGTTGAACAGCGTCTGAAACCCCGTCCCCATACATCTCTCTGACTTAAGGATTTCAATTCAATTCAATTCAGTTTTATTTATATAGCGCCATATCATAACAAAGTTATCTCAGGGCACTTGATTTGGGGGAATGCGTCTGGCAATTTATGTAACTTTTCGAAAACCAACAATCCGACAAGCATGGCCACTTCACGCAGCGATTGTACAGGCCTCCGGAGGAGAAAAAGTAGGCAGACTTTGAACTTCTCTCTCAAGCCCTCTCTTTTCACTCTCCACACAATTACTTTTCGTGTGTACCATCGAGTGCAACACTATGAATGCCTTTAAGCAGAGGCTGTCTTAAAGTGCAGCTTTATCACCATTTGTATGAATCATCCATCTACCTTCGAGTGTGGCCATTTGGAACAGGTAAACACTTACGCCTTTAGATGTAGTCAGACGACGCTAGATTGTTTCAAGCATACTCCAGTTTTAACCTTCCACATGTCCTCTGTCTAACACTGCTTAAACATTACTCTGTGTGTGTGCACGCACGCACATTTTTGTGCACTCGTGCATGTGTGCACTGCACTTTTCTCTGCAAGGTTGTTATTTTCTAGTGACAAGTTGACCCTTGAACTTTTTGCTAGAGGACATATGTTTTCTATGGGTGTGTCAGGTTTAACACTTAATTCTCTCTCACAGACGTGAGGGATTAAAGTCCATAGGCATGTGTCTATAAGGATTTGGATTATCTCATGTTTCAAGGCAGTTGTTAATGATTAAGGGTTTATTTAAAATGCTGTGCATAACCACGGTCTACTTTTTACTGACCACTGAACGTGTATTGATCTGCGGAGATTACTCGGGCTCAATAGCTGATGGCTCGCAAAGACAACTGAATTCAAATATATTGTAAAAAAAATGTATCAGGTAAAACACGATCATCAAAGCAGCAAGTTTGTCATTAAAAATGTTACCGTAGTGCAGGTAAAATATCTTTACATAGCATAGCAAAGTAAGCTATTATAAGTTTTATTGTATAAACAGGTTTAATTTTGTACCCTCTCACTGGACAGAGGCTCAGTCTAATGTGAATGCAGATGAACGCAGCACAGACATCATAGATCCCAACTTTGGTGAAGGAAATGCCTTGTGATCGGTGGAGAATAATATTGCGCTCAATATCAATTTTCTCTGTCAACATTTGCCTTGGGAAATTTAGCTGGTACAATGGCAGAGGACTCAAATAACCAAAGCTCTTTGTTTGAGTGGAGTGCAATCTGATCTAGCTGCTGCTCCAGTTCTTGGAAGACAACGAACGGCTAATGGAAGCGGCGTAACCTCACACTGTCTCACCCTCTTTCCCCCTTACTCCCCCTTTCTTTCTCTCCCTTTCCCCTTCCACCACTTTTCCTTTTCTCCTCGCCTCGTCCTTCCTTCCTTTCATTGTAAGCCACATGGCACAAGGTTCTCACAGAGAGAAAGCCACACTATCCTCTGTCACACCGCTTATCTCCTTTGAAATAAATGGACAATAATTACTGGGCTGTTGGTGGTTTTCACCTCAAGAGTCCCACGTTTCCTCCTCTCGTCTGTTTCAGCTGTTTCATCTGAGCCTCAGCCACCCACTGCCGTCTAACTCAACTTCCGCCTCATGTCAATTACACGTTATTGGCATGACTGACTGGCAAATACAATATTGTTCCAAAGATAGCTGCAGAGTCTGGCTTCAGTATTGTCTCTCTGCCATGAGCAGATTGTAACCCAAGCTCTGTTTCAATCGTGCAATGGACCTGCCAAGGTATCTTCTCCGGACATGAAAAACAAATGTCTGCCTCTCTGCCATATCAATGTTGATTAGAGTCAGCTGTGATCACTGCCAGGATGCAGTACCTTAATTCTGGGGTGTGTCCAAAGTGTTCGTGCCATGTTAAATTCAGATTGAGTTGAGAAGCATTTATTTACCCTAATCCATATAGGGATAGTTTATCAATACTGTTAAAGGAATACATACTGGATACAGACTACACTTGCTTTCTTGCTGAGAGTAAAATACAACTCTCTTGTGCGTTAAGTGAAAATGCACAGAATTTTCTCTGGACATTGAGAAAATGTTTTCTATTTCTATTTTCCTTTGCTATTAGATGAGTTAGATGAGCGGATTGATACCACTCTCATGTCTGTCCATTAAATATGCAGCTACAGCCAGGAGACTATTAGCTTAGCTTAGCATAAAGACTGGAAACAGGGAGAAACAGCTAGCATGGCTCTGTCCAAAGGCAACAAAATCCACCTACCAGCACCTCTAAAGCTCCCTAATTAACATGTTATATCTTGTCTGTTTAATCCGCACAAAAACCGAAGTGTGAAAGCTACACGTTGTGGTTTTGCAGGTGGTTAGACAAGCTAATGTCAAACCATTCCTTTAAGCTGGATGTTTGACCTTCCCATCAGCACATGAGCACACCAAACATGATTCAAAAAGAAAATATGTCTTTTCAATTGAATTATCAGAAGGTAATTTAAATGTTCTCTGCAATGTTTTACCTTGTCAGCAATTTTCAAGCATCTGCATACTGATTTCTGTGAAATGAATGGAAAACAAATGCAGCCTGGAAAGTTGTAAACATACATTCATCACTTTCAAAATCTATAATATACTCAAGGAAATGGTTGGTAGTAAAATAAAGTCTACATGATTTGTAGTGAATGGGCTAAAACATGACAAAACACTAGTATGTTCCTTTAAGATGATGACGAAAGCTCTAGTCAACCTTTTTTTTTTTTGAAAATTAGGTGGGGTGATGTCATCTGGATCACACAGGAGATGCAGCAGCAGATGGATTTTATTTTGGAACAAAAAAAAAACAAAAAAACCAGCCCTGTAACATTTTATTTGTTGTATCTGCTTCTTTTTTCTGCACTTTGTCCAGATGGACGGAGAAGATAAAACTGATTCCGTGACGGATATTGAAAGATGGAAGCCAGAGCTCCTCCCCCTCCCTCTCCTCTCCTCCCCCGCCGCCTCTTCTGCCTCCTAAGTATAAGCAGATTAAAGTTAATGATCTAAAGTGAATTAGATATTTAATCATCTTATCATCTTAGCGTAGTCAGGTCATAACTCTGCACTGATCTGAAATCCCGTCTGTTTGACAGCGCACAGCAGAAGCACAATAAGCTAAATTCAGAGGTCGGGTCGTAGCCTCCAGTAGGTTCCACTAAATCAATTTGGAGATTGAGAAATTAAATTCACCCCCCATGACTTTATTTCAGGACGCCCTTCTTTGGTACGATGCAAAAAACTGCGTGATTGAGGACAAACAGTAACGGAATAGAGCTGACCCCAAAAGATGAAAAAATAACCTGAGAAACGCCTCCATTGATTCATCTAGTTTCCTTCCTCCTTTTTAAACCGCTCTCTCGTCATCCTCCCCTTTGCTACACTCTCTGTCACCCTCCATCTGAACTCTCACTGATTGAGGTGCGAGCACTTTGATTTAGCACGCTTGGTTGACCCTCACACACACACACACACACTCTTTTCCTCTCAATTTTCCCTCGTTGAGTTTCTCCCTCTTCTCGCTGGGGTTAAGGTGCCCTCTTTAGTTGTCTCTCGATCCTAATTTCATTGCATCGCTTCTTTCCTCTGTCGATATATCTGAATTCATTTCCATCTTTCTCAGCCTGGAAATGTAAACACCGCATTGTGGTTGTATTCATGTGTATCTGTGTGTGTGAGTTTCCGTATCTCTGCTCTGTATCTCAGTGTGTATTCTTGCATTTTTGAAACAGCTCCAATGTGGGAAAACCGGAAGGCTGTCGCGTTTCCAATACTCAGCTGTGACTCATATTACCAATTCGCCATGACCGTCTGGCTCGGGCTGCTCAAGGTTCACAGCCAGACAGATGTGATGATGGAGTTTTGTGGTGGCAGAGAGAAGTGAGGGGAAAGACTTGGAGACACAGAGTGAAACATGGAGCTTTGGAAGTAAGATGGAAGTAAAAAAAACAAGTGATATTACTGTGAAGAGATAATGGCTGCTGGTCCGGTAACACAGTTGGGTCCTGTAAGTTTTCAAAGAGAAACGCTCTGTTTTAACAGCATCTGAGGCCTCCTGCGCTGCCTTATGACTATGGAAGATCACCGAGAACACAAACATCAAAAGGGCTGCAGCTTGTCTGCCAGACGACGAAACAGCATGCGTGTCTTTGTGTGTGCACCTGAAGCAGAGCCTGCACCTCTCACAGTTAGGCAGATTGTCAACCCAATTTTAAGCACACACATATGCATATGAAAAAAATAAACCCCACACTCACACGCTCTCACAGAGGCGTATTTGCAGACATTTGCACACATCCGTGTACAGTGGAGGCAGCATCCCGCCGGTACGCCTAGTGAATTTGTCTAAATGTCACATTACTGAGGCAGCCGCATGTGCCTTTCCTCAGTCAGATAAAAGCTGGAGGAAAAAAAGATGAGGAAAAAAGTTGTTTTGGAGAAAGGGAAGGTAGATACAGGAGGTAAGTATTCATAGGGAAAAAAAGGGGAATTTCTGGTGTATGGTTGTGTTTGTGTCTCTGCAGTATCTGTCATTGGTGTACCTCTTTGTGGTTTTCTTTTGCCGCAGTCTTCACCTTATCTCCCTTCCCACTCCACAGAAGATAAGTGTGTTTCAGAGGAAATTAATGATTTTTACTGTGTCTGTGCTTATTTAGTTTTTTTGTTTATTTAGAAGAAGGTGGCAAGGGAACGTGCCCAAATCTTGTGCTAATTTAGTGTTTTTGCAACTGTTTTGTGTCTTTGCAATCATTGAAAAATAAGATGTCCTAGTGCATGAAGCAGTATGTAGCTACACTTTTTCCATGATGAAAGCAATAAGGAAATCATCAAAACAGTGGTTCCCCTGTAGATAAAGTAAATGAACCTCTTTATTGCCATGGGACAGACGTCATTTAGACTAGATTAGGCTTGTGTTTACTCTGGTACAGGAAGAAATACATGGTCATTGTAATGGTTGTTTCCCACGCATCTTTTGTGGGATTCATCCATGTTTCCTTAATTTTAAAATGTTCTTAGGTGAGAACGAAATCTGTACGTGGTTGGTAACATTTGTAAACTCAAA
The DNA here is from genome assembly GCA_005408345.1 of Macquaria australasica. Taxonomy (NCBI): domain Eukaryota; kingdom Metazoa; phylum Chordata; class Actinopteri; order Centrarchiformes; family Percichthyidae; genus Macquaria; species Macquaria australasica. The sequence goes on along the minus strand of SEMN01000482.1, from coordinate 85,414 downwards.
ATATGCAGAAATATGCTATACTTTATATTTCACAGGAGCTAATTTCAACATTTTTCCTTACCTTTTCAAGAAGGTTGCTGCACATCTGAACAGGACAGTAATAACAGTTCAAATCAGGCCTGTTGTGTAGTGTAGGTGATTTTCTTGGTAATTTGAAGGTGCATGATGTAAAATAAGTCACCATTTTTGTCCACTACACTACTCCACTGCAAACCACAAAAATAATTGTGATCGCTACAACACACAAGTCCCAATCCACTCATCCATTCCAGTTGTTTGGGAACTGCCTGTCCCCCGACCGTGGGCAGAATGCTACACCTGGCAGCCGACAGATATTTTTGGTCCCTGGTTTTAAATCAAACCCCATCCTTTATCTTCTTCACACAAGTGCAGTTTTAGTTGCGGTAACTGCACCTGTGACATCCTGGGTCCATCAGTCCACCGCTCGCACTTAAAATTGCGACCGTGACCTTCTCACATTTCTTGAATCAGATACAGGGAGTTCTTTTTTTCCTCTCATTTGTTTTTACTGACAAATTTAAGAAAGAAAACAGGAAAACCGTTATAGAGCCACCATGCTTCATGGTGAAAAAGGGATCATTCCTTCCTTACGATGAGGCTCATCCTTCCATTAAGTTCAGTCAGAGAGTTAATTAGCATTGATGGATGTCCGTTTGTCAATATGAAGCATGGTAGCAATCAAATGACAGTTAAACGCTGATCGACCTGACAAAGAACAAGCAGGTCTGGTCAGACAGTCATCGAGCCAGATGTATAAATTTGACACTTTTTGAACCAGTATTGGCATATTGTAAGTGTTTGAAGGATAGCCGTTATGTGCGATGAGGCTGCTGCTGCTGCTGCTTTAAGAGACTTTCGTTTGGACTGATGGTGCAATGAGGGGATGAGAGGACAGGCTCTGCAGTGGGAGAGTTTTTCATTGCCGTGCACATGTGTTTGAGTTTTACAAAGCCAACTGTTGTCTGTTGCTGTGGACATCGACTCATTTACAGTTTCTAAACAGTAAACAAATTTCGCTCAGTCTCAGATTGAATTTGTTGATTTATAATTTATTTTCAGTGTTTTTCTTTTCTCAGCATGATCTCTAGTTCACTGTGTCTGTGACTTGTTTTGATAAGTGGTCAATTTATGACCTCTGTGTCTCTGATGTTTGCCTCTGTGTCTCTATGAATAAATGTTCTTCCTTTCTTTCTTTCTACCAACCTCTTGCTCTCTCACTCCCTCCCTCCTTCCCTCTCCCTCCGTCTGTCTGTGCTGTATGGATGAGTAGTTACATCATTAGTATGCCATTAGCTCTGATCATTGATTCCTCCTGCAGATCCCCCCTCCCCTCCCCCTCCCTGTTCGCTGACACGGAATTCTGAGGAGATCCGTGAACTTTATCACCTTCAGCGTTCCAGTTTCCTCCTCAGAATTCCCACTGGATCAGCACTTTCCTCCCTTCCAGACCTTTTCTAATTATCCTGTTCCTGCCTTTCAATAAATAATTACAATAAAGGTCATCAATCAAAACCGAAACATTGATAACTGAAGAGAAAGTCCAATATCCCCTTGGCACAGCGGTCCTGCTGTCATAAATACGATGACGGACTGTACGCGTTGGTGTGTGTGCATCCTGGTGAGTGTGTGTTTGTAGCGGCAAATAATTTTCACATAAATCATGTGCTATGAGATAGAAAAGGACCAGGGAATGCAATACACACACATGCGCTGCTGTGATTAAGCTTTGTCTATTTGTGTGTGTGTGTGTGTGCAGGCAAGTGTGTGTGTGTGTAGTTTTCAGATGATAACGGTGTCAAAAGTAAACAAAATATGATCAAACACTATGGTTTGACCGGGAATTAAGCTCAGGGTAAGCCCACACACATTGCACACTAAGCAGCCCTCCTGCATTTTGATTAGCGCGCGCGCGCACACACACACACACACACACACACACACACACCTGGATATGCTAATGTGAGTCTGCAATGAGAGCCGTGGGCTAGTCTATTTGGTGCCAGTGATTGGTTGCTATCTGTCTTGCCTGGAGGAACGGCGAGGCAGCCAGGCCTCCTGCCAGGCTCAGCCCAGAGAGGAGCTCTGATAACGGGCTAAAAACGTGAGCCATCCACGGCGTCGGCCTGGAGGAACCGCTGCCCCGGGCCTCTTCTGAACTGAAGCTGCAGCCTAAATGAGTTTCTGTGCCTGGCAGCTCAGTAGACCTCAACACTGTTACACGCGGTTGCTCTCCACACACACACACACACACACACACACACACTCACTCACTCATTCGCACATGCTCACGCTAGAATGCACACACTTGCACACACAAACACACACTAATCTGCACTTGCTCTCACCCATGCGTACACCTGGTCAGCCACTTACAGAGGGAAATTAGAAAATCAGAGAGAGACATTGTCTGTTAAAAGAGTAAACAGCCTCGCTAGTTGTGTTTGAACGTGGGAGCCCAAATGCATTCATCATCCTGTTGCTTATGGGGGCATTGTGCTCTGCATGTCAACACTCCACCACCCCCGTACACTCATCATAATGCAAAGCCAATCGCAGGCACACACACACACGCACTCACAGCTTCAATGACTCCAAAATGAGGAAATGACTTCCATTGGACTTTAAAATATTCTTATCCTTTTCTTTTGCCTCCCCATCACTTCCCTCTCTCTATCCGTCTCCTTCGTTCCCATCTAATTGGTCCAAATACATGCCGGCGGTGCCTCAAACAGCACTAAATTAGTTTTCATCAAAACACAATTCCACCTGAATTCGACCTGCAAATGTGCTGAACACACAGAGATAAAGTGGTTAGGCTTTTAGAGGTGTCAGAGCCCAGAGATGATGGTTAGGAAGATACAGATTTGCTGAAATGGAGATTTTTTGGGAGTAGTGTTTGGTGGGAAAACAGGTTTCTATTAGTGAAAGGTAATGGGTAGAGCCAGGCATGTCTGCCGACAGGAGAGCGAGAGGGTTTCTCAGGCGTCGTTGAAGAGACAGAGCGTGAAACAGTTTGCTAGGCATGTCTAAAGATAGAGAGAAGAGCTGAGAGGGACGGGAGGAGAAGGCTGGCAGTGGGTGGTTAACCAGCCAATAACACTGCATTCTAAACAGGTGAAAAATGCGTCACAGATGATGACTTCTCATCATCAGCCGCTGATGTAGATGTTATTCATTGTAAGGCTCAACACTTCACCTGGTGCCTTCTGCTGACATTCATAATGATGGCTTAATACTGTGGTGTTTTTTTATTTGTGTCTGTCTGAGTCTGAAGTTATTTTTAGTCTTGTGTCAAGCGGCATGGGCTTATAAGACACCACAAACTGATAGAAACCAGAGCCGGACAGCTGTATATACAGTATATTTTCAAATAATACTCCAAAAGGTAAAAAAAAACAAAAAACCCAAAAAACAAAAAACATTCATTTAAAACAAACATAATAAGATTTTCAGGCCTTCATGTCTGCAACAGAATTCACAAATTACTATTAAAGCAAAGTAATTGTAACCTACAAGCAAAAAGGTTCAAAGTTCATTCTTGACTCTGGAAACAGCAGTTGACCAAACCAATCTCACCTCGAGGCTCACTTAGTAGCTGTCCTGGAGCTTTTGATCATACACACACGATTTTCATCATCAGCAGACAGCAGACTTTGCCAAGTTATCATGGAATTGCAGATGTTCAAATTTCCACTTTTACTACTCAGATTACTCAGTATACTTTTGGGTCGTTTAATCTGTAAAAATTCATCATATTTTGTATAATATATTTTGTACAACGTAAGTAGTAACGATGAATACATGTAATAAATAAATGAGAAATGTAAGGAGTAAAAAGTAAAATATTAGATTAGATATTATATTAGATATTAGTAGAAGTATAAAGCAGATAAAATGGAAGTACTCAAGTTAAGTACAAATAACATAAAACTGTACTTAAGTATGGTACTTGGGTGAGTGTAAGTGAGTTATTTTAATGTTTATTTGTCATTAATAATACACTTGTTATTGAAATTTCACATACTATAGTTCAAAAGTTAAATATCTTCTATGAAGGAATATTTGGTGCAAAACACCTGAGCACCTGTGACAGTGGCAGCAAAACACATTCACATTTTTTATACGGGTGTGCGAATGTGTTTTGCACCATATTCACTGCAGCAACTGTAGCAAAAATGTGAGCGTATGATTTTCTTAATTTGTGATTTATAGCATAGGATTTGTGCACCTGCAATGAAGAATTTGAGATGGTGTAACTGCTGTGTTGTGTTTGTGGGAGAGAAAATAATTCTACAGGTTTGCTACTTTGTAAAGCATTTTTCTCTGTGACTTCAAATTTACTGTTACACATGTGTGACTATTTTCTACAACTACAAATTCCACTGTCACAGGTGCTCAGGTGTTTTACACCAAATATACCTTCATAATCTTCTGTCTGAACTGTGTTTCTTTTTCATTTCCTGCCCTGATTTACTGCTAGGTGACAGTGTCTGACAGGAGTCTGCTTTCTCTGAATGAAGTGAGGGTAAATTGCCTCTGTTTCGAGGTACCCTGTGGAGTCTTCAGTGTAAACAGTCATGGGTTTGTTTACATTTAACGCCTCTCACCAGAACACATCAAGTTTAATTCTTAAGGCTTAACAAACAAAAAACACGTTGAACGCAATTTTCCTACATTTGCAAAGCCTTTCTTGGATGTTTTGGATCCTGCATTGTTTACATCATCTTGTGGTCTTCTTCTTCACCTCTATTATTGGCACATTATTACCTTTTATGGTGTGTTACTGCCGTCATTGGTTATCATGCCTTGCAGTCAGCAGAAATGTGTGCTTGTGGCGTGCATGTGTGTCCTCAGGCATGTGCAGTCAGAGCACGAGACACAAACAACGTGGGAACCTGTTCATTTAACATGGCTACCGTGGTCACAGGGTAGCTTCAAACATTTACTGTGATTTACATTATGATATCGATGAGACGTATTGGACAACATTTTGATATCTGTTTCAATCAGTGCTGAAACATTAGCTGATTAAATGATTATATGGTTGCCAGAAAATTGACTATGAACAATTCATCATTTAATTTATTTATCAGGCAAAAATGCCAAACAATGGGCCTCTCAAGGACCACTCGTACAGATTCGTTCTTAAGTGGCTCGTACAAGTGATTTAAGAGAATCTGTGGCAAAACCGAACTACTACTTAGGATGAATGAAATTAGCACATAAGAGAAACGGGTCCAGACCTTAATTCAAAATTAATATTCTGTTCACCAGATCATCATCATCATCATCATCAGTGGCATGCTCAGGCTGTCTGAGGGGCAGGGGCCAAAAAAAATAAAAATGGCACCAGCACGCAGAAAGTCATGATGCATTTATAGTGAAACAGGTCCAAACCCTGGTTAAGAATAAAATTGTTTTATTATGTGACTCAGTATGTACAGTGTGACTACTACACCTCTATAATAACAACACACAGGGAACTATTAACTATTTAACCATTTAGAGGCACATAGAGGCCAACTCATTTTCTTGCATGTAGGGCAGCCTATGGCACTGCATTATGTTTTCTCCACTGGAAGGGCACCCTAGAGGGCACTTTATCACGTTTTCTTGCACATTGGGCCACTGTAGAGAGCACTTTTCATGTTTTATCTACCATACAGGCATCCAAGAGGGCACTTTCGCAGCTTTTGTTTTTAACATAGGGGCACCAGAGTCCTCCTCATCATCATCATCATCATGGCTTGCCAATTTTACAATTATGCTAATAATCAAATCTCACAAACGAGAGCGCCTCCTCACAAACAGGTGGCATTCGTCAGGCTGAAACGAGCAATTTGCGACCAAGTTTGTCCAGTTTGGTTAATCTGACTTGGAACACTGGTAAGTAAGAGAGATTTAAGATAATGATATGAAAATGTTCTTGCATGAGTCCTTTTTCCAAGTTTTCAAATGTGAGGATTTGCTGTTTATTTCTGTTTTATAAAACTGTCATCTGCATATCTTTGGGATTTGGACTATTGGTCAACCCAAAAAAAGTAATGTGATGGAGATTTTTCACATTTTTTGACATTTTAAAGACGAAATTACTTATTAATAGAGTTTGAAGGTTCATTCTTACCTTACCTAAACCTTTATCACAGTGTCCACTTACTTGAGTACTAACTAACATGACGAAGATTAGGTTCAACTCTACTGTATTATTGCACAGAGTAGTAAGACAACGAAATGCTGACAACAAAACAGTGAACTGCTGTTCCCATACCGGGAGTTGAACCCGGGCAGCCTGGGTGAAAACCAGGAATCCTAACCACTAGACCATATGGGAAGGTAATAAGAGGTTTTAAAATGTCAAAAGTCATAAAAAAATGTTCAGTAAACGGCAAATCGATTCATTATATACATGTTTGGCAAATTGCTTGATAATGAAAAAAATCATTACCTGATACCAACAGGTTTACCGATATACAGCATTGTCCATCCATATTGACACATATTACAGCTGAACCAAGGTCTCATTTATTTAACAAGGCATTATAACTCGCCACACATACGACACCTTTAAATCATAAACATTTTAATTCTGCAGAGAGAATAAGCTTTTTGTTTAAAAGTGATTATTTCGTTTTCAAACGAAGCTCCAGGTGTGTTTTCATCCCATCATCGATATTTTCAGGACTTATTAGGAGCTCTTTATTCCAGCCTCTGTTGACTTCCCCTTTACTCTCCTTCCTTTGCACCGAGAGGCAGCAAGGCAGAGGAAGGAGAGGGTGGTAATGCCATCAGACAATATTAATGGCATGTGTGTGTGTGCATGTGTGTGTGTGTGTGTGTGTGTTTGTGTGTGGCAGTCTCATTAAACAAGGTCTAGGCGCACTTGGTGTTTACAGACGATTATACTCAGACATCAACACTGATTGGAATAGAGAGATAATTGCTCCAAACAAGATGAGGGGAAGACGGGGGGAAGTCTCTCTCTCTCTCTCACACACCCACACACACACACACTTTTTGTCATATGATATTCTTAAGACTTGGTCATGTTCATCTGCATCCCTGTATCTAATATACCTCTGCAGCCCTCCCCTCAACCCCCCTTTCCTGTCTTCCTCCCACCTTCCTAATCCCAAGGGAATGACTAACACCTGTCACGATCTCTCCAAGCTGTATAAGATAATTAATCACACACTGCAGCAAATGTCACTACATCTACATGTGTGCGCACGCATACACACGCACACAGAGCAGGTGTTCTTGTGCTTCGCGGAAATAACTCAATAGCTGTGATGTAAAAACCATCCTTTAAATATGACTGAGTCATTCTCAGCCTGCAGGCCGCGCTGAGTGTGTAAATGCACTCTATTGTAAACTCGTGAATTACTTTCCCATAATGCACTCTGTCAGCCTGACCTTGGCAAAGAGACTCTGTCCGCCACCCTATAAAGCAGGCTGTAATGCTGGCCCTGTCACAAATGCAACACAACACACACACACAAACACAAACAAGAGTGGGGAGTACATTTAGAGCAAAAGAGCAGGTAAAGTAAGAAAAGAGGAAGAAAGGACAAAGGGTAGCTGGGTGAAAGAGTCAATGCGCCTTCGCAAAATGTTTGTTTTTAGAAGCTTGCTGATGTAGAGATTACTCACAGGGATAACTACTATAGCTGGCGAGCTAACCGCTAACACGCTAGCCAGCTGGGAACGTGCACTAGTCACAAAAGCTCTCCAAGCTTCTTTCTGTAGCTGTGAAGTGGGAGGAGCTGCCGGTTCCTGAAGCGTGCATTAGTGTTCCTCTCGGTGGCCCTGTATGCACAGAAAAGTCTATGGGAGTACACTGTGATGACGTCATGCAAATAAAAGTCACACAGTATCCAGGGGGCCACTGGGACAAATTGGCAGCAAGCCTGAGTGGTGGTGCCATATCCGGCTCTCTTACTGTAATACGTCCATGCTCCATTCCCTCAAAGGTCAGCTCTATGAAGATGGCTTTCTATTGGTCAGTGGTGTGTGTGTGAAAGTTAACAAAACTTCACCTTGATGGAAAGATTCGTGCAGATTTCCTCCGTCCCAACGAGTGAATTCACTGATTGTGGCAATTTCATTGGAATTGATTGATTTCGCCATTTTAAATGCTGGTGTGACTGAGCCTTAACAAAAGGGGGAAAGTCTGCTCTGAGCGCTCTGTTGTTTTTATTCCATCTTCACCATTTTATATTGTTCTGTCTTATAATTCTCCTTTTCTGTCATATTTTTGTCTTATCCGTGTCTTGCATCTCTTTGCTTCTCTGCATCTTTCTCCTCTTTCACTCCGACTTTCTTTCTTTTTCTTCTCTTTATTTCTTTGCATTTTTTATGCGTTGCTCCTTCAGTTGTGTTTTTGATTAATATTGATTTAGCTGTAATAGTTGGGCCACAGGGACCCCACATTTCAATAACTTCTAATTACACACACACACACACACACACACACACACACACACACTCAACACGAACACACAAGCTTCAATAAATCTAATTGCAAGTTCTACTCATAACGCCCCTGAGTCCCGGCCCACAAATTACAACAGCAATCTGACATTGTCAATAAATATGGGTGCCATTCTGCCCGGCTAAATTCTTGTGAAATGAAAGATGCAAATAAATATTGTGAGACATTTTCTTTGATCTCCTTTTTCTTTAGTCTTTTCTGTTTTATTTCTGACTTCCTTCCTTCTTTCCTTACTTCGTCTTCACATCCTCCCCTTCTCCTCTCTCTCTCTCTCTCTCTCTCTCTCTCTCTCTCTTCTGTCTCAACTTTGTTTCAGCTGTTGATTCAGCATCAATCACTGCGAAATCTAATTTGTCAAACCTCAATCTAGCAGGGCCCTCAACCCCGTGCTGCTGTCTGTTTGTCTGGAGCCCCACAAATGAGATGTGTGATAAGGCAACAGAGGGAGTTCTGCCGGGAATAAAAACAGACTTTTGCACTTTGAAGTCAGAGCAGATCAAAAACAACAGAGGGCTCTTTGTGGTACAAAGGGAGCGTTTCTCCCCTTCATCCATCTTCCCTCGTTCCTGCACCTTTTCTTCGTCACTCTGTGAGCTGTCACATATCACATACAGACCCTCAACCTGCCTCACCTACCTGCACTATCTACCTACCTACCGCAGGGAAGAGACCTGACTGTGTGTATGAGTGTGCCCATGTATGTGTGCACATATACATATATATATATATATATATATATATATATGTGTCCCTTGAGGGTTTGTGGCAGGTGGTGCCAATTTGCGCAGTCTCTACGTTGGTACACAGCTGATAAAGACATGCAGTATATTCTGTTTGTCTTCTCATTTCTGGGTTGTATGCTTTTAGTTGCGTCTCGCAGGCAATCTTCTTCCCCTATTATTTTAGCACACCCAGGCTCTTTCCTGTCACTTTGATTTTTGCAGCACACTCGCGCCGTCAAGTCTGGAAAGACATCGTCACTGTCAGTGCTGATGTTAGGGACGTACAGTACATCTTGTGTCCCATCAGCCCACAACTACCCTTCATCACACCCTCCCTCCCCTGCACCAGTCCCATGTTCCCGACATGGGAGTCATTTGTCTTCTCTGTGTCCGCTGCGATGATGTGGGATAACGTCGGGGGCCAGTGGAGCAGACAGGGGAGTATTGGAATATCGATCCTCCTCCGCTCTCCCTGTCCTCCTTGCTGGAGTTTTTTTTTTTTCCTGCCTCTGTGATAAAGCGACTGGTGCTGATGGGGTTTGGTTCCATACATTGTTTCTTATACCTTTTGTGTGTGTGTGTGTGTGTGTGTGTGTGTGAGAGAGAGAGAGAGAGGAGCAATTTATTTGTAGCAGGGAGTTGTTTGTAGCTGTTCATGTTCGAGTTAAATCTGCTCTCTCACCATTCATATGCAGTTCATTCCCTGCAGTGTCTGTTTACACTGTACACTAATGAGCAATGCAAGTCAGTCAAGATGCATGTTGGTTTTACCTCAAAATAAAGTAGTTTAGATAATCTGGATAAATTGTTGGCTTGTTTACAACTTTTTTAAAAGAATAATCACTCCCAGATCTCTGCAATTACTTTGATGAGTGCAATGTCATCATAACTGATAGGAATGATGCCCAAAGCTGGGAAAACAAGACCCAAGTTGTAATAAACCCAATTTTTCCTTTGCTGTGATACGATGAATACATGAAGAGAACTGGATACTGTTTTTCAAGATGGCCCCCTATTCGTTCCAATGAAAGTTGCTCACATTCTTGAGTTCATAGTACACGCATATTAAACTCCTTCCCTGGCTGAACCAGCTGAAATTGTGATGATATAATAATAATTTGTGTGCTTTACAAACTTTTCTTTTGTAAAGTTTGTGTATGCACAAAGGTCTTTCTGGAGTGCATCGTGTAACTTTTCAATTTAAACTTAGTCACCACATCATAACTGACAGACAACCTGGCACTGTTTCTTCAAAACAAAACAAAGGAAATTACTTCTTCTGACTTCAGCCCAAAAGCTAGTGATCTCCTGTACAAATCGATGCACTTACCATAGAAATGGTCCAAGACTTTCTGTACGTGGATACCATCATTGATTATTAACGCAACTGGAGCTCAAATGTACAGACAATATTCAAAGCAAAGACTTGCAGCTGTTTGCACACTTTGCACTGAAAGCATACCCTTCTGTTTTCTCGGCCGGTATGGTGCACTGCTTGTATCTAACTCTCACATTCCTCCTCAGAATCAGTGCCAAACAAATTACACATGAAGTGTCCTGCCCACTGAACAACTGGTATGTACTGTTACCCCCTGGTCAAAGGTTTAAACTCCCCTCTGTACAACATACCGAGCATGCAGATCCTTCGTCTTAACTATTAGTCCCCAAAAGAAGAAAATAAAAAACAAACATTTCAATTGACTTGACAGAGTGGGAATGTGTTGATATTTTGTACAATATTTTACTATCATAGCTTTTTAAGTAACTGCCTGTGCTATTGCAAGAGAAATGTTCCTCTGGCATAATCATACAGAATTATTCTTATGATTTGTCTGGTGGATTTATTGATGGAAAATGTCTTATCTAACTCCCATTATAAAAAAGCATGACTGACATGAGTGATAAAAGCATGTTGTTGTGTATCACCAGAAGGCCCCTATTATGCTTTTGGCCCGGCCTCTGTTGTGATATTTCCCTCTGGTCAGCACTGCTTACTTTGGCATTGAAGCGAGCCAGTTTCTGCTAAGTGACTTCTGGTTGTTATGGAGCTCTTATGGAAAGACACATCTGCAAAACAAAAACACACACCAAACACGACATGATAGGTGAGAAGAGGTGATAAACATCTGTGTGAAGACCAGAACAAACAGGCACAACTGTGCACACGTAAGTACAATACATATTCAAGAAACACATGTAAACACACACAGTAAATCTTCGCTGTCGATTTTACACATCAAAGTCTGTTTACAGGTCTTGGGGAGTACTACTGCATATGTGAAAAAAGTTGCATAAAGCAGTGTTGGTCGGGGCTGAAGACTACAAGTTTGAAAATGAATAAAATCTGGGGATGTGGTGTTAGAAAGAAGAGAGCTTACCAGACCTGTGTAGCCTGCTCCTTATCTCCGCTTGAGGCTAGCGGTTTGAAGGTACATTGGCCGCAACTAGCATAACACACAAACTGTCTATCGTGAGTTCGGCAATGTTACAGGAGTGCAATAGATCGGTGGAGTGCTTTTTAAATAAGTGAGAGAATTTTCTCAACCAGTGAAGAAAAACTTCCTGCCTGGGGATCTCAAGCAGGCAAACTTAAGTGTCCTCTTTTAAATCGCTTCTTAAAACTCACTTTTGTCTTGTAGCACTTTGTAACTTTGATCTGAAAGGTGCTATACAAATAAAGTTATCATTCTTCTTATTATTTGAAAAATTAAGTCACCAAATGTAGAGATACGTGGTTTTCCCTGGACATCGACAAAATGTATAAACACAGTAATGCAAAAACAATGCACTATGCATACTTGCAGGTGCTCACAGCAAACACACAAAAGATGCAAATCACACAAATGCGTGAACACAACATTCAGGCACTTTAAACATTTTTACACACACACACACGCACACACGTTTGTACAGTATAAGGGTAGCTGATTGTGATCTGTGACCGCATGTGGAGTCGTTCTTAACACACCAGCATATCAAGAACAAAGCAGTAATTCAAATCTGTTCCCACCTTCCACCTTGCAGAGCCAAGATGCTGCATATCATTTTATAGGCCCTGTGCCACTTCACACACGCACGCACGCACGCACGCACGCACGACCAATCCTCTCCTCAACACCACCAAAAGTAATCTGTCATGTTCATGATAAATTATACCCTCTCCAGTTCATAGCCTACAGAGGTTGGAGAGAGAAAGAGAGAGAGAGCGAGAGGGAGAAGGTAGGTGGAGAGAGAGAGAGAGAGAGAGAGAGAGAGGGAGAGCCAGTTGTTTACAGCTGTCATTTGTATTTGGTGCTAAGAGATGAAATGAAACATGACAAAATATGGTAAGATGAGGAGGTGTTCTTGCACCGTGTGGTTACTTCTGCATGGCATTTAAAGCTGTGGGTGGCGAACTGCGGGTCATTTACTGGCTGGGTAGACTTGACAATCGAATTTGTCCTTGCAGTTTTCAAGTGAAGCAAACCTTGAATAGAAAAATGGCCAACAATCACAGTCCAGTTTAAAGGTTGACTCACCCAGATTACATAAAAACACGCCGTCTCTCTTATCTCTACTGGTATCTAGATAGTTTAGATAGTTTTGATTTCTGTCTCCATCCCAGTACTTTTTAAAGTTTTGAAAGTATAGATAGATCAGATTCAAAAACTCAACAGTAAAATCTTGGCTTCTAAATCATCGCCTACATGTCAGATTTTTCAGAGATTCGAACAGGTCTGATTGTCTAATTGACAGCTGTTTTCTACTGTTGGGTTCATGTCATATGGCATGGTTGGTAGAGATAGAAAAGATTCCCACGTTTACGACTTGCAAGCTTTCAATTTGGACAACTCAATACGGCTGTTTGATTGTAGAGTTGGTCATGTAAGGGTTAGAAATACCGTGCATTGACAATAAAGACCTATATCCATTACATCTGGGTTTAATTATCTTGAATGACAGACTTTGGCTGACATGAGGCATCCATGGCTGCTTGGTTTTCAGGCATTACTGGATTATAAAGAGGTAAGCCCGACATATCAGAGCTTTCAGAGAAATCAGAGTCTTCCAGTGGTAATTATGACTCGGATGTTGATGTGAACGCTAAGTCGGGAACTGGTTATTGCAGTAACTCTGATATGACATGAATGTGGCATAAACTGGCAAAGCAATTGAGCCAATGGCAGTTTTGTAGATGAGATTAAAAATGTCCTGAAATTACAAGCATGGATGAGATTGATGCAACTATACAGGCTGTTTTAAATCAACTTACAGAAATAAAAATTGGCATATTGCTTCCATGACAAATGTTGATTGCTCCTGGCAACATGTACTGCAGCTTCTGTGTCTACCAACAATCACATCAATTGGACGGATAACCCCATCTCTGTGTATTTCGTCAGTTTATTTGAAGCAGCAGGCCAGTAATTAGTTAAAAGCTGACTAGGTGTTAGGCTAGCATAGCAAATATCTGCAGTAATATCGGGATCATGCAATCAGAATGTCAAAACTACTGCAAAATAAACGTGGATTGTTTGCTCTTTATCCAATACCATTGACTGGTAGTCGACTTCAGTAACGCCATGAACCACAAACCATTTATTCATTCATTGTTGTCACCTCTACTGGAAGCTTATTTTGTGTTTTTGTTTCAGTTCTCTTGGCCATCGTAGTATTGGAGGGCAGAAATCTCAGATTGGGATATCTTAAAACCTGTAGAAATAAACACAAAGTATCTGCAAGGTACATATGTTTTCTTTGTGTTTCATAAATTCAAAAATGTGCTGTGTATATGGGAATATTGGAATTCTGACAGTGAGCCCATTAGACGATCAATGTAACTGAAACACGGGGTAAACGGTCACATGGCAATTCTCTAGTTAAAAAACCACACATGTACAAGCAAGCTGGAGAATTTATTCAGCTGCATTAGTCTTGGAGGTGCAGAGTGGAGGAATAGGGCAACTCTTAGAATAGCCTTATACAATATGTGTGTTTATGGAGGCTGGATGCCCACAGGACCAGCGTGAGGCATGGATAGAGACGCAGCCAGGGGAGAACTCATCTGTTCCTTGGCTCTTAGCTGTTCCAACACTCATAATGGCTCCGTCCCCTGGGCTGTGCAGCACTGAAAAACAACCTTGCTAATTCTCACACACACCATGAGGGAGGGGGGGACCCGTGGAGGGGAACGGGGGGAGAGAGTGGGAGAATGGGGGGGTGGGCGGGGGGATCCTGTGCTTGTATTCCCAAGTCCAACAGACCTCTTTTGTATTCAGGTAAGTTGGCTTAACTGGGAAAATGCTGATAACTCCTTGACACAAGGTCACACATTATATGCCATTAAAAAGCAAATACAGGTATGTGTAGTCCACGCACAAACACGCGCGTTCACGCGTACACACACACACACACACACACACACACACACACACACACACACACACACACAAGTTGACGGGTCAACAGAATTATGTATACCACTTGGTTTCATCTTCATAATCGCCTGAGGGCTTTGAGCAGTCAGGGTCACTGACACGATTATCCTATTATATTAGATAAAATAAAGCAGATGGAGAGAGGCAGTGAGAGAGGTGAGACAGGCAGGAAAGAGAAAGAGAATATTAAAAAGGCTCAGGCATGCGGGAGCGTCTCCAGGTACAGTACGAAGGATGTGCAGGAAATACAATGGATTACTCTGGCTACTCAGAAATTCTACCTCGGGAACAGGTGTGTGTGTGTGTGTGTGTGTGTGTGTGTGTGCATAAGTTTTGTGTGTGAAGGGTTGTCTGAGAGAAAGGTAGAAATAGAGAGATGGGATGAGTCATGTGGAGTGACAGTGAGAGAAGGGGATTTCAGTGTGAACTTTGAGTGTACATCTCATATATTTTCATCTGGCCTCAGGGAGAGCCGAGACTGGCTCCCTACTTCACTGTCAGCCAAGACAGACTCCACAGTGTGTGTGTGTGTGTGTGTGTGCGCGCCTGCATGCACAGGTGTGCACATGTTCACAGGTGATACATGTGTTGATGTGTATGTGTGTAAACTGGCACTGATGTATGGCGTCCTTATCTGTATCTCTTGTGCTTAGGAGACAGCAATCCTGTCTTAGGCTTATTTAGATTTTACTTTTGGTACTTTATACTGTGACTGTATTTGTGAATGTGCATTGTTTTGTATGTAGCCGACTGTTGGAGGTACAATTTCTTTTGGAGGACCTAAAAAATAAAACTTTGGCCACCCCTGTCAATGTATTTTTGGCCACTGGTCATAAAATGCAAACCCTTGTCCAACCAATCGAATTTGGAGCCGAATAAAACCAACAAAAGAGAATAAGAGGGGGAGAGGAAGAGGTCTGATGAAGGTCTAGATTACTAGGATTTAAAATTTTGAGCAATAAATCGGATTTATGGAGGGAGTATTGTGCCAAGCTTTTACTGTTGACCTTAAAATATTTTGAGTTCGTTTTTTTTAGGTGTACAGTGCGTTTCTAATGAAGGTAGAAAATGAAAAGCTGAGGTGATGAGAGCCACGTGTCAGGCATAGCATCTCTCCAATTCTGACGAACAGTCAGGAGAAAAATGCATTTAACTTTGAGTGACAGTCTGAAGATTAAAGCTTTTTATAAAAGATGTGAAATATGCAGACATTTTCTTGCTTTTAAACTATAGGTATTTTGCTGACAGAAACTGAAAACACTAGAATAAATCAGCACTTATGAATCATTGCATTTGGTGGTAGCTCAGTAAGAATAAATTTGGCGGGGATATGGAGGAAAGGAGCTCACACTCGAAACTTAACATGACAGCACCACATTTATTTTGGAAACCTCCTGAGCTAAATGAAAAAAAAACCCACACTAGAGTCTCCTTTTTCTAACTTTTTAAAAAATGTATTTTATTTTACTGTTTAATGCCACCAAAACACATTTTGTCATAATGCTCAGGCACAGAAAATGAGAAACAACAAAAGAGGCAAACCTGGTTTATCACCTGCCTTGCTGTGCTCTGTAATGGAATGCTATTCAAATCCCCAGCTCCCCTGAATACTCTGCTGCATGGCTGCGATCCAAAACAAAAACCTCCTTCACTGTACCCTTGACGCTACAACCCTAATGGTCCTTTTTGATGACGAGGCAGGGAAACAGAAAACACACCAATAGTCAATTCGTCTGACTGGCTCTCTGATGATGACTTCTGACGTGGGTGTTTGCCCAAGGGCAGCAGGTAAAGGGGAAGGTGGTGGTGGTGCTTCTGGAATGCAGCCCACTGTGTCGCTGGCATGTTTGACACATGCTGCAGTGCATTGTAATCAGCCTGGCCGTCACTCAGTCGGGCCCTGCGCTCTGAGCCCGCAGCATCAATTCAATCAAATGAGCTTTTATGATCGCCATGCCTCTGGAGGAAAGCCCTGAGCATAGGAACCATGTCAGTCTAATGTCTGACACACACTGACTGATCAAACAGCCACAGAGATAACAACTGAGCGGGGGCTTCAGCATGTGTTTCCGTGTGCGCGAGTGAGCGGATCAGCGTTGCAGAATACTTGACTGGAGCCAGAGTTGCTGTGTAAGAACTTCAGCCATTGATTGATGATAATGAGTCCTGCTTAAGAGCACACGATGGGGAAGAGGGAGGAAGTGAAAGAGAGGGGGCAAACTGAAAAATGGGTACTGAAAAAGAACGACATAGAGGAATGAAGACGAGAGGTGAAGCCACAGATGTAATATACGAGGAAAATTGAGTCGGAGGGTGAAAAAAGAAGAAAAAGGATGTGAAGGATGGAGCGGAAGAGAGTAAGCGAACAAGAGGTGCAGGAGGAGGAGGAATGAGGGAGAGGATGAGATGGGGGAGAGTAAAAAAAACCCCAGTGTTTTTGCAAAAAAAAAAAATCCCAGGCCATCTGGTGAGATGGAATTACATTAGCCATGCACATACAGCCCTCATGCTCCTGTCTCATCAACACATAACACAGGCTGAGATGGTTTATGTGCATGTGTGTGTGAATGTGTCTGCACGTGTGTGTGTGTGTGTGTGTGGGTGATTACTGTGAGCACTCAAAGTGAGGTTTTGACCTTGAAATTTTTACCAAAATCCAAAACCCCTTATCCATATTGAGCATTGATTTACACCAAAACCCTTATCTGGTCAAGCATTTACCGCACAATGGAGCATGTGAGGTATCCGTGCCCATAAACGCCTGTTCAAATTGTCCAAAGAGGAAAAAAGAGACATTAAGAGGACTGGGGGTGGCTAATGTTGGCAACTATTACCTCACATAAGAGCTCTCCCACAGTCCCATTTACTCAATATTTCATGCATGAATAATCCAATACAAGCAAAAGTGCAATATTTCCACCAGGGCCCCGGCTAGATTAGCAGAGGGGGTTTGGCACTGTCCCCCTGAGGACTCCCAGGCTTCTCCCAGGAACGTAGAGCAAAAGTAATCAGACACAAGGCACATCTTTCTTATCTCCTGCTCACTCCTAACAAGCACATAATTGCTAATATCTTTGCTGAGCTGGAGAACGGATACCCCGGAGACTGGCTATGTATATACAAGCTGATAGAGAGATGAGGACGGGTTGCTATAGGAACAAGGAAGCCTTAATGTGGTAATGCAGGGGGCAGGAGAGCAGCAGGAGAGAGAGAGAAATAGAGAGAGAGAGAAGGTTAAGAGGCCTGAAGAACTCTAAACTACAGTACTTGTGTGTAGCCCCCTTGAACTTTTTCTTTTATGTTTTATTGTTCTACAACAGTGAATCACAATGGATGTAATTAGGCTTCTTTGAAACTGATCTGCAGGGGAGACTATTTAATGTCAAAGCGAAAACAAATCTCTGCAATTTACATCAAATTAAGTTCAATTATGAAACAGGAAATAAATGAATAAGTATTCACTGCCTTTCCTGTGATAAACTTTATTCATTAATGGTGCAGCAGCCAGTTGTTTTCAGAGGCCGTATAATAAGCTAAATGAAGATCATCTGTTGAGTTTATAGCTGTGTCAGGGAGGTCCAACACGTACTTAGTACATTTCCTGCCAAAAACTGTATCATAAGGACATAGGAACATCCCATAAAGATCCAAGGCACAGTAAGTGAAACGTACCAGCCAGGGGAAGGATGCAAGGACATTTCCAGCATCCCTTAGAGTACAGTAAGATCAATAGTAGGAATTTTGGCTAGTGAAGTGTCAGAAAGCATGCCACAGACTCAGAAACTAAAAAACAGTAGCAGAGAAACTGAGCTTCCTGGCCATTACACTTCTACTCTACACTGCTACTTCAGTCAGAGGCACTTATGTCAAGGAGCTGAGCATTTATAGCAAATGGTACACAGTTATATTGGGTGGAAAAGGCTCTGCTCTTTGAGAGAACGAGTATTCTGCAGAGAAAACTGATTCCCCCTTAATAAACACATATTTGAACATTAAATTTGAGCCAACTGTGTTGAGTGCATCAGCAGAGTAATTGTGAAAAGTGTCAGTTTATAATACCCACGCTGTACACCTGCATGAATATGAAATGCATTCCAACAATTATTGGGTTTTCAAACATTTACATGTAATGTAAGTTAAGATATGGTGTAAGTTCTGCATCCCACCATCTCCATCCATGGTGGCATCATGCTGTGGGGGCGCATCTCTGCAACCCTGAAAGAATGCAGCAAAATAAAGTGAAATACTGGTGGGGAAACTTACTGCTGTCTGCAGGAGAACTGTGACTTAGGAGAAGATTTTTCAGCAAGACAATGACCCCAAACGTAAACATTTATTCATTTGGCAGATGCTTTTGTCCAAAGTGACATACAACTGAGCTACAATCGAAGCCACAGTGGATCAAGTAGAAGCCATCAAGAATAAGTGTCACAACACAAAAAACAGAAAGTGAAAACTGCACAGGAATTACTTAAAAACAAAACTGCTAATAAGTTTTTTTATTTGTACTTAATTTAAATCATGTAGTAGATATTTATTTTCACTTTGACATTATTTTTTAGTTGATCAGTGTAAAAAAGAAAACAAAAAAGCTTAATTACATCTACTGTGATTCTGTGTTGTGAAACAATAAAACAAGAAAAAGTCCACGGGGAGCGTAAGTTGCAACGGAGTCGGGAAAGAGTGATAGACAGCCGGTAATTAGGGGGCAGAAATAGAGAAAGTGAGCAGGAGAAAAGCAGCGAGAAGGAGTGTAAAAGACAGATACCTCAAATTTACAATAAAAAACAAAATAAAAAACTGAGCTCTGAAAATACATATTCCTATTTTCATCAATATTAAATTCACATTGTATTCACTACCACGGTGTGTGCTGCACATGTACAAGCTTTTTCTTGTAAAATGCATTTGTCGGGTCATCAAAATACATCAGTGAGGCTTTTATTGAATTGAGAGACTGTATCGTTCTTACACTGCATTACTGGATTACCAGCCAGCTATCTGTAATGTCAGCTTTTGTACTGTGACATGAGAAAAACCGAGGCCATAACTTATGTGTGTCACATTATGTTGGCCGAGCTCTAATCATTCTTTGATGCCAGAGGCGCTTCGTTCTGCCTCCCCCTCTGCGTCTTTATCTGTCTCTCTCTCTCTCTCTGTCTTTCTCTCTGTGCCTGTGTGTTTGTCTCTATCTGCTGCTCTTTATCTCTCGTTTCCTCCTCTCTGTCTCTCTGTAATGGTATTTCAATAGGACAGATAGCCACAGGAATCCAATACGCAGACCGTCTAATTGAGTCTTTAATAGGCTGTCTGATGTCTGCTTGCTGCTAGTTCACACTGAGAGAGACAGAGAGACAGAGTCGCACTTCAAACAACACAACCACCGCCAGCTGGACTCGCCTTGAAAGGTCACTCTACATAGCTGGATCAACAGCATTACCATGTTTTTATTTCTTTTATCGTCTACTGTAGAGAATATGTTGTGTGGTAATCTTTCTGCTTTGCTAAAAAAGAGATGCTGACTGAGAGTCGATCAGAGAACCTGCTCATTAGCGCTGCGTTCATCCTTCAAGTTTTGGTGTATTGATTTAATATTTACCCCCATGTGACAAACTCAAAGTTAGAAAAAGAAGTTAATAAATGCTGTACTTTCATTGCAACAGTTTAATCTCAAATTTAAATGTTTGTTTAAAAACTGACACCTACTCTGATAAAAATTAAGTTAACTTATGAGTTGACTTGAGCTCTTGGAAAATAGGTTATATTTTGTGTGTGCCCAAAATCACTCCCTCTTTAACTCAATCACTACTCCCCATATAATAGGCTATAATTCCGCACAGTGGTAAACTTCCCATTTATAAAATTTGATGCACTGCATTGTGGGATTGTTAGCAGTAGTGTACATGCCATGTACACCCACTCATGGACCCACTCACAGAAAAACAGCTCCATAGTGCTACTGGTCATAGTGCTCAAAAACTCTTAATGTTTGTTTAAACTTTGTTTCTTCCTGCCATTCATGACAGTTTAAGTCATTTGACAGTTAATCTGTATTTGTGTGAATCCAGTTTTGATTCATTTTCACAACACCTGTGATTGAACATTTGTTTATGGTATCTCATCTTTTTCTTAATTGCAATCAAATAAGAAAATCAAATATCAATTTTTCATCCAATACTCTTTTCGCAGTTTCACAATTGCTTCCAGTAAAGACTTCAAAGACCAACTGCTATCTTCACCTTTTATTATAAGTGTGTGTAAGTCATAATGATAGTTATGTGTAGCTATGATAGTGCACCAGGACTGTAAAATGTAGTGACAATCCCAACTCAGGGTGCATTACTAGCTTTTTCCAGAACTTCATCACGCGGTCTTCAGCAGTGGATGGAGTTTGCTCAGTTGTCAGTTTTCTGTGTGTGACTTGGCTCGTAAATACATTATAGAGCTGTTGATAACATCCCAGATAGAAGTTGAGCAGCCAAACAATCAAAACAAATGCAAGCAAAAATAAAAGATGGAAATGACGCACAAATCTAATGTAGAGAACGCCACTCTTTTCTTAGAAAGAATTACAAGTCAACCTACAGAACCCATATTTTAATATAGAGTCCACAAATTCAGACAGATATATCTTATGCTTGTTATGTAATGAGGATGACTGTGAGTGGATGATTCAGGTTTCCAGTCTGTTACAAAAGAATACTGTTTGTTTCTTTGGATGGCTCAGAGATTACACTCTCCAGTGTGTGTTTGGATCATTGCTGATATTGTTTAAGTCAGTGCAGTGTTGCTTCATTTGCCTAATGATATAAGACTGCTTGTGATGAGTTAAAAGGTGAATACAAGACAGCTGTAATAAGACAAGTTACTGATGTTGGAAAGGATTTAAAGACAAAGTCATTCTCTTTGATTCTCTTTTAAATGTAGATTTTTATATGAGTGCATGTTCATGTGCGAGTAGATGTATGTTAACCTTTTGTGCATGTGCATGGGAAAGTACGTGCTAACCAGCGCTGACTATATTCTATCTGCATAACGGTGGGATATAATTAACATCTTCACCTGGCTCCTGGTTTGTTCATTTAAAAAGCCTAATTAATCACAGGGACAACGTTGGGACTGGAGTCAGAGCCACCGAGCGTGAAATTACCTTTCTCAGAGACTGGGCTCAAACATCCATAAACAGTGATCCTGCCAGCCTACCCTCTGTACCCGACTCTGCCATTCTTTATCTCACACTATGCGCGGCCTTGGAAGGAGGGAGCGGGGAGAACAGGAGCAAGAAAAGGCCAGCACAGGTGGGAAACAACGTAGATGGATAGAAACGAAAGCAGGAGATCCGAGGTGGGTTTCTTTGTGATGTCCAACCACGCGGGCAGAGTCATGCTGCGTAAAAATAAAATTAAGTGGTGGGCCAGGTATCTGGAACACCTACTCTGAGTGAGCTCTCTGGCCAAATCAATAACTTTGAACTTTCCAACACGGGAGCAGAGAGAAACTCTTTTACATCAATAAACGCGCGCTATCATATCCATCTGCACTCAACACCAGCAGCAGTTCTGGGAGTAGCTTGCATGAATCATGCAGGACGCCCACTCTCCTAACCTGTCTCTCTCTACCTACCTGCCCACCCGGCAACCCCCCCGCCCACCATGAGCCGCCGTCAGCATCAACTGCCTTTGTACTTAACCTCACACATCACAGCTAACTCATATATCAATGTTGTGTTGAGACAGCGGAGAAGGGATACGTGCCTATTTCTGGCTCAGTAGGAGTGGATGATGGCCACTTTGTGTTTGTGTGTGTGTGAGATGTTGTTGAACTTTATGAACACTTTGGAAGCGCTGTCTGTATATTCAGATCTCTGACACTGAGTCACATGACAGCACATGCATGGAGCCAGACAGACACATGCACACAACAGTACTATTGACATTTCTTGCCAAATGTATAAAAATTGGCATTTCATGGGTTGAAAATGACTACTGTTTCAAATCAGCCCTGAACCTTGCAAGGCCAATGCTGACATAGAGTCAACCCGTTTGGGACCTGTCTACGTCATGAAATTTATATAACAAAAAGGCTCTAATCAGTGTCAGTCAGTCTCTTTCTTTGAATTTGAGGGTGGAGTTACATTTTAAGGATTTAGCTACTAACTGATATCAGCTAGACTCCAGCCTTCTGTTCATAATTCTGGCCTTGTGAGAGAGGTGAGGCTTTGCTCATGCGCGCATTTGCAGCTGCTTTAAGAGCGTGAAATGCAACAAGCACAAGAGGACAGAAATGCAGAAGACGTGATACTGTGGTGCGAGTTTGTTTCACGGATTTCCCTTCATGTAAGCATGCTTGTTGATGAAAATTTCATTTCATTTACAGTAAAGGTGTCAGTGCGCTTCAAACAAAGTGCTTGTCAGACCTTCCAAAAAGCAAAAATACGACAATCACACCTGCTTCACGCAGCGATTTCCCAGTTGAGTGTGGAGGTGAGAAAGTATGCAGGATTTGAACTTCTCTCTCAAGCTGTCGATTTCATTCTTTACACAGCTTCTTCCATCACTTTTCAAGAGTACAACTGAGTGCAGCACCATGAATGCCTCTAAGGAGAGACAGTGTGTCTGCGGCATTATCCCTATACATACAATTCATTGTGTTTCGACCTTCTCGACGACTCCGGGCTTCTTACAACGCCTTCAAGAATGTCCTTTCGGAGCAGCTAACACCTTTGCCTTTGGCCATATTTGAGAGGCACTTTGTAAGAACTAGTTTGTTTGAAGCATAGGGTACCATTTAGAGCCTTAGTTTTGTTAACAGAGGCCCAAAGGAGGATTGTCATTTTGCTGTTTCGAAAGTCCCCGCACCTCCTCAGTGGAAGCCAAATGCATTGACTGAAAGTTATCTTAATTTATTCGCTGAACTGGAATCAGCAATATATTGCTTCTTTGCTAGTCATCTTTGTATTTCTTTGGGCATTTTATGTCTTTATTAGAGAGCCAATAGTAGAGATGAAAGGAAATGAGGAGAGTAAGCAGGTCTTGTTTTACAAGTAATCATACTGGTGTATATAGTATATCCTTTATTGATTATAAGGATTTTCTTTCTTTCTTCTTTTTATATTGTCAATATTCTTGGGCTGAGTAACTAAAAAGTTGATCTCGCTAGAAGGTTGCAAGTACCGGTCAGGTCATGTCCAGTGCATCTTGAATTTTGGAACCTTTGTTTTTTTTCTGCCACAATTAACGGATGTTTTGAGAGGATGTCAAGACAATGTTTATTCAACAGCAAAGACTGCTCGGTAGAAACTGAAGAATCGTTTTTGCATCTGTGCGTGAGGGCAGTAAGAAAACATTTGAAGACACGACACACCAGCAATTTGGTCTCCACAAAGTTGTCGGACCCCACGCTGTGAGTGGGCTCCCGGTGTTGGGACCCCACAAATATAGAAACACAAGACACACACACAGTAAAAGATACCATACTTGCCTCCATGCAACATGCATTTGAGCCAAGAAAAGACACACAGAATGACACACACAGACAGAGTTGCAGACACACACAGAAAAACATAGCTTCAGGTCAGAGGGGACTAACATTCCAATCTTCTGTACAAATTTGAGATGAGCAGTGTGTTTTGCTGGTCCTGTGGGAACTGGCACAGATAATTAATTTGGTTTCATAAACTTCTGTTACCACATACTGGCCGACTGGGAGCTCAGAGTAAACAAATATTTAAATGATTACATCCAGACGTCGTCATTCCCAGGTAACCCACATGGAATAATCATGTGTATATGCTTGTGTGTGCATATATATGCGTAGTCGTGTGCGCATGTGTATTCAAGTGAGTGTGACTGTGTGTGCATGTTTGTTAGTTTTTTCGAGAAGAGAAGGCATACGTCGGCTGCTGCTGACTTCCCAGGGAAATCAGAGCACATACAGAAAGAGAAAGAGGGAGGGTGGAGGGGTGGGGGTGTGGTACAAATAAATAAATTTGTTGAGAAAGGGAGGGGAGCGGGAAAAAGAATTAGGAAAGAGGAGGGAGAGGCAGCGAGAAGGAAAACGAAAGGCAGAGATTCAGGGAGTAAAATGTTGACGCCAGTCTGCTCGCTGGCAGCTGACAGGCGGAGAATGTGGGCTGGTTTCTGGGTTGCAATCAAATCCCTATAAACAGAGTGATCATTCACTCTGCCTAAACTCAACTGCATTACTGCCAACCAGTAAGGACACACACCAGTACTTTCTCTCACACACACACACACACACACACACACACACACACACACACACACACACACACACACACACACACGAAGTTGTGAAAACAGATAGGTAGGGCTTACGGCAGGGTTTGTAGTCTGTGCACGTTGCAAATCTTTGCACCCATAACATATACGCATAAATGCACTCACGCAGACCGGAGAGTAGAAAGTGACGAGTGGAGGAAGGAAATGACAAGAAATATAAGAAAGAGAGAGATTAAGTTTAATCCCTATATTCCCAGGGGGGTCAAGAGTGCTCCAATGTGTCTGTCTTTGACTGTATAGAACGGCGTGATATTTCAGAGGTGATGTAGGAGTTGCGACTTTGTTGTTGTTAATGTCTGATAAGCTGCTTAGCAGTATAATATTCAGAGAAATATTCAAAACTTTGCAGGCAGGCGGTTTAGAATAACAGGATAAGTGGAGAACTTTTGCACCCCAAGGATGGAATTTACCTTTTGATCTCAGTAAGAGGCGACAAACACCTGAGTGTGTGTCTGCATGCACACTCAAAAACAACCACGTTTGCTTCTCTGTTTGCACAGTCACAAAAAAAAAAAAATCATTGGGCTGCACGTCAGAGACGATCAAGAATTTCTTCCATCTCAGTCTGGACCAATGAGCTGGAAGCTTACCTGTGCACTTACTCCACTCAGAGAGAGAATCAGCGAGCATGGAAACACCAAGTCAGGGAAAAGAAAAACTCTCATTGACTTCACATGCTTCTCAATGCGTCTGCCTCAAGGTCCTGCTGTCCTCAACCAGCTGCTCGCTTTCTCCCCACTGCCATCAGAAGCTGATACAGCGACTGTACTCTGAAGGAATGGGTTTGTTTTCTCCATATGTGCCACAGGTAGCTGCTCATGTGACTGCTTGCTCCTGGAGTACAAGGCCTGCAAGAGCTCGCTGATGGACTGATGGATTGTCTGACTGATACCAGTAGGCAGTTTTCAATGATAACGATGTCAAACGTTTTACATGTTTTCTTTAAAACCATGGGTCCTTCATTTCAGACAGAGGTAGACAAAAGCAGGCTTCTCGTTTCTAGCTGGCGACGACTGATTTTTCCAGCTGAAATTACAAGTATCACTAGAAGATTTTATCAGCTGCATTTTTAGCAAACTCATGGAAATACAGTATGTTAGCTATTTAAGCTTTTAAGCTATTTCCATAAAAAAAGACCCCCCTCCCCAAACTCTTTAAATGAAGCGTATCTCTAACTATAGCTATAATTGGACAATCGCTGTTCAAGGGAGGGTTTTAGCAAACAATCAACTTTTAAGTACACACGCCCAGACAAGAGGATCCTTCTTGTTGCCCGTTTATCAGTAAAATGTGGTTACATTTTCAACACCTGTCCTAAAGACTTTCTCATCAAGGACACCTTGTACGTACTGATTGATTGACAGACCTTGGCCTGTTCCTCGCGTCAACAGTTGACACCTCCACCATGAGGTCAGTCCAACATCTGCTCTTGTGCGAGCGAGAGTCACCGCCAACATATCATTTTTACCAAAAGCAGCACTTGCAGAGAGAAAGAAACCCCCCTTCTCCTCTGCTCTATGAGTCTTTGAGTGTTTCAGTTTAAAGATAAAGAATTCTGGGCTGTGGATTCGGGTGGGTCCATCCGTCTCGCTGTCTTTGGGCGCTGCAATGACAACGCCTCCATTGTCACAGCTGAGAAATGGTTTCCCACTATTTGCATTTTTATTGATGCTCCAAATTGCAAATAGCTTTCCCCTCCTTCTGTCTTTGTCTTTGCGTTGAGGAGAAAAAAAAACCCTCATTTGTTCAAGCAGGCCCTATATAAATCACTATAGCAGAGTGAAGTGAACTGAACTCATCTCTGAATAAAACATCAGGTTGCAGACAGAGCACACTGGAAACCGTTCTATCTCTTAGGCTTTTTTTATTTATTTATTTTTTGCTCTTTGAAATTTGCTGTATTCTGCAGAGCTGGGACTAAAACTGAAGGGGGAAAAAAACACAAAGACAGTGCTGACACAGATTACATTCACAGCTCAGGTTTTGGAGTTCTTCTGTCAACCCAGTGTCAAGCACATTTAACATGTACTACATTTAATAAGGGGCAACACAGTAATTGGTCAGACACATTGATTGCCTGGCTGTTTGCTGCACAAGTACAATATGGATTGGGCCATTAGCACGGCCACTACCCTGTGGTAACAAACAACAGCATCTGCACTCTATATGAGAGTGCAATTACTTATCAGTCAGTGAATTACTGTGAAATCCGAGTCACACACCTCTCTTTCTTTCCTCTTGTCTCACTTTCTTTCAAAATGAGCGACTGCGAGCAGATGAAATTTCATTGTTTATGTATTTATTCATTGTGAAGCAGGGATTACTGACTTTACAAGGTCATTCAAACAGATGAGTGAATACTCTATTGACTGAAATGTAAATACGGGCTCATACTGGGCTCCAGTCACACAGCTAGAGGTACAGCAGCTGTCTTCGTTGTCCTTCATTGTCAGCCAGAGGAGCAAGTGTTTTCCTTAAACTGCTGATTAAGTTGCTCCAGCCTCCATCAGGGTCTGGGGATCTTGAGAAATGGAAAACCAGAAAATGAGATGTTGATATTGATTGTACAATCTAAAACAGAGAGCACCTTTCAGTTTATATTAAATTAACTGACAGCCATACAGTAGCCAATTTCACACCTGTAACCTTACTGGTAAATATTATGGAAATTTTCTGTAAAAGAATTATGTCTGAATGTGAAATGGCGACAGATTTGGTGCCGGGGAACGCTTGTTATCATTTATAGACCATTTCCTTATTCTTTTTTCTTCTTCCCATAGATCGATAATACTCTCAATTTTATTGTTTATTTATTTTTGTTGTTAGGTGAGGTTTCTTTTCTGCAGCCATGGTGTATAGTTATGAATTATGAAGTGTAGGTGTGCACAAATTTCTATATTGTTACTATATATACATTTCTATATATCTTGTTTTATGTGTTATGTTTTTGGATTTTGGAGTTTTATTATTTGTTTTCACTGTAAAGCACTTTGTAGCTTTGTCTGAAAGGTTCTTTATAAATAAAGTTATTATTATTACATTGTAAAGGCCACAACAGAGACACTGACACATTTGGTCTATATTTTTGATGAGATTGTATTCAGGTGAGTGCACACTCCTAGTAAGTGCATTTAGCCTCCTGTGTTAAGTTCCTGTGCCCCCACCCAAACTAGATGGAAAAATTAAATCAAATATTGGTCTTAAAGTAAAGAAAATTTCCTTATAACTACTTGAAAATTTGAGTAGAAAGCTGTCAAAAAGGGCCTGGGCGTAACAGATAAGGTTGGCAATATTCTTTATTTTTGTTACTGTCAGCAAATCACAAAAAGACAAAAATACAGCAACATGTACGTCCATCTCTCAACACTTTTCAACTTCCCCTGCCTGTCTGGATCATTCATTCCTACCGAAATCTTTAAAAGGTTTCACAAATATACAGTATACTTTTATTTTTAAGAAAGACATAATCTCCTAAAACAGCTGTAGTTTTTAGCAAATGTTACTCAAACAGGAGTAAATAGTGAATTTCAGCTCTCTTCAGCTGTGCATTTGGTGCATTAGTGAGTTTTTATGGCAGCAGGATGATGTATGTGGGATTGACTCAAAATAAACTACATGTTACAGGAACATGTCACCCAGTGTGACGGTGTGGCTCAGTGATGTGATGTGAACAATGGAGCTCTATGACAGAGAGGAATAAGTTATACCAAGCTTTGGTTATATAGGCAATACGTGTTAGTAGGATCAATTCATTTGTGGTTTTGGTTTATGTGGGATTTGTTGACAATAACATGAAAACAGAATTTAAATACTGAAATAAATACAGATTGTATGCATGCAGAAGTGATGTTAAAAGATGTGTTCATGACAGAAGAGCTGGCCTCATGAATCGGATACATGAATCAGAAAAAAATCTGAGCTAATTACTAAACTGAAAAACCTCACGTTAAAGTTATTTTTTTGTCCACCATGTCAACATGGAAGATTAAAATATTTTCAGCTCCACCAGTCCAGTTGAGCTGCAGGTGTCAGAGGTGAGAACAAGCAATATGTTGTTGTTGTTAATATGACAAAGCTTGTTATTCCTACGTGTGAAAGGGGCTATTGAGATCGGTTCAGAGTGACAAACAAACAATGCAATCCTTCCTGTCTGCTTTTCGCTGATCCACCCATCCTCTCATCTCAGTGTTCTGTCAAATCCTATCCCGCTAAGCTCCTCATTCCCTTCATCACATCCTTCTTTCTTCTCTTTTATCATCCCTTTGACATCTGCACAGAGGGGGCAAAATGGAGTCATCTGTCTGTCTGTCAGAGTGAAAGGTCATTAGCCGGTGAGGGGGAAAGGACAGGACGGGGTGGAAGGACGCCTCAAGGTAATTAGAAAGTGACCAGGCACACATCAGCTTCAAAAATGTATACTACAACTACTATAATACCTTCATTCTTTTAAAGATTAGCACCAAGTCAATTGAATTTAAGGCTAAAGTTGTCAAATTTGAGATGAAAAGTCTACATGGTTATACTTCCTGGGATCTGAGACGATCTCCAGATAATGTGTTGACTATGTGATCTTTGATAGTGAAAAGATATGTTATAAGTCAGCTAAATTTCTGCCACAAACGTTGTATCTTGCAGTGTATGAAAGTATCTTAAATGCATTTTTATTGCAAACTAAGATGTGGAATCAATCTTTCAGCTGTTGAAAAAACCACAAGGTCCATTTAGTGGCAGTTTAATACAGTACAGTATAATCATATCACATGAGTCTCAACAGCATACATTGTCATGGAATTGTAAATGTTCAAATTTCAATTTTTCTGATCACTTTATAGATTAATCTTTGATGCACATAATGTGATATGATCAAAAGCTACAGTACAGCTACTATATGGACCATGTGGTGAGACTGTTTTCCCAACTGCTGTTTCAAAGGACAAGAACGAACCGTGAATGTCGGTTTTTAAGCCAAAATTGACGAGAAGTCTTTAAAGTGATCTCTGAGAAATGTATGGGTTGCTAAGGGGTGCTGTGACCCTGTAAACCAGGATTATAACGCCATATTTTTAAAGAAAGAGCTTTTTTTTTAAAAATGAACTGTTTCTATAAGGTTATCTGAGCCACGACACCTGTCAAGTTTCCATCAAAATGTAACTCAAATTTTAACTTGATTTCCAGAAAATCTGCAAAAGAAAATGCGAATTAATGTGCGTTTTCATCCACTTCTGTTATGTGAATATTAGGAGTTGAGTGCATTGAGATAAACTGTTGGTGGCGTTAATTCTCCAATCGGGTTTGTTTTTATCTATACACTACCTTTTCCATCTCAGCCAAGCATAAAAATGTTAATTTTCATTTTATTTGAAAAAAATTCCAGCCAGGTTTTTTTAATGCACAAATTGAAAATGCGCATAACACAGGTGGATGGAAGTACAAGGACACTTTTGATCATTGTTTATGGCAGAAAAATGTGACACTTTTGGTCATTTGTATTCACCCTGCGACCTCTCCTCGGCATTCATGGACAGTTAGATGTGGGTGATATCACATATTTGTTCTGTGTTATCCCTCAAATACAAATCCTCGTCGAGATGGAATAAAATGGCCGCGGCTCGTTGGAACGGCAACATCGGCAGATTCTGCTTTGCACCTGATAAAAACTTTACATCGCCTCCTCTACAAAGAGGATCAGTGTGATTCCTTTGAGAGAGAGAGAATGTTGAATTCAGCCCCAACATGTGCAGAGCACTTCTGACATGTTCACGCTTACATGGATAAATGTGTTGTGTAACCAATAAACCATCTGTTTGAGAAAATGCCAGATAAATACTAGGTAAACAGTGGATGTGACGATGTAAAAATGAATTGAATTAAGAAAGGTCTGTGGGAGCAGACAGTGAGTTAATTGGATAATTGGTCCGTGAGGTAGAAAAGAGGACGTGGTGTTGAATAAGAGAACAAAGGTGGAGAGCTAAAGAAAGGTAAAGAGCAGTGAGAGGAAAAGTGGTGAGGAGAACTGAAAAGAAAGAACGGGGTGAAGTACAGAGATGAGTTCATGGATGAAGGCTGATGAAGGGTGAGGGGAGAGCGGGTAAAGAGTGGGAGGGGTGATCCCTAATCTTGTTGTTTTTCTGCCTATGATGTCTCCTGTCAAACCCGGTTTGCCCCACGCTTGTCTGAGTCCACAAACACAGCACGCCACTCTCTTTTCCCATGCAACTCAGCACTATTGTCAACCTGCGCCATCCCAGCCCCACCAACAACCCTGTTCTCACAAAAGGATAACACTCACTGAGAAGGCTTGACACACACTGAAGGACAAACAGACACAGTCCAACCTGCAACACCAGCAACTTTTCCAAATCGACA
The DNA here is from genome assembly GCA_005408345.1 of Macquaria australasica. Classification (NCBI taxonomy): domain Eukaryota; kingdom Metazoa; phylum Chordata; class Actinopteri; order Centrarchiformes; family Percichthyidae; genus Macquaria; species Macquaria australasica. The sequence continues at coordinate 54,096 of SEMN01000482.1, read as the reverse complement.
CACTTTTTAATGCAGCAGCGACACTCTGATAGCACCAGAAGCTGTGATTGCTTACTATGAGTGTTTGTGATCCAGGAAGAGTGAGAGAGAACAACAAAGAAATTAAGATTTACTGGGCAGATAACATGGGGGAAACTGAGTATGTGGATTCCAGAGAAAGGCCTTATCAGCATTCACTATCCTCTATTACAGGTAGCAGGGGAAAGGGCACTTGGATATGTAAGGTGCGTTTCATTATTACCACAACAACAGCCCCCCCTACTGGTGGGCAACAGAACAGCAGGTGAGCTTGTGTCTGTGATGTGAAATAAATCCACAGGTGTGTAGGGGTGTGATGCTGTGCTGGAAGAGGACGGGAGCAAAAATAGTTAATTTAACTGTTTTTGTTTGTTTGTGAGAACCATTCAATATGATGATGTAACACTCCTGAAACCCTTATTATTTATCATTAATATATCCCATTGATAATGATGCAATTAAGGTATTTTTAATGGGATGTTATGGGGATAATCAATGGATACTGTAAATTAATGGGTTATTATATATCACTGGTATTTTAATGAACTATATGCATGGTTTAAAAGCACATTAAAATTGTTCAAAACAAACAAACAAACAGCAGCAACAACAAAAACTTCCACCATCCCTGAATCCACCTTAATTGAGAAATAAATTAAGGCGGTAATTAAGTCCCTTCTAAATTCAAAGATGGTTTTCATAGTCAATTACTGGTCAATTGGTCCCTTTTCACCCCTTGAAAATGTCTTAGACTGTGCATATAATCCACTAAAAATACCTTTATTTTTATAATACATTCATTTATCCATTAACTATCCCTGTGTTTAGGGTGAACCCCTGAATTAGCACCTGCATTGAAAGGTCATTTTAAGGTATAAAATAAGGTATATGTAATATTATTTCGTAAATTGTAAGGGGTTATGGGGTTAAAAAACTCTAAACTGTGCATATAAGCCATTAAAATACTTTGATAGTTGATCTGTTAATTTACCAAAGAATTTAAAGGTTTATTTGTCACATACACAAAAATATGTCTAAAGATAGAGGGTGTCATATGCTGTGCAGACTGTAAAGCCCCTTGAGGCAAATTCTGTGATTCGTGATATTGGGCTGTATAAATAAAACTGACTTGACTTGATTTGACGTGTAGTGAAATGCAATGTGGCATGTTCTTGAGTCTCTGCTAAAAGACTACTGTGATAAATAATTATTAGAAAAAGAGTATAAGAGTTGTAAGCTATACAATGCATTTTGGGTTTGTGTCAAATTAATAAAACATTTATCAAAAAAACAAAACAAAAAACAAAATCATTAACCCCAAATTTTAGGCATATATACCCGAATACTGTTTGGAATACAAAACCCTTAAAATATAATTAATTTTCAACTGACAATTCTGAAAATGCAGAAATTAACGTAAACCAAAATCCCAACTATCCAAATTGGTTTCTTAAACTAAAATCTCAAATATCACCTTCTTAGTATTTATTGGGAAATATGAGACAAACAGCATTATAGCAGAATATTAGAAAAAACTTTGCTTGATTAAAAATAGCCAATTATACATAGGACAGAAAATCTCAGAGTGAACAGCCATCACACGTCTCAATTCAGCTTCAGGTTGAATAAAGAAAGCAAAAAACAAAACAAAACACAAAACAAAACACAGGGCTTAAAATGACCTCACTAATTAAAAGTAGACACACACAAAAGGTCTGAGGAGCCACCAGCCAAGTCAGTGTGACCTCAGCTTCAGTAGAAATATATCACAAATAAAACAAGGCCATTGGGATAAGTAACGGCGGTTAAATGACATCACCGATCAATAAGACACTCACACCTGAGCCATCATGGAAAACTGTGAGGGGGGAAAAGTTGTTATCTCTTCACTCATGCTACAACTGGCAATATGTTTCTTTCCCTCCCTTCGCCGTTATTGATTTTGTCATCCAACAGACGGAGACAACCAGACTTTCAATCTGTCAGGTTAAGCAGATGCAGAGAGGACATTAAGAGGAAGTAACAGAAAAGTCAAGATGGGGAATGGACCCAACAAGTAGTCTGATGCTTCTAAATGCTCACTTGCCCTCCATAAGCATTATTATAAGATAATTTTATTAGCTTAAAATATGTGATATAACGTATGTGGCCACTAATGGCCACTAATGATGCTCTGTAAAGGGTTCATCCTGCAGGTTAATTAAAAAAACTTGGTGAAGAGAAAAGGCAATATCACACTAGAAGAGGATTTATACCAAACAACGGGATTTTTCCACAACCTGGCAACTCGACATTTCTTATTAATGGTTTATTACTAACCTATAAAGCATTAATAATTGGTGTATTACCTATTAATAAAGCCATTAGTTACAACTTTGAAACCTGTGTATTGTATGCAGACCAATTCAGTGTCAAATGTACAGGACCAACATCCTGAACAAAGTATGTTTGTCCTTTGGCTGAGTTTTGTGGTAAAAAAGAGTTGAACTAGAGGGCTGAAGTGTCTGTGTGGTCCTCAAATAAGCATGCAACAGATCACTGGCTTGTTCTGAGTCCTTTGATGTCTTCAGTGCCCAAGGCTGCAGCTCTCTTAAAGGAATAATCAGTGACATTTAACTGCCTTGTTGTACAAAATGAACATAATACAATCAGGGGATTTGCAAGTGCGGAACAATGCCTGTCGCTCTACTGCGACATCAGTGCTTTCTCAACGAGCAGTCTGGTCCATCCTCTTATTTATTTATTTAGGAAGAAGCGTTTACTGTGAATGCTATAACCTTAGAAAAAAGAAAGTCTGCCTTGGCTTAGCCCTGCTGCAAAATCTTTCATTAAACGAGAAAACCACAGTCATATCTATTCTCCACATCTTCTTGCAGTGATCTCAAGTGGGAGTTATCTGCTGAAAAGAAGACGATCATTTGCGCTGTACGGGATTCCAGCGGACAAAAGACGATAATAAAACAGTCTTCATCAAAGATGCCACCTTCATGGAGATAATGGGACACAGCAACTGCAGGAACTCACCGTGAACTGAATCAAACAATTACTGTACGCCGACTGTTTCCATTCATGTCACCAAAGCGCCGTCTCCCTGGCAACTAAAAACAGGTTCTGAACTCACTTTCCTCAGATGCAACCTTGGGTGGAAACATACCTTCTTGAAACAGATACCAGGAAATGGCTGTGTAAAAGTGTATCTTACTCTTATTGAGAGTGAAGAGTGATACTTACTGACTTCCGCTGTGAATCAGAAAAGTGAAGTGGCAATATTTGGACAGGAACAGAACGGCAGGTCACAAGAGCATTCCTCTCAAGTGCTTATCCACATCTGCAACCTGTCACCATAACAGCAGATATCTAACAGATGTTCCACTACTTCCACTACTGAAGAACTGGATCACCTTGAAATTCATCAGGTCATTTATTGAGGCACATCAATTAACACCCGTAGCACACACTGGACGTGTCATACAGAGAGAAGTAGGTGCAGTAGCCAGGATGTGTTGATCCGGGTAGAAAATGTGATAAAATAACCTTTTTCCAATAGAGCTGACACACGTAAAACCATGTTAACTCATCTGGACACGCCACTGTCCTATTTCCTGGTGTCCATGCGCATTAACTGACGAGTCAGTTGTGTGCTAAGGGTGTCAGTTGACTCTGGGCTGATGTGTGTTGTACTTTAGTTTTTTAGCTCCAAAGCCTTATCAGATAATAGTTGCATGTCCTATCTGTATACTCTCACAAAGTCCATTAAGGATTGTGAGCCATTCTGTGATCCTCCCTGCTATTAAGAAAATAACAGGATATTCAAGCTTTCATCTCCAGATAACATGAATGATCTCGAGGAATTGAGGCACTGGTCTCAAATGCAACCTCATGCCAGCATTACTTTGTTAATGAAGTGGTTCATTAACAAAAGCCCTTAATGCTCAAGTTGCCCTGTCAAATGTGAGCATCATCCAATGTCAAATTTCCATAACATAAACGGCATGACAAAGTGTAACAGGAGCCTGTGACACAAAATTGTTTCCATGTGTTTTCAGGGCAAAGGATGTTGCCTTCAGTACCTTGTTGACTTCTTCATTTAACCGGTTCAGTTATGGCTGCATCTTCTCCTCTTACATTCCTCCATCCCCTGCTTATCATGGCTCGTTGGTGTACAAGGTAGTTGTGCAAGAAAACCACAAATTATTGTGTTGTATGTTTGCATGGATGTCAATTTATTTGCATTAACAGCAATGTATAAAAGGTGACTAGTCATTATGAAGAGATGACAACAGCAAGTGTTGACATAGAAACTGTGTGTTCATTTACAAATGTACTTACCCACTCGGTCTATTTGAAAAGAGACAGGGATTACGCTCTCTGCCCCACATGTACGTCCACCTGTTATCACCTGACTGAGATTCTATACTCACCTGCGGATGAAGGCCACAAGATGCGGCTGAAAACTCAGATTTCAACTTTAAGAACTGTTTGTCAAAGTGCTGTATCCAAGGTTAATAATGAACTTCTGAGCTTAAATATGTGGGTGGTGCTTAGTAGTACGTTTTAAGTCTGAAGTGAGTATTTTGACATCTACACGTCTTGGTGAATTAATTTGATCTAACTTTCCAAAACTGCCATTTGAACTGTTAAAGATAATACACGTACCTGTCTACCTCAGTTGATCTAACAGCTCAATTTACAATATGACACATTTTCCAAAACCCATTATGGGGATACTTTGTGAAGATTGTTTTCCACTCCTTTTTGTTTGTTGTGTATTAGTCTGAGTTAGAGCCACATCAGGACACATCGAGATGTTTCTGTCTGTCTGTCTTGCAAACTGTAATGCCACATCTTTTCATAGCGAGAAAGTGTGAGCTGTAGGCGAGGATGGATAGAAGAATGTAGATAAAGACAGAGAAGGATGGAGTGGCTGTTAGCAGTTGGACAAGCACTTGACCATTTCCTCTTTTTTTTTTTTACCACATGCTGCTCCACCTCACTTTAGCAGCACACACACACAAACACACACACATGCAGACAGGCCCTTGGGGTGTGTTTAGCCCTGAGGTTGCCATCTGTACCTGCCTATTTGGTATGCAGTGGGCTCTGCCCCCAATCCCAGTGTAGCCTATTCCCTCTTAGCTGTTTCTGCTCTCCCTGCCTCCACTTAGCATGTGTTTTTATGTGTATTTGTACATATGTGTGATCATTTTTGCTTTTCTCTGTGCATGCATGTTGCTTCTGTTTGTCTGTTTGTTGATGTTTGCATCCATGTGCGTGTGTGTACACGTATTTTGCAGGTTTGTGTGTCTGTCTGTGTTGTAAAACAGATCTTAGAGTATGCCACTGACTTTCTTGCAGCATCAGGGACTAATCCTTCAGTGTTGGGAGACCAGCTGTTATGCACGACAGCGAGCTCGTCTTAAAAGATTCATATGTCTGCCGGCTAAGTGTGTAAATTTGCGGCTAAGTGTGTGAATTTGCCTGGATCTATTTTATCATGGAAATTATATGGTGGCTTGCATTTACACTTGAATAACCAATCAGGACTATTTTGTTATGTACACTGTATTCATTGTACGGTGTTCTGTGTGCTTGGATCTGTGTTGGTTTACATGTGCGTGTTTTGGTGATGTGCAGTGAGAGCACCACTCCGAGACTCAATTGAACTGAGAGAATGGATCAGCAGTATTTTTTAATTAGCGTAAGATTTTGAGCATTGAACGCTTGCATGGGAAAGGCTTGATGAAAATGTTCATATTTGCCTCCGATTCCACGTCCCGTCAATGATATTTAAAACTTAATTAACAGATGATCAATAGTGTTTACAGTGCAAAGCGACTGGGGCAGATTCTAATTAGAATATCCATACATTATTAATGACATTAGCAAGCTCTGAAATTAAAAGGAGACAACTGTCGCGTTCAATTAAGCCAACACTCACAGAGAAAAAGTGGTGGCAAAAGAGTGAAAATGAAAGAGAGAGAAAGAGTGAGTGAGTGAGGCGTAGATCAAGGAGTAGATGGATGGGAAGTGATGAAGATCAAAGTCCAGCAGAGTCAAAGAGAGTTGCTTATGGTGGCTGCAAGTCATCTTGGGGTTAAGTGACATAATAACTGAAGGATATGACTGAGATTAATTAGAATAACTTTGCTATATGAATCCCAGTGTAATAATGATATGTAATATCTCAGAGAAATGCAGGCAATGACCTATAAAGTTACCTATAAAGCTTGTGGAGATTATATATCTATATATATATAGATATATAAATATATATATAAAGATATGCATCTGAGCACCTCTACAATGACCAGATGCATACCTTAAAGGATAATTATGACTTACTGCAACTTGGGTATTGTATATCGCTGAGAGCTGGTACCATGGTGACATCGCTACAACGAAACACGAGCGGTCAGACGATCAGACAGGCTGTAAACAAGCCAACAGTTTAGCCAGGTTATCTACACCACTTTATTTGGACACCTGAAACCACACCTGAAATGTTGGTAATAACCGCTCATTGCACAAGAAAACTCAACCCTATTGCCAATGAAATGAAAAATTTGTTCTTTCTACAATATCTGCACATGGTAACTTTGCTATGGTTGGGAAAATATTGCAGTTATGGCAAATAAACTATGAATGTTGTTAGATTTGCACTTATGTATTGGACAAAATTTAAATTTTGACTTGTTGACGGTGCTAGATAAAAAGTGAAGGGATCACTAAAACTATTACAAATCATCCTGAGGGGAACATGAATGTCCGAACCAATTTCATGTCAATCCATCCAGTAGTTCTCCAGACGTTTCACTCAAAACCACAAATGTGAACCTTTCCTAGAGGAAAGGTCAGGGGATCACCAAAGTCAGTAGGATTCATCTTCTGGGGCACATGAATGTTTTGTACAAAATTTCATGGCAATCCATCCAATAGTGGTCAAGATATTTCAATTAGAAGCAAAGTGGTGGAACGCCCGACAGACCGGCATTGCCATTGCCATCCCCATCCCCATTAACTTCAGGTCTGTGACAGGACACACACTTTGGTCTCCTGCATGACAGTCAGATATGCCACACACCCTTTTACCACCCCAACCTTACTTTTCAACTCTCTACCTAAAGGGTTTGTGACTTCCTGCATGCATTGGCACTGAATGAACGAAAATCATGAGGAATCATCCAACATGACTGTAAATCCAGGGGCTAGTGGGCGGGAAAACTGTGCACAACTATGCCTAAGTGCAGAATGTCGAATTTGAACCAGTAAGTCAGTCTGTAAACTGTGATAGATGTTTGCAATGGACAGTTTGAGAAACAATTTCACTGTCTGGCTTTGTTTTCCCTTTTAAAATAAATCTTTTCATGAATTGTGCCCCATCAGGGCAACGATGTTGCTGCATTCCCAGTTAAGTACAATATTTTTATTACTGATAGAAAAGATTGCCAAAACCACATAAATAAGACCCAGGTTATAATAAACAGTAGGCCTAATTATCCTTTGACTCCTCCATCAAAACCATTTTAACACTCATTTTCAGTAGTTAAATCAGCTTCAGTGCAAAAGAGAGACTGTGAGACACAAGCCTGAAAGTAGCATGTGAAGATCATCTTGAGTTCATCTTTCAGCTGCTGCCACTTGTGTCAGGGGAGTAAGAAAGAAACTTCTGAGGATGAAATGTAAGAAACTCCAAGTTAGCTAATTACAAAAGGAGCTTAAACACTCATAATTAGCCTTTTCTATTGTAGTATCGGGTTATCACAATGTCATGTCAATGTAATTTTAGAGGGAAGTGGAGGAGAAGTGGAAAGAAAGTGGAGTTAGAATTGAAGAGTAGCACTTAAAGACTCTGCTGGGAATCCACTTGGATCATTCAAAGGCATTTGGTCTCCACCAGGGGTTTCAACATCCATTATATTGTAATACACATGAATGTTATAATTTCAAATGTGCAACCAGCGAGTTGATTTGTCAGCCGGTAAATTCCTTTTGTTGAAGTAAGACTAACTTGGGTCTCATAGCACAATTTAGCAAGCTTGTCACAAAAGAAAATGAAGAATCGTGATCTGATCAGTGTTTTTAGTCGATTAGGGCTGCATCTAACAATTATCTTCATATCAATTCATCATCTGGTCTAAGAAATATAAGATTATTGAAAACTGAAAAAGAAAAATGGCCAAGCCATAACCTTGAGCTTGGGGAAACCAAGCTCAAGGTTATGTCTTCAAATTGAGTGTTTTGTCAGGCCAAAAGTCTAAAATCCCAAGATTTTCAATTTACAGTGACAATAAATAGCCTGCTTCCAGCCAAGAAATAGTCCGGCACACAGTACAGATTAAACATAGAAGATATAAGGTGTTAATTACTGAGCTTTGGTGCTGGTAGGTCGATTTTGTTACCATACAGAACCAGGCTAGATGTTTCCAGTCTTTATGCTAAGCTCAGTTCGTTGGCTGCTGGTGGTGACATGAGAGTGGTAACAATCTTCTCATCACACTCTCAGCAAGACAGAGAATAAGCCTATTTCCCAAATGTCAAACTATTCCTTTAAATTAATGTGTTTTTGCTCACAGGTCTTTCTTGAAAGAAGATCTCAATCTCAAAGAGATAACCAGATAAAACAGAAAATCTAATTAAATCTAAAGTTGAAAGGCTGTTTCTTAATTATCCTTGAGACCAAAAGACTTTCTCTTCCCAGACATTTCATAACATAACATAACATAACAACAACAACAACAACAACATTACCCTCATAAAAAAGTGATAACATTTGAAATTGTACATGCTCTGGCCATTGAAACCAACCAGAATCCATGGACACTGTAACATTCCCATGAAAAGCCTCTCCAATAATGCTTTTTTAATTGGTCCTGCAGAGATTAACAGAGTCCTATTGAAGCGGATCATACGACCCTGAGGCTTCAGACGCGGGATGAATTGCTGACACTGTACAGTGACAGTAGTAAGCCCAGATACGATTCTCAGTGTCATTCATCAGAGGGTAATAGATGTGCCCAGTAGGCCAGAAAACAAGAGAAAGCGAGAAGCAGCGAGGAGGAGAGAGGCAGGAGGGATACATTCATTTCATCTGCGATGAAAGACAAGAGACACAATATCAAGACGTTTGGGAGGCCATCTTTCACCGTCTCTTTACTCTGGGCTTGTGCATGACTGTATGTGTGTGTGAGAAAAGGGTAATTTGATTTTCTGTCCCTCGTCTTCTGGCAAAGGATCGGGAAGACCAGGCAATCTAGTCTACTGACCTTCCAGTTTCACTTAAACTTTCAGCCTTGAAACACAAGCTCTCTCTCTGTTTCTCTTTTTCTGCAGCAAAAAAATATTGGTGCATGAACACATATACACAGAGTGAAACATACACACACACACACACACACACACACAGTATCATCTCTCACTCTTCGTAATTAAGCCTTCATCATTGATTCTGGGGGCGTTTTGGCCGTGTTACCTAATACCATCAGTAACATTTCTTGCATTTATAACACAAGTGAGTGTGTCTGTCTTATTTGTTTTGTGTGAGTGTGTGCGTGCTTGTGTATGTGTGTGTGCATGGGGTCGTGTTTCCTTGGATACACTGATGGGCTCTCAGACCGCTTGTAGCGGTCCATTAGAGATCAATGGGATCCCTGCTCCTAATTCCTACTATCAGGGCGCCTCTGATCCTTATCTTCTGTGTGGAAAATGCAGTCAAAGCCATTTCATCCTGTCACACACACAAACACACACACACCATACATACAAAATGTTAGTGCAAGCATGCTTCCCAGCCAGTGCCAGTGCATGTTAAAATATTCTCACCCACACAAACAAATCTTCCAGGCGTCAGGTGCATGTGTGAGGAGCATGTGTGTGTGTGTGTGTGTGTGTGTGTGGTGAATGAGGAGGAGATGAATGTCTATTGAAGTCTTAAGCAGAGATCATCATTGCTGTGAATGGGCCCTGAGGTGATGGTGATTAGACCGTGAAAGCCAAAGCTCCTGAGCTCAGGATCTGTGGCTCAAACCCACAGCTGGAGAAACCAGCCAACACACAAAATACAGCTGGAAAGTACTGGTGTTCAATTTTGTTTTTACCATTGTAAAATCTCCTTCATCTCCTTTCATCTCCTGTGTTTCTTCGCCAAGAAACACATGAATCTAATTTAACAATATTATACTTCCCTAAAAAGCCAAACATGCAGTGACATGTGGTCAAACTGAGTTAAGACCAGAATTAGAACCAGACTTCTTTTTACCATATCAAACTGACGCTATCTAAATGCATAACATCCGTAAAAACAGTATGTAAAAGTGCTGAATAGAGCATGCAGCGCAAGAAGAAGCTAGCTGGTAAGATGGCCACAGCTAGCCTTAGCTAAGGCTAATTTTACTTTTCTCCCAAGCTGCCCTCTGTAATTGATTTTTTCTTTTTAAACAGCGACATGATAATGAAACAAACAAAAAAAAACAGCTTAACTAGTCCTGCCAAGGTATAGCCTTGCTTAACAAAGTAGCAGTAACTGCCATTTCAGCCTCTGAATCTATTGGAATTCACTTGATATTTTATTAATTTTATCATAAAGGCGGCACGGTGGTGCAGTGGTTAGCACTGTCGCCTCACAGCAAGAGGGTTCTGGGTTCGCACCCGCCGGCAGGCTGGGGCCCTTCTGTTTGTTTGCAGGTTCTCCCCGTGTCCCGTGTCCACGTGGGTTCTCTCCGGGCACTCCGGCTTCCTCCCACCATCCAAAGACATGCAAGTTAGGTTAACTGGTGATTCAAAATTGTCCATAGGTGTAACTGTGAGTGTGAATGTTTGTCTGTCTCTATGTGTCAGCCCTGTGATTGACTGGCGACCAGTCTTGGGTGTACCCCGCCTCTCGCCCAATGTCAGCTGGGATTGGCTCCAAGAGGATCCTCTAAGAGGATAAGCGGTATAGAAAATGGATGGATATGGATGGATTCATCATAAATATTGAAGGAATAGTTAGGTAGATATCATTCTCATGCCTATAAGTACAGAGCTAGAGCCACATGTTTAATTTAGCTTAGTATAGAGACTGGAAGCATGGGGAAAGAAGCTAGCCTATGTTCTCTGAAGAAATGCCTACCAACGCCTTTAAAGCTCACCAACTAAACCATTATATCTTGTTTGTTTAATCCATCCAGAAGCAGAGGTGTAAAAACCACAATTTGTGATTTATAGATATGTGGGAGTTATGTATCATTTCTTTACAAACAACAGTTTATCCGCCTGCCCACTAGTTCTGTGCAGCGTCTCCGGCTACAGCACAGGTTTCAAGATACAGTTGGTGTCTTTGTACAGGCATGATGGTACCAAACCAAGTGACAACAACAATTTAGGAAGCTGTGCACAATCACAAAAAAAAGCAAGTTTTTACATTTCTGTTTATTTAAGGACAAACAGATTTGTACCTGACTTTTACTTGACTTTTTCTTTTTTTTAAAGAACTAGGTGTTTTCTAACACAGTTTCCCATCGTTTGATGATGATGATTTAACATTGTCTGTGTCCGAAATCACCAAATTCTGAGTGTAAATGTATGCTACAGTGCCCGCAGAAATTCTCACATTGGAACGAAAAAAGTAGTGTCAATGGCATGTACACTTTCGGATAACAATAGCCTACCACAATGCTGTGTTGAATAGTGAAAATTACCATTGTGTGACCCCACGCCTGTCAGTGATGACACAAAATGACAAATATATTGACAATAATAAGTTTCTGAACTATTATATTATATTGTCAGTAGCCAATGAGTGAACTCAGCTATGCAAAAGAAATAATTCCAAAACTTCCAGAACCCTGGACTGCTCTCACTTAGCAACTCCGTAGCTAGAAGGATTCCTTGGCTTGACTCCACACACAAGTTTCTTCACATGCGTGTTTGTTTCTCTCTATGTGTGTGCTTGTCGGTGTGTATTGTTTCCTTATCAGTTGTGACTTCCATCGGGGGGCTGCTGTTGTGCTCGAGTGTAATTTGAAGAGGTAGGTTACTGTTAGGGTAAAGCGATACAGCGGTAAACGGCGTTGTTATACGGGAAGCAGAGGGATAACGGAGCGGTCTAGATTTCACAGACGGTCTCCAGCTGCTGTTATCGCACCGAGTGTAATGAAATCTTTACTGATCAGAAACAACGGGGGGGACATCCTTCCTCTCTCTCTCTCTCTCTTTCTTCTTTTCTCTCATCCTGTTTGTCCTCATCTTGTTCTATCCCCGCATCCCTCCCTCCTGTAACCTCTCTTCATCCTCTTGTCTCCTCTTTTTATCTCTCTCATCATCCTTCTCCTAACCTTCTCCCATCATCATGCCTTGTTTTTTCATTTCCTCTTTCTTCATCTTATCCTCCCATTCATCACACCATTTTTCCTGTCCTTCCCCCCCTCATCTTTTTCCCCCCTTCTTGGTATTCATTTTCAGAGACACTGACTGTTTTGTAACATGCAGGGAAACACAGAGGATGAAAAGCAGGAACAGATACCTGCTTTTTTAAAAATCTCTGACTTCATCTTGTGCAATTCCGCAATTCCGCTCAAAAGACTTATTTTCGTGGACAAGTTATCAACCTCTGCGGAAATGTCAAACACATTTTTGCAAAATTACAACACAGCTCCGTCTTTGGTAGTGCAGCAGAAGCGGCAGCAGAACCAAAGACAAGCTTCTGAGGAAGAAAAAAATCCTCAAGATTGTTTCGCTTGAGAAATCCCAGATTTAAGCCTCTCAGACAATCAACCAATTTAGCTAATAAACGAATTTTCACAATAAGGCTTGCCGTTTTGTTGTTTCCTGCTCTTGGTGTGCTTTTGAAAGCCCCAAGAGGTCTTGGAAGTTTGAGATTAATTACTTTTCTTTTCCAGTCGAGCAAATTAAACACAGCTCAGAAGAGGCCCTCATCATGTAATCAACTAATCAGCTTCAACATCCCCACCACAACACACACACTGCTCTCCCCCCACCCTTATCATTAGAGGGCATTCTACCCTCATTTCAGCTCTCTGAAGATCAGTCCATCACACAGACTAAAAACAGAAAAACACTGTTCATTCTCCCATTCAAAAATAGATTTATTGATATAGCTTTTCTTTGATGGAAGGCCAAAGCAGCCTCATAAAAAGGGCCCATTCTTGCCTTGGATGTTTGCAGGCAGTTGTTTGGAGGCCTGGGTGGTAAATAGCCTCTGAGGTCCGCTGGTCGAGTGGCTGGTGTTTACCCCCAGGGAAGTGAAGGGAGGCCGGCATGGAGGACCTAGTAACTCCCCCCTCCCTCTCGGCACTCTCACCGGAGCAGAACAGCGGCGAGCTTTCACAGCAGAGAAACCACAGAGACGCAGGAGGCTGATAAGAGTGAAACAAGCCATTGAGTCTGGTTAAAAGAGAAGTTTTTCATTCCTATATAAGTGTGGGAAAGAGTTATGCCATGGGAAAAAAAGATATGTGATGGGAAAAAATGTCTATGGTGCTGAGAGAGAAGGGAGTGTATAAAAGATTTAATTAAAAATCGACTCTTGATGGGATTACTTTTGAATTGGAAGATTTCAGTTTAATTCACTGACTCATTTTTTCCCTTAGTCTGACCTTGAGTTGCCTTGACTGCATCCAACCTCCTCATCTGATAATAGAGATCACTCAGCGCCATCCCTCTATGGCTCTCCATCTATCCATCTTTCTCTCTTTCCCTCCTCCGTCCACCTCTCCATCTGTCTGCCCCTGGCCTCCTTCCCCTCCACCCTTCGTGTCCCTCTCAACCAATTCTTTATCGCCTTGGCCTGATTCTCATCTCATCTCTAATCTACTGGACTCAGCAATCCCCCCATTCAGCTCAGTTCAACTTTGTGGTATTTTTGTGTGTGTGTCTGTGCTCTAAGCGTGCATACGTGTGTGTGTGTGTCTGGCTTCAGAGTGATAAACCGATAGCAACTCTCTCTCATCCCGTTCTTCTGCCCACAATGGGCCTCATAGACTGTAATAATGCTTTCTTTCTCTTTCCATCACTCTCCGTGGCGTTGCGGCACAGTCTGTTCTACAAAAGTCATTTTCACATCACTATTTTCTCGATTGGCCAATTTTCCCTCTGACAAGAGAGCTGAACATGTGCCCTGTGAAGTCTCCCAATGCCATATTGGCACACAACTTAAGAGTCAGGTCACAGCTTTGGTTTGGTTTCCTGTGAAATCGAGAAGAAAAAACACACGACAATCACATCTTGGTTTCTTTTGTATTTGACTCCAGAGAGGACAATTATGCTATACAGTAAGAACACGCCTATGGGTTCCCTCCTGTGTTTTCACTGATGAGCTTGGGAAATATCGTTGCATCTGTAGCATTTTGTCCATTGTATTGTCTTCATTGTAGTCACACAATCTAAATTCCCTCTGAATGCACAATCACTGGCTCCGGCTAATGAATACAGCTGCCTTCTCTGACCTTGGCAGAGATGAGTGAGTCCCTATTGCCCTCACATGCATGATTACACACACAAACACAACAGTACGCGCACACAAGAGCATCTGCACAAGCACACTGAGCTCCCTCCCTGTCAACGCAGCGAGGTAAATGAGTCTCCGCTCAATAGTCCAGGCCTCTAGTGGTACAAATTATCGTTGTATTCATGAGCTGACAGACCTGTTACAGCCGAATATCGGCTCACCGGGTGTGTTGCTGGCAGTTACAAGTACAAATTGTGTGGGGGTTTTTTTAGCTAATCAATGTATCGACCAATCTATAATGAGAACGCACATGTGTGCTTGCGTCAAACACACTCCCTCACACAGAAAACTGTCAGTGTCCGGAGGTCAACGGGAATTATTTATGTGATGTAGCTGTTGTGTAAGCTTATATTTGTTAAGCGTTGTTAAGCTGCTGTGCAAGCCGTCATTTACAGGGCTGCCTCTTCCCCACTAACTACACCCTGTGGCGTACATCTATCCATCAACAGTGAGAGTCAGGCGTATTTGTTTGTTTAAAGAATATCCATTTCAGTGGGCAAACAGAGTGTGTGTACATTAGCTATTTATAACCCCACATGAGCATAGCTGTGCCCGCTGGACACAAATGGCCCATGCTTATGGAGAGCTGTACATCACGTTATGGATTTATATTAGACACAGAATCAAAACATATGCTTCTATGGAGTGTGTATGTGTGTGTGTGTGTGTGTGTGTTTGTAAATGCTGGAGGAAAATTGCGTTGTGTTCTCAGCTTTCTATGTCCAGAGTGTTTTCGTTAACGCCCGGAGTGATTTTTTGTAGTACTTTATCGAGAATTTGATAAAGAACTACCATGATATAAACAGTTATGGTATACTTCTCAATGGTGCTATTAACCATAGAGATTTGTTAAGTTATTCATGCTCGTCTCTCCTGCTTTCACTCATGACCTTTTTCCCCCCAAATATTTTCTATTCTGTGTCTTAACATCATTCTCTCTCTCTGCTCCTGTCCATAACTCATCTTCCTCCATCCTTGTAATCAGAAATCAGAAATCAGAAATCCTTTAATAGTCTCACAGTGGAGAAATTTACATCGTTACAGCGCAGATAAGAGGTAGAATAAAGAGATAGATAGGAATATAAATAGAATAAAAATAGAACAAAAATAATAAAACAAAAAAACAAAAATAATTAAGAGCACGAATATCAATAAATAAGTAGTATAAGTATACTTGAGTTGTACAGTGTATAAGCTGAATAAAGTGTATAGTGTTTATATTGCACATAAGTGTTTTTATGGCACGACAGTATCTTGCTCCTCAACTTTTGTGTCCTTTATCCTTTCAGCAACTCCGTCTCTCTCTATTCCGCTTCATTCAGACTCTCTAGACCTCTTTTTATAACGTATGTTTTGAGCCCCTTCGTCATCCCCTAATTTTTGTATTGTCGCCTAGATTTGAAAATATAGATAAATGATAATCACTTGATTATCACCATAGTGCTTGTTAACAATGGTAAGCCATCCATCTATACTAATTTGCAGGGCCAATTTTCTCGGTATACTCGATAGGCAGATAAACAAAATCAAATTAACACTGATGTATCACCCACCAGCCATGTGAGAAACAGTTACAGTGAAATAAAAGTTATGGGTTGCTTTGCTTGTCACTGAACACACAACTTTTTATGTATAAGAATCAGAATAATTTTATTAAACCTGTATATGCACCAGAGTTTCGTTTATCATTCACAGATACATAAAGAAATCATCCTCTGTCTTCGCTCATGCAACACAACACTGGCATCACCGTTTAGTTTTTAGAACTGACCGTGCATGGTTGTTGATAGAATATGTTGGATGAAAATGGAGTTGCCAAAAACAGCATCATACAGTGCTGGGATGCCACCAACAAAAGCTTTAGCTGTAATGGCTGGTTGGTAAAATAATTTCAATGCAAACACTAGCAGTTGGCCTCCAATCTGCTTGACATGAAGATTGGGACAGCTGAGAAATATCCACACAGCCAAGAATCTTTTAATTGAAATGCTTTGTTGTGGGTACAGTTATAGAAGTTTGACTGAAGCAATCAGTTGACTTTTTAAAGCATCTTTTAATCAGTTGATTAGAACTTTAGATCTGCATTGAGTGTGCATCCGCCTTTTTCAAATTAAAAGATCGGTGCAGCTTTTTTCAAGTCTTAGTCTATCAATACCAACAAACAAAAATGTAGGTAACTTATCTGTCCTTGTGTCTACACCTCACTCAGTATTTTGTATACTTCTACGATAGGTGTACTGTCTTCTGTACAGGTCTGAATGCATATTGTAGATCAGCATATAGAAAGGTTGTGGTACCTTTTTGATGGTCTTGTATGTCAGGCACCGTGGAGAGGACTCAGAAGCAGACAAACAGAAGTCTCTTAAGAGAATTTAATTGCCAAGTCAAACAGACAATGGGCTGGGCAGAGTCCTTGTTGTCTAGAAAACAAAGCAAAAGTCACTACCAGGTCACAAAAACAGGGCTTGAGCGAAATGGCTTAAAAGCTTGGCTAGAACACAAGACAATCTGGCAAAGGCTTGAGGGAGACTGAGGCTAAAATAGGAACTGACTGGCTTGATAGTGCAGGTGATTGTTTGCAGGTGTGAGCAGCTCCTGAAAGACACACCCACACAGCAAAACCTCTAGAGAGCAGGAGTACCAGGTCAGGCTGTGACACAATCTCCCCAATCAATTTTTTACCTTCTTTCTTCTTTACCTCCTCACACTTTCTTCCTGTCGCCCATTCTGTGTTCTCTCCAAATTCTCTTGATGTCTGTTACAGGTGCAGCACATAGCCACAAAGTTGATCCAGATGCCCTCATCTCCACCTCTTCTGTTTCATTTGCATCCCCAATTTCTCTTCCCCACCCTGTTCTCTCTTTTCTTTCTGCCAGATTTTCCTCAATCCCTCCTTAACCTCTTCCCATCCCTGCTGTTGTCAGACAGTGCTCCAGAAGCCAAGGGCAGATGCCTGGGGCTCTGTCCCTGGATGGGGCTACTTAGTCTGAGATATACAGTTAGGCATACCCGTGTGAGATATGATGTGACGTGGTGCCATATTGGCCTGCGAGGGGCCAAATAACACATGCAGCCAACATGGAGAGCTGTTAGCTGACAGATGGGTGAAACACGAATCTGCATTCAAGGCAGTGAAAGCTTGAGGCTTAAGGTTCTTAATGCTTGCACATGATAAACGCTAGATGTGTGTATTGGCTCCGTGTGAGTGTGTGTTAATGTACGTCTGCTTGTATACATGTGTGTTGCATTGTGTGTTCAGTATTTGTAACTCAGCGATTCCACATGCATGCATTCGAGTATTCATGTGTGCCGTTGCCTGTGCATGTGTGAGCGTCTTTGGGTGTTTGCTGGGCACAGAATCAGCAGAATGCCACTGGAATGAGAATAAGTGTGGGTTTGCCATGGCAACAGACGAATGCCAGAACAGACGGGAGCAGCAGAATTAAAGCCCAGCGCTAATCACAGCAGGGGAAGAAGAACGAAGGACCTGATTAAACACCACCATCTCTGCTCCTGGAGCCCTCAGCCTCAGCCCTTTTCATCTTGCATTTCAGTCTGCTGTGAGACACTACAAAGTGAAACCAGCTCTAATGCCTGCAGATTCATGTAGGCAAAAAAAAGACAAAAAAAACAAACAAACATTACAAGCAGGAATGCAGTTTATGCAGATTTTAATTTCTTGCACGTTCATGCAGTGAATGTCTGTGTGCTCAATGACACAAACACAGACGCAATAGTACGCCAAAAATACAGCTATGCACACCGAGCAGCTGAAAGCCGAACAAATGATGCATCACCACCCTGAGCGCTGCTGTGTATCAAGGTAGATGTCAACTTGATAAGTGATTCAGAGTTTAAACTTGTCTCCTGGTTGCATCACAGAATCTTTGATTGGTTCATAACCGGTTGATAGAGTGAAGTGCTGTACTTATGCACACACACACACACACACAAACACACACACGCGCGCGCACACACACACACACACACATCTACACAGACACACACAGGACTCTGACTAAGAGCAGTGATTGATGGCTTCCTATGCACTGCGCAGTAGTTGGGCTAATTCGCTAGAGTTTGAACTCAGTAGCTGGTTTCTGGCTCCATCCCCAAGGTCCCAAAACACACCGGGCTAATCCTTTTCCTTTTTCCGATTTTTTTAGGGTCAGCAGGGAGGTCTGCACCTCCTTGTTTTTTTCACTGAGGCAGCAGAAATACATGGAGGGAGACAGAAGAGGAGGACATGGGGTTGAATGTCACACCAGGTCAGCAGGTTCCTGAGGCAAGGGTCTTAACCTTTTTCCCGTCCGATCTCCAATTTCTGTTCTTTATTATTTCCCAAAAGCTAGAGGGCCATTTATCACAAATATCGATTTATTTACATGTATATATTCTGTCGGCACACCTCTTTAGACTAGTCTTAATCCCAGTTTTTTACAGTATGTGTCACCAGCCTTACTTTTCTCTTTTCTTTCCAATAAGACCATGAAAGGAACGGGTCCCCCCTGAGGGTGAGCCCATCTCCCGCCTTTGTTCAATGATATTAGTTTGCCCAATGACATTAGCTCAAAGAAATGAACAATGCCGTCAAATTAAAAAAGATCACTCTGTGACCTTGTAAAGACAATTATAGCTGCTCATTCTGCTCGCGCTGATGAGTTTCCTGTAGGTTCATCATCATAAGCTAAATAAAGCGCGGCTGAGATCAAAGCCAGCGAGTCTGACGCTACTTTAATATAATTCATATTGACGCCCATGATGTAGTGACCGTGGAGAGTCAGCTCGGGGTAAGAGCTAAACAATGTCCAAGCCAACAATTTTTTCTCCATATTTCCTCCCCTTATAGTTGGTCCTGTCAAAAAAATTATCTATATCCGTTACTTTTATCATGTCTATTTTTAGTTAAGCACAGTTAGAATTTTCTGGTAATTACACGTGGCAACGTTTCATTGTCCTCATTGATCTTTCTCACAGGAGCCAATACAAAACTTTTGCTTCTAATAATGGATTTTTCTTTGGCACTGTGATCACACGGGGAAGCGCTCATCTTGAAATGATTCTGACTTAATATGAATGGAAATATAATTTATCGTATCCCCTTCCCACTTCGAGATCCTATGGAATATGCGTACATAAAGGAGTCAATATTTCTGGGAATTGGAAGGTATTCTTATGATGATTTCTTGTCCTCAGCTCAGCACCTCTCCCTCTCTCTCCTGTCAGTGCACCCTGTAATTTCACTTGTAATGTGAGAATGATGGAGTCGTGATAATGGCACGTTTTCATTTCATATGAGACAGGAAGACTCATTACAGGCCCTGACATGTTTCGCAACTGGGGAGAGAAATGCTTCCTGTTATCTCCACATCCCCGCGTCTCAACAGTTGTCAGTCTTACATTTCCTTTTCATAATCAGTTCCATCTTCTGAGTTTCATTAGTGCCGGGGCAGTGATTCACAGAACTCAGTCAAGCATAGCTAAGTATAACACAGAGACCTGTCTATGTTGTGAGGTGGTGCAATGTGGCTTCAAACACAGACAAACTCATCTATTTGCTACCACCGCAATGCATTAAGAAGCAATCAAAAGGGAGGAAAAGCAGCAAAATGTGACTCTTCATTAGGTAAGATGGAAGTTACCGCAGGGCTGGAAAGAAAGCTGAAATCTTGGCAAAACCTCAAAAAAAAAAAAAAACTCAACTCTGGATCTGTTTGCAAACCACAGCCTGTGTAAATTGGTGTTCACTTCGGAAGACTGAGAAAGATGAAAAGATATGATTAAATGAAATCTCACAGGAGCTGAGAGCGCCCATTTTGAAAGCTGGATTTTGTTTTTATCATATCGTCTACAGTGCACCTACAGTATACCATCGAGAAAAGATTAAACAGGGAGGCAATGTTGCCACCAGCATCTTAGCCTCCTTATTTCTACTGAGTGTCCTCTGAATCAAAGCCAAGTCTTTTCTCTGTGGGGTTTACAATAACATGAATCCTGGCCTTAATAACCCGCACAGGTCAGCACAAGCACACACACTCCTCTATACCTCTCTTTCTCCCGACCCATTTCTCAGCTTCTCTCCCCGGAGCATTAAAACAGACAACAGACCTTGGTTAGGTCGTGGCCGACACAGACCTCATTTGTCACAGAGGATGAGCGTCTATGAAGCTGGATTGTTAATTATGAGGGTAAAATAAAGACATATGAGGTACGAAGGCAGATACACACACACAGCGTAAGCTCAAGCTCACACCTTGCAACCGTTCGCGTTAGGAATTCAATTATGCAAGCATGCAAACACACACCCACACACACACACACTTGGGTGCACATCACTGACCAGATGCAGACACACACACACACACACACACACACACACACACACACACACACACACACACACATACAGATAGAATGCCATTAGGAGCTGAATAAAGATGTATGGGAGCTACGTGTTCCATGACTCATGCTGTATTACGTAATTAATGGGTCCCCAAACTGTGCAGTTTAAGTGGGATTAGTTAACTGATTAACACAAAGAGCACTTTGTGCTGTAAGAAGATGGGATATTGGTTGAATACTGGGAATTCTTACCAAAAAGAACTCACTTTTCCAGAAAAAGCACTGTGAACACTCAATTTTTGGCGAGTGTGCTTGTGTGTCTGTGTTTTCTCCTGCGTGTTTGCATACTGAAGACTATTGAACTGAAACAAATATGCATTCTCCAAACCTCATTACTGCAAAAATCCAGTTATCATAGCTAAATACTAAGGTCTGACCTTGAAATTATGTTATTACGGTAATGTAAGTGGATCAGCTTTTAAGATGCAGTGTGTTCCAGTTCTGTGTGGTGGAGTTTCAAGTGCAAAATCTGTAATAAAAAAATCCAAAACAAAATCCAGGCATGTGAAAGCTGGGGTATGCTTGAGACAAACTAGTTCGTACAAAATGTCATGCGACCACGTCTAAAGGCAAAACAGTTAATACCTGCTCAGTTTTAAAAGGCAGGGTGAAAAGCCTGACAGTTTTTCCTTGAAGGCATTGATAAAATTGCACTCTGTTGTTGTATAAAGAATGAAAAAAAATAGGTTGAGAGAGAAATTGAAACCCTGTCTTACTTTCTCACGGCCACACACCCGTCCAGTAACTGCATCAACTGGGCATGATTGTCAGATTGTTGGTTTTGGAAAGTTACATAAATTGTTGGACACAGACTCCCTCCCCTTTTCCAACATTGAAAAGGTGTGTGGGGGGAGGTTTCAGTTGCTGTTCGATGATCCAACAAGCACATGAAGCAACCAGATATCCAGTCCTCTGTCCCTTAACGTTTCAACTAAACATCCATGAACGATGCTCCTGTGCCTCAAACCACTTAAACAACACGCCAAAATGGTTGCATGCGACTAATTGTCACGGGTGGTGTGAGCGAGGCAACAGAGATAGGACCCAAATACAGACGATGTGGACAGACAGGTACCATTCAATGATTTATTGCCACAGTGAAGGTATACACAGGCATATGGGCAGGTGTAGGCAGGCAAGTGCAGGGTCGGAGTCAGGGTAAGGTTCACGTTCTTTCATTTTATGTTCCAACCAGATCGCTAAGGTCCTCCACTGCTTTTCTTTTCAATGTTCCTTATGTGTCCCATAAAAGTACCAGTGAGTGCCTTCTGTTTTTGTCCCTAAACTGTGAAACACACTGCCTCTGGATATTACAATGGCAAGCTCTCTCTGTATTTAAGACCTATGTTTTTAATCTGGCCTTTAATTTGGAGTAATGTTAAAGCCTTAGTTTTTAAATTTTAATCACTGGTTTTTATATTATTTTTTGTCCCTAGTGTTTATTTTATTTTATTGACATTTTATTGTGTTATTGTTGTAAATTTCAGTCTTGCAAAATCTTTCGTTGTCTTTTTTTGTCTTTGTTGTTTTAATCTTGCAATGTGAAGCACTGTGGGCTGCGTGTTTGTATGACAGGTGCTATATAAATAAAGTTTGAGTTGAGTTCTGGAGGCTTGAAAGAAGGCGACAACTTCGACAACCTGTCAGAGTTTTAGTGGAAATGACCCGGTATATGTATTACTGATTAGGGGAAATGGGAAGCAGGTGAGTGAGTGGGCGGGGAAGGTCGGGCAACTGCAGGGCTGATGAGGGAAAGTGGGAACAGGTGAGGAGGTGGTGGCTGGACGTGGGAGTGAGGTGACTGGGACAGCAGAAAAAGTCAGTGGACAGGAAGAGAATGGCAATGAATGGGTTTGAGGAAGTGGGAATGTGAATGACAGAGAGGCAGAATGTGACAGTAATAACCTCAGATCAGACCTCAGACATATTAAATCTGCTAAGGGGATATGCTGAATAATGCTAAATTGTTGTATTCATCCATATTACAGTATGTATATGAAAGACCATGGGAAAACCAACTGGCAGAGTTATTCACAGGAATCTGAGAGACAGACTGACAAATGGGCTGACAGGAAGGCTAGTCAGAGATACAGACTGACTGAGGGATCGACTAGCAGACTGACTGACAGCCAGTGAAGAAACAAGTCAGATAAGTCAAAGCATGCTGACTGACTGACTAAAGGCCAGTAAAGAAAGCTGCAGGAAGACAGAGAGAAATAAGTGTTGTGAGCGTCACCAAGGAAGAGTAATTAGTCGTCCTGGTGACACAGTGGGGTGGTGGCCGGGTGGAGGCGAAATAGAGGGAAAGAGATGGGGCGTAAAGAGAACAGGGTGCAATACTGAGGGGTGCTGAGGCGGTGAAATGAGGGGTTTGAACTGCTGATGTAAGCGTGGACACACTCCCTTTTTCTCTCTTGCGCGCGCACACACACACTATCGCACACACAGCGCTGACGAGCTGTTTCTACCCACGGGAAGTCATTCAGGGTTCAGGGGTTCAAATGAAAACGAAAAACAGCGGCTGGACGTATTGCTCTTCTTCTCTCTGGCTCTTTCTCTTCCTCTTTCTTGTTGCAGTCATGATGGAGCTTCCATTTGCTTCCATCTCTGCCTTCTCCCCCCTCAACCCTTCTTCCTTCCTCATTTCACCCCCACCCCTTTTTCCTCAGCCACCCTCGGCTCTGGATTTCACACAGCTCCCTTTTAAATATTAACAGCTACAGTCTGAGGAGTTTCGCTATACGCTGCATAGCGCTCGGCGTTCGGAGAAGCAATTCTGTATTCATTTTAATCAGCATTCAAAGGGCGAGCATTCTCTATTCATTCTAATCTGTCTTGAGCATTTTAATAAGGACCATTCTTAGGACCTGCACTGAATTCTGTGCCATGGAGGAATCTCCCAGGGTTATAGTCTGCGTTTGTTGCCATCTGTAATTGGTGTTTTTTCCATTGGGGGCCGCCTCCTGTATGGTGTGACAGTGGCGTTGCTTGAGTATTCCATTTTATCAGGCGTCGGTTGATGCTTTTTAGGGCGGAGAATGTATTTAATTGTGTATTTGACACAGCAGAGCGGCTGTTTTGGCTGACGGAGTATCTGTTTCATCTCAGATCAATTAACAATGGGATACACACAGAGATGGGAAAGTTGACGACTGATACTCGTCTGAAACCAGCCCATAAATATATGCATATCACAAACAAAATCCCAAAACACAGATGCTCATGTGTGTCAGGTCGTATACAGAAAGCACAGGAGCAAAGAGCAAGATTTATAAAATATCAATCACAGGTGCCCTGAGAAAATGTTGCTGCTTCATGAAACTGACTTTTCTGACCCTGTCAGTTTGATTCGTGGCCTCCAGTAGGTGAGAGCAGTCGAAGAGACACTGGAGATGGGAAAGTTTACAAACTCTGCTTTTTGAAATTCAGCCCTGTGTTGCTTCCAAGTTATTTACAAGGTAGGAAAAAACATCAGTGTGTCCACCAGGGGTGCACTGATACTGTTTTTCATCCAAAACAAGTTGACCGGTATACATTTTAGTATACATTTAGTAAACATTTGGGGCTATAGTTTAGAAAGTGAAATCTTAGCAGGGAGGGAGGATTAAAGTGACAGCAATAAACAAAAAAGAATGAGCAGAAAGATGTAATACTGCTTTGGTTGTCATGCAGATGCTTTTGTCCTACCATTATTTCCAAGTTCAAGAACGAACTTTGATGCTTTGACCTGCATTCATTGAATTTAGAGGGGCCAGCGTAACAAGCTGTAAACACAATAGTGATATAATAAGTTCATTCATGAATGTGTTAGCAAACAGTTGCTTATGTACGTCTTATATTCACTCACCTTTTAGCTCTCTTTTGGTCTCCAACAACTCCTGAGGTAAATATCTGGCTGTTTAGCTGCTAAATGCTCCACTATGTTCACCAGCTAGTCGCTAACGGTGTCTGGTGCTGGTCAGGTAGTGTGCAGTGGGTTTTTAGGGCTTTTTCACTAGAAACAGCTGCCACACTTGATGCTGATGAGAGCGGCGAGAGTGAACCAAAACAGTAAAGTTGTAAGCCGTAATGCCAAAACAAAACAGCAAGGTAGGGTGATAATCATCTGTGGGTTCATCACAGCGAGCACCCCGCCTTTCACGTTACACATAGTCATTTAATCCATTGTTGTTAGTATTGATTGCCACATTGATTGATGTTGATTAGAGCAGCTTTAACTTTTAAGCCAACATGACAAGAAGTCCGAAAAGTGCTATGGATGAAATAATGAGATCTACAGAGCTTGCATGTCAACAACATGAGAACTGAATAAACTCTGTTCGCAGATAAAGACCATGTGATATAGCTGTAAGCTCCGCAAAAAGCTAGTAAGTGGACTTTGAGTTGGGATTGTTTTTTTCTATTAAGAATAACTGGTGGAGTTGACGGCAGATCTGGTTTTGCAAATGTGTTTATTTATTTATTATATGTCTGTCATCCTTCCCCTGCTCCTAAAAGCATGGGGAAAAATAAAAAGCAAAGAACATTTGGCTGCAAAGTACGGTGAAATCATTAATACTGTTATCATGTTGTTATTGTTGTTCATTTACTATTTGTAGGCAACAAAAGTCATTACTTTCTATCATTTGAAATGTCAATTTATTCGTTCTAATTTTATGCAGTTTTTTTTTTTTCCTGGCAGAGCAGGTTTCTCTTCAGTTTTGCCCTTGAAGCTTACAAAGCTATGTTTTTACTAATCTCCTGATCACAGCAGGACTCTTAGACTATTTTGGAAATTGGTTCATTTTATTCTGCTGAGTTAGAAAAAACAGCGAAACAGCAGGGTGTTACAGTGCTCGCAGCTTTTTTGACGTGATCTTGATTGACCAGTCTGTGCAAGGAGTTCATATTGCAGCAAAGGGGCGAGCTGTCACTCACGCAGACATTAATTCAAACTCACACACAAAAACACACACACAGCGGAAACCTTACAGTGACCCAGCGAAGGTGTTAGTGTGTGTGTTTGTGCGTTACAAGACAAAAAGCTGGACACTAAGTTGTCTAAAAGCCCTGCTGGGAGTCAGCAGAGCGCTCAGCCATGTAATGCTCTTAGTACCAACCTTAGTACCTTTCAACAACAAATATACACACAGTCATGCACAGTATTATACACACACATGCATATGATATGGACTGTCCTAACACATACTGCACAAGCCTGTATACACTTCACATTCTTACACTTGATAAGCTTCCTCACGCACAAATTTGCAGACATTGCGAGCTCAGACACACACTCAAACACCATTACTACAGTGCTTTCACAGCATATTATTTGCGTCCCATTACTGCGCAGCAATCATTTGTCCTCTCTCTTCTGTCGGGCCTCTTATTTGACAAAGAGGAAGCAAATTTGACTCTCAACTAATGGGTGGCTCATTCAGATTTTCCGCCATGTGTAACATCAGTGTTTGTACTTACTGATGTACAAACACTGTAATGTTTATTTAATGCATGTCTCTGCTGCCGTTATACAGTCTTTTGTGTTGTTTGTAGTGCATTGTGTTTCTGACATTTTTTTTCATTTAAATTTTAGGCTGTTGTTTTTTATCTGGTGCAAAAAGCTACAGTTCCGAGATCAATTTTTTTTTTCTTTTTAAAAAAGCAATGACAAGTTGAGATGTAGTGCCATGACAACATCTTTCTTAGAGACAGATAATGTTTTTTTTCTGTTTTTGATGACATGTTAGAGTAGAGAAATGAGATGTAAGAGAGCAGAAATGATTCCGTGCACAGAAGATGACATGAGGTACATCTTGAGAAGATAAGTTTTCCTACGAAAGGAAAATGGGGGACTGGCTGTTGAATGGAACGTGCTTTCTAGATAAAGTATGACTGATGGATGGATGGTTATTTTCAGATTTCAACCTTTCAGCATGTACTTTCAACAGAAAATTATCAGCGCGCGATGGGTGGCCGCCGGATGACCTCGCATAGCTGTCATTGGCAGATGTTTGAAGCGTTTGGGTGTTTTGACACGTAGTTGTCAAGGCAGAGTAGTAAGAAGGCAAGAATTTAATCTGTGAATGTTTTTTAACACCATATTAACCACTCATCAGGAAAGAAACCCTATTACGTGTCCAGTAAATACACTCCATGGGAAGATTTGAACATCTGGAGACTGATTTCCATTCATAAACAGCACAATTTCTAAAGAGCCATAGTTTGCCGTGAGCCCCCCTGCAGCAGACTGTGTGTTGCTGACTGAAGCTACAGTAGCTTCACACAGCTTTGAGGCCGTTGCTATACATACTCTTTCATGTTTGTTTGTTTGTGTGCGTACTGTATTTTGAAGCTTGCGTATATCCTGAATCCTTTTTTTTCTCCACTTCTTTCGCACCCGATTAAAAATGGATGAGAACTTTATTTAGTGCAAGGCAATTCTCTCTGCCAGTCAACCGTGATGCTCGAATGAATGAGCTGTGTGTGTGTGTGTGTATGAGTGTGTGCAGTTGGGTTCCTTCTGAGCTGGCGGGGGTGATGAGACAAGTGGATGTGGGGTTACCGCTGGGTTAAACCAGTCTACTGTCAGGTCAGCCAGAGTTCAACAGCACCGAGGCTAGAAAGCAGCAGACAGAAGCCCAGCTCAGGTAAACGGGACGATCGCTGTGGTTTAGACAGACAAGACCGCTGAGGTGGAATCCCCCCACAGAGACAGAGAGTTTAGACGAGAGGATACTGGGGTTTAGGGGATCGCAATTAAAGCCATGGGAAATGTAATCCTTTGGAAATGAAAGCTAAAGATAAGAGCTCCCTTCAGGAATGGGAAAACAAAGTCAAATCTTGTACTTTACCAGCATGACATTATTCTCTCTTCACCATGGGAACCTATGGGAAGAAGTGAAGTCAGACACCAGCTACTACTCTGCCTTGATGAGAAAAGATGTTCAACCCTCTATTTTTTCTCTCACAGCTCCCTTCTCCCCACTTCTTCATTTGAATTTTTGAAATTGAGAACAGACAAACTGCTGGCTGTAGTACTTTTTATTTTTTACCGTGACAGTCAGTGCTTGAAGTGAAATAAAAAAAGAAAAGTGATATTAAAAAAGCTAGTAAGCGACCTGCATGGTTTGGGTATGGAGTATTTTGGGCCAAGAATTGAATTATTAATTAGACAGCAGGAGTAACTCATTTGTGATACCAACCATCATTAGATAAGGTACTCATTTAATAATTACATTACAGTACTTTATTAATTTCTCATCAGCAAGTAATTATTTACATTACTTGTTAGATTACTTTCTGTTACTTTGCCTTGACACAACTAAAGCCGCCACACCCACAGTAAGTTATAAAAGGTTGCCACTACATATATATTTAGTTCTTGGTTTCAGAGTTACATATCTTGCACTCGCCAGTAAGTGACAGAAAATGACACGTTAACACGTAGAGTTTGGTCGTGTTAATTTAACATTTAGTTTACAGTAATACTACACATACATATTTAGTTCTTTGTTTCAGAGTTACACATATTGCACAAAAATTACACGTTAACGCATCATTTTCTGCAGCGTTAACGCGTACACATCTTGTACTCGCCAGTAGGTGACAGAAAATGACGCGTTAATGCGGCAAAAAAGAAAACAGAGTAAACACAGTAAGACAGAAAACAAGCTGACCCCCAAAATGTCAAAGTAACAGAGCTGTGTCCTAATTCCATACCATGTAATAACATTAAACAGTTTGTATATTATGCTAATTGCTACAGTACACTGTCTTTGCAGTTAGTATACAAGAAGTCAATATGCTGCTTTACTGTTTCTTATTAACAGGAAATGATGCAATATGTGTGCTGACACATATCAGTCAAGCTGCTGCTGACTTTGGAAAGCTGCTGCCAATCAAACCCCCAAAAAATGTTTTTCCAAAGATTTAAAACTTTTTGTTTTCCAAAATCCTTTCTGCGGTTGTCTCATCACCATCCACAATTTGTTTTGATATGAATTCATTCGACACATCAAAAGAATAAGGCTCCAGCTCATTAAAAAACGCAGCAGCTAGAAATCTCACGCGTACACACAAAGCTGAAAAGCAAACGGAAAACTTTTGTATTTTCTTTGGCTTATGATTACTCACTGTATGTCTATGTCTGGGGTTTATGTGTAAGTTAATGTGTGGTTCTTCACTGCCATTGGAAGTTCATTTAATTTCTGTTCAGTTTCTTGTATTTTATATACTTAAAAATGTATATAAGTAACATTAGTATAGTTATATATAGGTAAGATACAGACAGGAATGAGTGAGTGGAGGATCTTAACGAATACATATGCTGTTAGTGATCTCTTTCAGGACGATAATGCCTCCATCTACAGGACACAAAGAATCACTGAATGGTTTGATGACTATGAAAATGATGTAAATCATATGCTATGACTTTTGCAGTAACCAGTTTGAACCCTAGTCGAGATTTTGGGCCGATGTTACAGAGCACTCTCCACCATCACAACCACCAAAATACTGAATGAGAAAATATATTTCCATCCAGTAGAGTTCCAGAGACTTAAAAAATCAATGCCATGGAGAACTGAAGCTGTTCTTTTTGGCATGTGGTGGCCAAAATGTTGTTTTTTCTTTAATTTGTCACCCATCTGTATGTTACTTATATATGAGTAGGATACCATATTTTCTGTTTTTACTGTATGCATTTAACTGTTAAGCATATTAAGTTTACTTTAAATGAAATGTTCTCTATAAATAGTAATTCCTTTGCTTTGCCAGGTTTTATTTTAGCTGTGAGCAGCTCAACCATTTCATTTGTACATTGCATTGTGAGGCAACAACAGCACACTCAAAAATGAAGTTTTTTGTGTGTGTATTATGATGTTTTAGGGTAAATGTTGTCACTTTTCCAGTGTGAATACACTACATACTCCTACATTAAATTAGTATGTAGTATGGGATTGGGACATAGGTCTTCTGTCACAATGACCCTCATTTCAATTCTTTTGTTTTCCTTGTTATTTTTTGTGAGCTATACCATGACTCACACTGTCCAACAGCCTTAATAATCTGACTATTATTGATTAACATGAAGTTTTACTCATATATAACACTGATGGCAGCCATTTCAGTATGTGTTCTTTTTATGTAAACACTAAACATCTATATATCCATGCTGCTGTAGTATAAGCTTTTTCTGTTTAATTGGACTGATGCTCATTGATTGCACCTGTGCCTGCTATATTTAAGCGACCTACAACCAAGAATCCGTAAAGGCTGATGAAAAACTGAGGAACTGAAACACTTGCTATTGATTTCAATCTTACTTTTTGTGCACCTGCAATAAAGCTTGATGGAAAAATATTTTGATCTCAGCTGCATGACTGTTTAAAGCTTAAAAGTTTGCTTTCTATTCTGGGTTCTGTTCAGGTAACCTTTTCAGTTTTTAAGTCTACTACCTACGCACCAAAGACGAGAGACATTCGGTTGAATCCCCTTTGCTATAAGTAATGTCATTTTATCTTTGAGAATAAGAATAGGCCATCTTGTAGACTGCTTTTTATTTTTCACTGTGACAGTAAGGGTGCCTTAATGACTTTCCGCATGTCACTCACCGTTATAAGTACAATTAGCTGCCCTGAGGCCTGGACTCTGGAGATGAACAAATATAGAAAATAGATCACCGGCGGAGAGGAGAAGTGAGGAGAGACATGCTGCCAGAAGGATATAGCGTGATGGATAGAGGGCATAGAACAATGAAATATGCATCAGGGCTCTCGTTAAATTTTAATCCAGACTGTTGACTTGAAGTTGACCCCGTTGTGACCCAACACTTGCGGGAGTGAAAATATCCGCCGAGGGAGGCGTGAGGGTAGCGGTGGGTGCAGGAGCCGGGTGAGGAAATTGTGAGGAAGAAGGAAGTAATGAGGCTAGCTGGAGGTGCAGACGGGTAATTTTATCTGTCTGAGTGCCTGAGTGTCTGAGCATCCCCTAACTACATAAGAGCCAGGGGGAAAATCTCAGAAAACTTCTAAGAATTTTTCAGAAAAAAAATCCCTCACATTTTTATATTGTGTATGTGAACAGAGGATACGCTATAGTTCTCACCAATTCTTTGAACCCCCCCCCCACACCACCACCACCACCACCACCACCACCATAACAACATATAACTCCATGTGTGCAGGAGCGTGTACTTAGAGGAGACTTTGGTGTGTTAAAGTGAAGTCAAATCCTGTAAGAAAATGTCAAAGAAAATAACATGTATTTTTCTCTTATAATAGAATAGTTCAAAGGGAACACGAACAATTTTCTCCCGAAACTTGAAAACAGCACTAAGACTTAAATCTGTTGTGTTATTACGAAAAAAGCTTTTATGCACACACAAAAAAAGCTTTATCCTTTTGTGCATATACAGGAAGCAGAACATTTGACCATATCCCCAGGAAATCAGTCTGTCACAGTGTCTGGCTTTCAGAAAAAAAAAGATACTGATTGACTGCAGACACTGATTGAACTGCACAGGATGATAAGGCTAACTTATGTAAATTCTGTTTTTAGTTTGTATTTGCCTTTAATGTTTTTATTCAGTAAGTTGTTGCTGATGCTTGAACTCATGTCCTTTTTTCCCTTGATATTCTATATCGGATTTATCAGGATGTTTGTGTTTCTGTAAATATATGTGAGTGTTAGCAGACATAAAAAGCAGTGTGCAGGCATTAAGCATACTGTACACTGGTGGTTCCCAACCTTCATTTTCTGATGTACACCCAAAGTCGTATCAGATGAAGTGGCACTTCATTGACACCACCCATCATATTCCAAATGTGTACTAAAATTATTACAAAAGTGGATATTGTTACAAAAAAAAATTGTATTCATATAATTTAATTGTAAATGTTTAGATTGCATTGGTCAAGATTGCATTCAAGCTGGACATTCCAACTGTTCATTCATTACTTTTAGCTAAACCTTTCAACCATTTATACCATAATTTTAGACATCTATTTAAACTTTTTATTAATTACTGTTAGCTATTTTCTATTAGTTACTTTTAGCTATCTGGTTCAACTGTTTAGCCATTACATTTAGCTATTTCAATGTTTATTCATCATTTTTACCTATTAGTTTTACCTAACTATTTCAGCTTTCAACTGTTTCAACTGTTTAGCTAACTATTTCTACTTTCTATTAGTTTTTAGCTATCTATTTCAACTGCTACATTTAGCTGTTTCAACTGTTTGTTTCTTTCAGCTAAATTTTTCAACTTCCCTTCTAGCTTGCTAATTTCTTTAATTTAATTTTCATGCACATAGCAACACGTGGTGTTACGACTGACTCAGGTTGGTTGGAGGTATTGTAGGCCGGTGTGTGGACTCGCCTCTTATGACGAGCTGTGACATTTAACCTGCAAAGGCCTTGGACTCAGAGGAAATGGTGTTCGTGAAATGTTGCTAAAAAATCAAAAATACTGGATAAACAACAATATTAGATTATTATGGTTTTATTAAATGACTGTGCTTATCTAAACATATGAAGCAAACCACGCGACATACTGCTGAGAAAGGCTCTGTTCCAAGGCTGGATTTTTAATTATAGCGTTGTTACAAATGTCAGTGGGATTTTGAATGAAATTTTCTTACTTCTGGAACAGAACCTGGACGTTCTAGTCTCACTTCAGCTCTTTATTGTCAGTATACTAAAGATCAACATACCAATTTGTAATCCTATTTGGCTGTTTATTTTCCTCCTTTCAAAAAAAAAAAAAAAATCATATTTTCTATTTCTTCAAATTAGCTTTCCACGTCCCCCTTGGCAACAGCAGACTTGTACCCGGTTGGAAATCACTGCTGTATACTGTATGTGTTTGTTCATAATGGTCTGTGTGCATTCCTGTGTGTATAGGTTTGTGTGCCTACCCACGGCTTTAACCACTCCCTCAACCTCTAGTGCACCGGCCCATAGCCTCATTAATAACCCCTGCGTTTGCCGAATGGGGCTCCGGCGATCTATTGCGGTCTATTGCAGTGTTGTTTTTGTTTGGCCCTGGTCACAGTGATTCCTGGGAAATGGCAGCATCATAAATCTACAGCTTATTCATGGAGCTAACCTGACCTTTACAGCAACACCGAGAACAGAGGGAGAGGCAGAGAGAGAGATGGAAGCCAAGGGAGAATAGTAGAAAAGGCCAGGGAAAAGATGGAAAAGGGAAGGAGGGTGGGAGGTGAGAGGGTTTAAAGGTAGAGCTGAGGGGATGAGAATGATAAGGAGGGAGGAGATATAAGAGGTAGGCAGGGTGGAAGAGCAAAGCACAGCAAAGGAATGGAGAATAGACAGAGGCAGCTGGGGGAGATGTGAACGACAGAAGACAGAAAAGGATATTTAGCAGAGAATAGGAGAGTGAAGAGAGAGACAGAGGCAGTCAGAGGATGGAGCTGGTGGGACCGAGAGGTTATTATGGGATGAAAGCAATCAATGAGTGTGAAGGGACTGGGAAATGGAGAATTGTATGCCTGTGTGTGTGTGTGTGTGTGTGTGTGTGTGTGTGTGTGTGTGTGTGTGTCTCAGTCGATGGAGCCCATCTCTCCCGGACCTCCGTCACCTGTCGAGTCTTTAATAAAGTCTCCATGTTGGGGGTTTCGTTTGCTCCCAGATGGCATCGCATCTCTCTACATGAGCTGTCTCGCAGCAGATCAACAAAAGTAAAATGTGCTTTGAGAGTAGCTGTACGCCCCATGTGTATGGCGTGTGTAAGTGCATGTTTGTTTGAGTCTGAGTCCAAAATTGAAAAAGAAAAAATATTTACTAATATCAGCGGGCTTTAAAATATGTACATTAAAACATTCTCTATCCTCAGACCCTTGGTTTGAATAATCAAGATTCTCTTCTTGGTCGTTTAACAAAATAATCTTCACTTGAGGTCCATTTACTAGCTTTTTCCAGAGCTTTCAACCGCATCTCACTGTTGTCATCAGGGAATGCCGATGTATATCTGTGGAATGATAACAACAACAATTCATCAACCAATGGAGTTGTTGATGAAGATAATCCAATATGGTTAAAAGCTCTGGAGCCTTGAGTTAAGATTATTTTATCAATATTAAGTAAAAGTCAGGTTAACAATAATATGTCAAAGAGTTTCAGGAAAAGTGTAAAAGTCTTTGGTACACATATACAAACATTTACCAAACACTTAAATATACCGTATCAGAGGTGGATAATCACCATATTTCAAATGTAAACATTCAGTGCAAATGTGGTTGAGTTTATGCAAAACAAAAACACAAATAAAGATGAATTAAAAAGAATGAAAATGCTCCAGAAGCCACAACATTGCATCAGCATTTTTGCAAAGATGCGACATGACCCAGGACCAGAATACCATAATACAACACCACTATTATTACACCTTCCATCTTTATGTTGTTACATCCCTATTCTAAAAGGTATTGCCAGTTATAGTCTTATCCAATCTAAATTAAAAGATCCCCTATTTTCCTGAGCATTTAATTGATTCATTTTCTCAGCTGCACGTTTATGCCCTTTATTAAATTTGGGGCAACTTATTATTGCACTGAAAGTATATTTCTCTTCTATTATTGTTTTGTTATTTTCATTTCATACAACTAATTGATTTCATTTTTTCTTCATTGTGTTCTAATGCTTGTCTTTGTCTTATATGACGCACTATACAAATTCACTTGCTTAGTAATTTATTGAAGTGAATTGTTTATTTAATCATGTTATTACATTTCAAACCCCAAGCATAACCTGGATATTTAGAATGTGCAACAACCTGTCGAGATTCCCCAAATTTCCCCCAGTAATATGCCCCTGGAAAATGCTCTTGACACACACACAAAATCCAAACACAAACCTACTCTGTTACCGTGTCTCATTATTATCTAAACGATACGCTAACCATTTGTACCTAATTGCTTTGGCAATATTGTCTCTGAACTTTCATTCCAATTGAGCTCATTAAACTGAAATTGCATAGAGATAGAGGTTGATTTGTGGGCTTGCAGCATGGTGGACTGATAACTCCATTCCTACGGAAACTGCTCTCCTCATTGGTATTCTGCACCTGTCTGCCACACAGACCCATCGCAGATCCAACGAGTGAAAAAAAAAAAAAACGGACCATTAAGAAGCAATGACTCCACTGCTGTATAGCAAAGCCACACATACACACTGTCTTTAACATTCCACAGATGAAACACCACTACATACAGTAAGCCAATTAGCCACTACACCATTAGGTTCAATATCAAGTTAGCCAGGGAAGAAGTCATTAAGTGGTCTGTGCAGTAAATGTGTGGACATAATTGTTAGTTCGCCAGGAAAATGGAGTCCAGTGTTTGTTTTCAAGTTGTGTTTATGGAGAAGGACCCTGGTTTGGTCTGAGGATTATTTTCATTTATTTTTTGAGGACTGTTGTCTTGGGGATCTGGCTGTAATTTCAGCGAAATTAAACGATTTGGAAACTCAAATGAGATCCCAATAGACTGCCAGGAAAAATCAATTGAATGGTCGGGGCTGTAGTAAGGCAGAAAGTGTACACACACACACACACACACACACACATGCACAGACATACATATCCTCATGCTCATACAAGCATGCAAGCATGCAAAGCTACATCCACAGATTCATGCATGCACACACACACTTTGCAAACATAAAAACACCACCCAGGTTTGCAAACTACCTCACACACATTCTTCAGACCCTCATGTATCCTTCCAGAACAATTACAGGCAGTCTTTTTGGGAAAATGCCTCCATCTATTCAGGTGATGTTCAGAGAGAGACAAAAGAGAGAAAACAGGAATGTGGTTTGAATGGACCTACTGATTCTTGCAACTGACCTCACCAAAAAAATGGCAGCATTGGTCATTTAGTCAAAAACTTAAGGAGTAGTTTAACATTTTGGGAAATACTCTTATTCAATTTCTTTCCAGTACAAAACTATACTTTGCCCCACCAATTGTACACTGGACGTACAAAGATAAGATCTGCCACAAAAGATTTATCTAACAAGTTCTGACATTTTGTTGGGTTTAATCATAGACAGTATTTAAAGATGGATGACACGACAGCTCCCCAAAAGTGAAGCCAAAACATCCCCCTGGTGGCTGGCTGCATTATAGGTCATAAACCCCGCCCCCTCCATCTTAGCAGATGGGACATAGGCCAAACTGAAAAATCAATGTACACGTCAAATAAAATGTTCCTTAAGGTGGTTTTGTCATTTTAGGTAGTTCTTATCGCTGATGTATGTTCAAATGTTCATTTTTCTGATAAGTTTGGTCATTAGTAGCATGTCATAAAGCTGCAAGTATACAACATCAGAAGAGCTTGTCGGATGGTCGATTAGCTTCGGAAACCCCCTCTCCTCACACCTTTCCAACGTTGGATTGGGGGCGGGGGCTGTGTCTGACCATTGGACATTCACACCCACTTCACACCGTGATTGGCCAGCTGTACGGAGGTGAGAAAGGAGCCAGGGTTTGAACTTCTCTCTCTAGACACATAGTTCCCGGTAAATTACTGGGATAACCTTTCATGTACAGCTAGTGATTTTCACCACTGCTGCCATGGCAATGGCAATTTTCCCTGAAATGTTACTAGGTCTTCAGGTGGGAAATTTGGTGGTACAGATTTCCCTGAATATTGATCCCTGCTCCCATTCACACGACACCCCATTCAGACTGAATGTGTGGGTTTTACTCTCTTTTTCATTCTAAGCACAACTATTTCTGTCACTTTTCATGTGAACAACCCAAGTGCACATCATACTAACTTGTTCTGATCGAGCATAACAAGACCATCAGGCAGCAAAACCTCTTAGCAAGGAGGTCTGTGTGGATGGTTGGAGATTGTAGTTCATGCCCCGACTTTCTTTTTTGTATGCCTTTTAACCGTTAACCACAATCTTTTCCTAGCCTTAAACAAGTAGTTTTAGTTACAAACTTACCCAATATGAATTTTCATAACAGTCATAAATGTCATTCAGGTTGGAGGACTTGTTGTAACTTTTTGCCCAATGGTATCTTCAAAATGATGAGGGTTCTGCAATGAATACAAAGATTTTCCCATCAGAAAGTGGCTTTTTTTTTTTTACCATAATAGCTCCTGAAATGGCATTTGTGATGAACTCTATCAAGCTGAGGCCCCTCCAGGGTGAAATCGCCTCACTGAGGGGACTGGTCAGCTGCTCGATATAACCTTCCCCCTCCCCTTCAAACACATCGATAAGTTCTCATTCTGTCTCTCTCACCACCTCCATACATCTGTGTCTTTCTTCTGTTTACTTTCCTTTTTTTCCCCCTGATTTATCTGATTCCCCCTCCTCCCTCTTCTCTCTCACCCTCCATCTTTTCCTACGTGAATCCCTCCCTGCCTCTCCTCTCTTTCCTGTCCTCCATGTTCCGTAGTCCTTCTCCCTTCCTGTCATCTCTTCCCTTCCCTCCTCATAACTTCATAACTCAGTTTTCCCCTTCCGTCTTCGCTCCCCTCTCCTCCATCTCTTCAAAGTCATCTGAGTCTCCGCTGTCATTGCGCTGAGAATTACACATCGCTCAAAGCGGTAACATCTGACAAAACGCTGTTCACTGACATTGTCGGTAGTAACACACGGAGTGATAGGGAAAGTTCACTCAAGCAGCCATCCTATTATCCCACCAGTCGCACACACAAACTGTACCTACACTTTGACAGTTGTAGATACATCCAATTTACCTTGTAGTGGCCTCCCGAAGGGACAGCGACAACTGAACAGTTCGTAACTCAAAATAACAAACACAAGCGAGCGTGCAATGCATCACACACACTCTCTTCCTCTTCCTCCCTCCCATTCTGCATTAAGTGCATTCGAGTGGCTGGTAACAGTAGCAGCGTCAGGCTTTTATCGCTGTAATTTGCAGCCATACATCAGTGTGACAGTGGCCGGGGCAGGACAGTGTTGGCCCGCTCCCAGACACTACTGCACTCTCTACTGACACATGCCAAGGGCAGCCAGATAATGTAGATGTATGAATAAAACAACACAACTTTGATGTTGCAGATCACGATGCATCATTCATTCATATCAACAGTGAGACGCAGAAGTGAAGGATACTGTTCATTTACAGCCGCGAGGATGAGATAAGGGATGCAAGGGATAAGCGATGCACTGGTCATGGCTGTACTTCAATCAGGGGAGCTTCAGTGGAAATATACAGCGTGCTATTTATGCAGTGGCTCACATCTGCATTCAAAGGGAAATGGCCAAGGGGGGTGGTTGGGTGGCTGGGGCAGAGAGAGAGAGAGAGAGAGAGAGAGAGAGAGAGAGAGATGGAGAGGGATGGTGATACAGAGGGATGGAGAAGAGGATGAGAGGGATAAAATGTCATAGCTGGGGTTGATAGACGGGGAAGGTCCATCCACTCCATCTCTCAGTATATGGAGGGATAGAGATGAAGGGGAAGCGAGGGGATGAAAAGGGAGCAGAGAGATAGCCGCGAGGTAGAAAGGGACTGTACTAGAGAGAGCGCGAGCGGAGGGAGCAACAGGACCGGACAGAGAGAAAATGGGGGAAAGCCCAGGGATTATGGAGGCAAAGAAATGAGGGGAGAAGTTATAATGGTCTGTCGGTACAGAGGAAATAGAGAGAAAAATGTGCAGGTTGATGAAGGTGAAGAGGTACAGGTGGATTTGAATAGCAGTCTGGGGAGACAGAGGATGAGAGGATGGGGGGGATTGGTAAAGGTTAAGAGGGATTTTGTTAGATCTGTTTTTTTTTATTCCATCCTGACTGATTTTAATGGGGTCTTAAAGTCGCTGTGAGGTTACCTAGGCAACTAAAATACGGTGTTGGACTGGTGGTGGGACATTGTTATCTGTGCAGAAGAAGGGACAGAGGAATTATCCAGCTTTGACTGTGAAAGAGGCCTGTGTGTGTGTGTGTGTGTGTGTGTGTGTGTGTGTGTGCATTTACACACCAGTATGTGTTTGCAGATGCATGCAGGTGAGTAGTTTGTTTGTGTGCCTGTCATTGAATCTGACTGTGTATACAGTGTGGATGTTGCACAGGTGTGTGTGTGTGTGTGTGTGTGTGTGTGTGTGTGTGGGAGGTGGGTGGAAGGAGTGTAATGGCAGGTGGGTGCACTACAGTATATATCAATGTTCCTCACTGCATGTGTGTGAGGACAGGTGTGTTAAGTGTGCAGGTGTGCGTGTTGTTTCTGTTTTGAATATGAAGTGAGTGGTGCAGAGGTGTGTGTTTTTGTACTTCGAACTTTGAGAGGACCAATTCTAGAAATTTTTTTGGAAAGTGAGGATATTTTGGACAAAGGGCTGTTTGAGAGTTATTACTCTCAAACAAAGCAAATTTTCACCTCGTATCATTCACACAAATTTGACCCCTGGATCATGTGTTTATTCACCCCAAACAACCAATGTACCGACTGTATGTTAGCTGTACGCTAGTTAGCAACAGACGCACTGACCGTGTCTGTGTGTGTCTGATTGAACTCTCAACTCACCAGAGACTCTGGTTCTTCTTGTTATTTCCCTTCAGCCTCTCTCCCTTTTCCTCTCTCTGCGTTTATGAACCAGATTTATAAAGTCGTAAGTCGCATAAATGCAAATTTTTCGCTCAAGTTGCAGCAAATTTGCGTCTAATTGTGTCTTCACGTTGCCTTTGAATGTAATTGCGGCGCCTCTAAAATTCACTTCATGTTCTGTCTGAACACACAATTAGGTTTAAGGTTAAACTCTGATTTTTTAAAGGATAATTCCAGTTTATTACAACTTACTGCGCCATTTCTATTTGTTCTGATAACATTACACTTACCAAAATAATATCTATTATCGGGGAAATAGTGACATCGCTACAACAAAGTGCGACGGGTCAAGAAACTCAAGAGGCCAGACAATCAGACATGCTGTAAAAAAAACAACAGTTCAGCCAAATTACTGTAATAACTTTATTTAGAGGTAAAACCAAAAGTGAGCTTGCACAAAATGTCTGTAGTAATCCCTCATTGCACAAGAAAACTGTGTGCGTGCATCCCTATGGCAAGAACAGTATGTCAAAGTTGAGGTAAGAAGTCGGTCTGTAAATTGTAGTGGATGTTTTTGACGGACAGTTTGGGTAATAATTTTACTGTTTGCATTCATTTTCTTTTCCAAATACAGTAAGCTAAGCTAACATGGAGGTTTGTTTGCACCCCAGACAGTAATTACCTTAGTAAATACATTATTATTATCACCGATAGGAATGATGCCCAAAACTACAAAAACAAGACCCATGTTGTGATAAACCGTAATTTTCCTCTAAGGTTTGGGAATGCAGCGTCCTCACAAGTATAGATGTACAAATACGTGTGTTTTTGCAGGAATGTGTTTTGTTTCTATGTACCTGTGTACAGTATGTGCCGTGTACTGGTGTATTATCCTGCAGCATGTGTGTCCTTGTGTCTTGTGTATAGGTGTGTGTGTTTTCCTGTGTGTGCAGGAATGTGCCTTGTTTGTCAATGTATCTGTGTATGAGCCCCACTGGTATGCATTTGTGTGCATGTGTGCAGTGCATAGGTTTGTATGTGCGTATGTGTGTGTGTGTGTGTGTGTGTGTGTGTGTGTGTGTGTGTGTGTGTGTGTGTGTGTGTGCACCCATGAATCTGTCTGTCCGTGTAGCTGTGCTTGCACTATACGACAGAGTGTGAATCATCAGAAGCAGCGGAGCCATAAAGCCCAGAGCTGTTAGGCAGGATGGCTCCTGGAATGATCACAGTGAGGCTGTACTTCTATTTCCCAGGCAGCCATCACTGTGGGAGGCTGAGGAGCTGCTGTCGCTATGTTTGCAGGGACCCGAGGGTTAGCCAGTATATACTGTAGTCACGCCTGACAGCACAGCCAATAGCCATAACGTCAGCGACAGTGATTGAACACATGAAATATGTGCTCTTTGTCCGTGGTATTGGACAGGGTGGAGGTTAGCAGTAGGGTCAGGGTAAGGGTTAAGGCAAGAGAAAATTGCCTGTTTGGAAAGAAAGTCTGCCTCTCTTACTCTGCCTGCCTCTTTTATTAGTCAGTGTTGAGAGCTTGCCTCAGTGACAAACAAGATATTTGTCAGATTTGATTTCCTCTCTGCAGCAGAACTTTTGCTGGTTACTCCAACAGAACACTGTAATATGGAGATATTAATAATGCATACTCACCCACTGCCTGGGCGGATCTATATAATTGCACCAGACAAAACATTCTTCTGATACTCACTAACGCAGCATAATCTTGAATAATAAGATACACTCACTTGGTGTAGTTGGGATCAAAACACTCAGATGGCTTCGATGGGAACACATACACAAGCTAACTTTTTCTTTTTTTTTTCAAGTTAACCCACAAAATCATTCATTTTTAATACTGTGCATGCTGATTAATGCAAAGAAAGCCTAGATAGAAAATAAAATCACAAAGCAGATGAATGGATTTAGCCCATTTGGATGGATCAAAGGGAAAAAAAGACAAATTACACATCACATTCTGTATTTTGCCCTTCAGCTGTAGCCTGCTCTTTTCTGTGTTTATGCTTCTCCCTTTCACCCATTCGTCAGTTTTACTCTCCATATCTAATCATTCAACAGTGCCAATGTTTACATCGCATCAATGGCACCCACAGCTGCTATTAGAATATAGATGCAGTCATTGTTTTGCATGTTTTCACCATTTTTATTAGTTATATGACATTTTGTGACAAGTGTGGGTTTTTGTCATTTACCTTCTGCTTCAGCTGGAGAGACTAAATGGAAGCTCAGCGGAATAGTGAATGAGAAATAACAACATTATTATTGTTAAGTGTTTCATAAGTAGTTTTGCAGGCAAGCACATCCATCAGAGCTCCAGGGGAGGGTGGGTGGAGGCAGGAGGGGATTTAGGAACCTGGTATGAGGGGGGCTGCATGGTGGTTTGGTGGTTGTTACTGCCTTTATCTGACTGTTGATGACTGGAGATAGCAGGGCAGGATACAGAAGCTCAATAGTGCCATCAACAGGTGAAGGGGGGCAGTGCTGCTCACTAACCGGCTCTGAGCATTCATCGGGGCGATATTCAGTGAGCTCTTTTGGGGTGTAATGGTGAAGATTTATCAGAAATATGATCAGGTCATAAAGTGAAATATGCCATCGTCTCTACAGGGTCTGGTGAAGGATATATGAGGCTCGGGGATTAAGGTGAAGATGAAGCTGGCTGGAGTCCAACCTGTTCTCTGCCAAGGTGAGACTATCCTCTGGCCTTTAAAACCCTGTCAGCTATGCTCCCTCACACACACACACACACACACACACTTTGGCCTTATCATGCCCAGAAGCGAGGTCAAGGTTAGAGCACATTTCAAAATCAGCGCCCAAC
Organism: Macquaria australasica; assembly: GCA_005408345.1. NCBI lineage: Eukaryota > Metazoa > Chordata > Actinopteri > Centrarchiformes > Percichthyidae > Macquaria > Macquaria australasica. Next base: position 11,802 of record SEMN01000482.1, on the reverse strand, counting down.
TTCCTACCCCCCTTCACCTCACACACTCTCTTTTTACCTGCATCTTAGTCTCACACACACACACACACACACACACACACTGGTCACACAACAAAACAAACACACCACGCAGCTTATGGAGTTTTTCCTCCATAAATAAGCGTGGTCCATCCATCACGGGGCCTCAACGGGCCCTTTGTGCCCTCTGGCTAGTTCAGCCCAGCAGACCCAACAGCAGCAGCAGCACACTGGGGGACGGACAAGGAAGGTCATCCCAAACCTCCACAAGGAGAGGGGTAATAATAATCATCATCCCTTTGAGTGTATCTGTTTGTGTGTGTCTGTGTGTGCGTGGATTCCTTCCTGGAGACGGTGTGAGCAAAGCAAATGGCCTACAGTGCGTTTAAGGGCGTTTTTTTCCTCACCCTCACATCTCCGTATAGATTTTCCATCTGTCCGAGGCTAACTATCCAACAGAGCGAGTGTAAAGGCTTCAGTGTGTGTTGCATGTTACAGGCCAGTCAATGCAGGCAAGGAGCTGGAGCTCATGTAGCGCTGCAGGGAACAGATACAGATTCACCCCTCTGATAGAACCCCCAGGGAGATAAAGGAAATGTAGGAGAGTGGAAACAAAAGTGCGTTATGGAGCTACAGAGTGAGTTTATGTGTGTGTCTGGGTGTTTTGTCTGGGTCAGTCTGTCTGCAAATTCATTTTAATAACAAAATGGAGATGCAAATTAATAAATCTGTGATACACTGTGTGTTTTCAAAGTTTACATTTTGGAGGGTTGCAGCCCAAAAGAATTCAAGGCTAATATGACAAAGCAAAGGCACCACACTCTCTCAAGGCCAAAAATATAAAGAAGTTTTCCTTTGAAGCCACAATGTGTAGAATTTGAAAATTTCTGACTTTGGCACCCCCAGTGGTAGTATCAAAAAGGACACTGTGGCACTGTAATGCATGCTGCCCACTTTTACCTCCCACTCCCACAGATCTGACCTGAAGGGAGTTTTTCCTTGCCACTGTCGCATAGTGCTTGCTCATGGTGGGAACTGTTGGGTCTCTGTAAATATAAAGAGTCGGTCTAGACCTGCTCTATTCGAAAAAGTGCCCTGAGATAACTTTGTTATGATATGGCGCTATATAAATAAAACTGAATTGAATTGAATTGAAGACACTGAGATGAATGCACAAATTTTCTCTGGGATTGTTTCACTTTTCTGCAAAGAATCATCAGAATCATTTGAAATATGCAATAACAATAACATAACATTCTACACACAGTGGCTTTAGGGAGCAAACGTGTAATTCTTACCTGTTTTGCATTGTTTTCATGCATTCACACCAAAACAAATGGTTCACTCTCTAACGCAAGTAGGTTGCACCTCGGAGCGTCACGACGGCACCGCTGTGTTAAAACTGACAGAAATGGTTCACCCTCATCACGCCTCTTTTGTCTCGGCAGACTAATTAGGGAGTAATCGCTGTCAGTTAAGTCTGGGAATTTATGCAACATGACACATTCCAACAGCGCTCAAGGGTCTCATGTATCCTCATCTTGATCAGAAACTTAATGTGGTGTCCTGCTTATTTATGGGGGGCTCTTAACCCTTAAAACTGCACAGAATGAGTCCAGGAACGGCCGGAGACCTCTGGGATTTATGTCCCCTAGTAAAATAAGATTAGTCTCAACCTCTCTGAAGCACTCTCCCCTTTAATTCAATACGATGTTGTAATTTGTTCAGCTGATAGAGAAGATTAAGGAGAAACTAATGTCTGATACCACCATTTAAATGAGAATTTATATTGATCATCCTACCATGGATGTGTCATTTCAATATGGACTTGTGTGAATGACTTTATTAAAAATCAGACAGGTTGATGTATTCTGACTGTTTTACTGTTGTTCAAGGACACAGGAGCCTACTGTTCTCGCGGTATAACGTTTCTATTAAGTACCCTTTTAAAATGTTAATCACTGTGTGCCAAGACTTGTGAGGTTCCACTTTTGTTAATTTTGAAATAGAGGGCATTCTTTTCTTTTCATTTGGCAAAGCTAACATAATGTTCTTAAATACATATCCAGCCCCTCTCCCTCCTGTGAACACCTGTTTGCAAAATGATTTCTCCCAACCACTGGGAACCTCTTATTAGCAAGAAGCACTTAACAGATGTTTGGAAAAGCTGCTTGAGGCGCTCGTTGTTGCTTTATGACTACTAACAACCTAAATGTGATGTGTCAGTGTGATGTTTTCCTAAATTTAAATATGTAGGAACACTCATTACATAATATATTATAACTTCTATTGCAGTAGGTTCTCCCTCTCTTTCTTTTCCTATTAATGAAAAGAATGTGCAAAGGTTGATTCTTTAGCCTTTAAACCTCCCAAAGAGGGTTTTTCATTCCTGTTTGTTCAACTGTTTGTTAGTTGGTTGGTCAATGGTAGGGTCATATTTTTTTCATGCTAAAATTTGCTAATTGGCACTTAATACAAAGTACAGCTAAAGATGATAGGTGACATGACAATGACAGACATTGCTATCCCTAGAGCCACACTGTTAGCCTAGCATGGCTAAAAATGTACATATGGTGGGTATTTTAAAGACTAATTGCCATATTTTTATAATGTGTACTTAACAATTAATCAATAAATAAATTATTCTGTGTTTCCTGACTAGACTTTTACTCCTGGCAGTATGGACCTCAATTTTGGGAAATAACATTTACAGAAAATATAATTGTTAATGGATTAAACAAAATATTAAAAATCCAAATAATTTAATTTTTTTTTTTTTTTTTTTTTTGGTGACTGGTCAAGGGGTTGGAGTTTCTGGGGCTGACCTCAGAACTTCTAAAATCCTGGCTACAATCCTGGTTAATGGTATGTCCATAGTGCAAGAAACAAGTGAAACATTTTTGACACGAATCCTGGATTTTTAAAATGGTCGCTAAACATTGCAGGAAAGAGACAAACATTTTTGCTGTTTTCTCGTGATCGGAAACATGTATCCCATGTGTATTTTGATGAGGAGCCAGATCCATATGGAGAATTTTTCTTTTATCAAAATTTAAAGGATTGTGCAGCCTTAGCAAAGATACGTCCTCTTTTAATGCTTTCTAGTTGTATGTTATAATTATTATATATATATAATTATCCTTTTTCATGAATTAATCCTTTCACCGTTTCATACCTCATGTCTTTACAGCAGCACATGTTGCATGAATGTGTGCTTCCAACAACACAGTGTACACATGCTGTGATGAAAAGGATGCAGCACGTCACATGTGTTTTTCCAAACCAGACTTTTACTTGCTTTGAAGATGACTCATCCTTTAATCTTTGTGTATTTTCACTTCTGCAGACAATGACCAATATACTATAGAATTCCTCTTAATGTACCGTATGTGACTTCTTCATATATTCCTTCTACAGTCCCACAATGAAAATGACACATCCTTTTGTTGGGGTATACATTCTGCTAAATGGATTTATGGGGTGTAACATAAAATAGATTTAATGCTGGTGCAAGCATTATTGTGGAATTGTACTGTAAGAAACACACAATAATCTTGTAATGAAATATGATTGTAACACTAGAAAGGCTAATGGAGTTTAAGGATCTATGAGAACGCAAATAAGCCATCTATTGAAGGTGCGAAATATTATTCTGAAGGCTATTCTTTGTCTGTTATTTAAAATCTATCATGGTGCTAGTGTTTTGATTGAACAATTCAAATTCGCTATTATTTTGTCGTGAAAGTCAATTCAGCAGTAAATTAAAAAATTTTTTGTGTGTCTTTAAAGAGTACCTTTGGGTTAATAAAGAGCCAAAAGCCCTTTATGTTCACATTTTCATTCAGTGAACTGAGCTGCTGGATATATGCACAGGAAGCACTAAAACGGCACTTTATAATGGTTCAAGGATACTCAGCCTTGAAGAACCTAATATATGCCTCGCTGCCAGTGCAGAGAGGACGGAGGGTCGAAGCACTCAAGGAGAGAAGAGCACAGTGTGAACATACCGAGTGTATTTACAGTGGAATAGATGGCAGATGAGATGAGGTCTGGTTTTAATAGAGCAGAGACCTGCTCTCACTGCCAGCTGCCTTCAGAGGCCTCAGAGGAGAGGTGCCAAGGAGAGGTGAGGAGCAGAGAGAGAGAAAGAGAGAGTGTGTGTGACTAAAGAGAGTGTTTTTTTTTACAGCTGTGTGGGGACATTTGGACCTTGCAAGAACAGAAAACTTGGATGAATAGTCACTTGTGAGGACTGTGTTCAAGATCTCATTAGTAAAAAGCTGATTTTAAGGTCATAAGGTAAGTGGTGTGTGTTTGTGCAAACATTGTCTCCTAGAAATTACATTTATATACTAAAAATACCTTATGAAAGAAACATAATGCTGCCTGGATTAAGTTTCCTATCACCATAATTAGTTAATAAATAAATGTTGTTAATTAACATATTTGACTAATTGGATATATATATATATATATACGTCGATCAGCCATAGGCAGCAAGTGAACATTTTGTCCTCGAAGTTGATGTGTTGGAAGCAGGAAAAATGGGCAAACGTAAGGATGTGAGCGACTTTGACAAGGGCCAAATTGAGATGGCTAGACGACTGGGTCAGAGCATCTCCAAAACTGCAGCTCTTGTGGGGGGTTCCCGGTCTGCAGTGGCCAGTACCTACCAAAAGTGGTCCAAGGAAGGAAAACCGGTGAACTGGGGAGCAAAGGCTGGCCCGTGTGGTCCGATCCAACAGAAGAGCTACTGTAGCTCAAATTGCATCAGAACTGGACCACGGAGCAATGGAAGAAGGTGGCCTGGTCTGATGAATCACGTTTTCTTTTACATCACGCCGGGTGGGGAAGACATGGCACCCGGATGCACTATGGGACGACGGCATGCCGGCGGAGGCAGTGTGATGCTTTGGGCAACGTTCTGCTGGGAAACCTTGGGTCCTGCCATTCATGAGGATCTTACTTTGACACGTATCACCTACTTAAACATTGTCGCAGACCAATGCTAAACTAGCATAGCATGAAAACTGGAAGCAGGCGTAAACAGCTAGCCTGGCTCTGCCCAAACTTAATCTGTACGAAAGCCGAAGTGTAAAAAAGACAGTTTGCAGTTTCACGAGGGGTTATGTGACTATTTCTTGGCTGGGAGCAGTAACTTCCACGGGTTGCCTGGCAACTGGTGCATAATGGTGTGTTAATTAGTGACCTTTAGAGGTGCTGGTAGGCCAATTTTTTTGTCCTATGGACAGAGCTCGGCTAGCTGTGTCCCCCCTATTTCCAGTCTGGTCTTCATAATTACTGTACGAACATGAGAGCGGTATCAATCTTCTCATCTAACTCTTGGCAATGAAGAGAATAAACATATTTTCCAAAATGTCAAACTGTTTCTTTAGGTTCTGTTCTTTGTACGCCCACCGTCCACCTCGACCACTTCCCAATGACTTGTGTGTCGTACATTAATGTAGCGCTTCCTACACTACAAAAAAACGTTGCCGGGTGAACATAATCAAGGAAAATCTTATAGGGAAAATAAATTATCAGTATATAAACATAATTTCTCACACACCGAGTTAATATATGGACATAGTTGGATGGCTGCTCGTTCCATTTATAATCTTACCCAACATACAGCTGTCATGCTTTTTGCACACATCTGCAAACCAGACATACCAGACCAATAACTTAATAATCACACATGTTCATGAATATCTCACATGGAAAGCATGTGAGATATTCATGAACATGGTAAGATGGCCTCTCTGTTTCTGTTACTCAAACACACACACACACACACACAGACACACACACACACACACACACACAGCAGGATACTCTTCCTCTGAAGCTCTTTCTGGTCATACTGGTCCCTCAAAGCTGTATGATGATGACAAGATACATCCAGAAACCACCCCCACCCCTCTATCATCTCATACACACACACACACACACACACACACACACACACACACACGCTCGTTCAGGGTTACACCTTGTACCTCCTCACCCTCTCGCTCACTCTCCAACACCGGTTTGACAGCTGTGGAGCAGCTTGCCAGCGATGTCACGCAGATAGAAAGCTTTTAACACAGAGAGGTGTGTAATATTCATAAGGAGTGCTCCACTTACTGTGTAATAGACGTTGGCGAGTGTGAGTGTGAGCAACACTGATCTGGTCCTTTGGTGATGTGGTCTAATATAATATTAATGCTAGTTGTGTGAGATAGCTTCTACCCTGTTGTTTGTTCTGCCCCATTTCTCACATGCAACGCACTCCCACGTTACAGGAGAGATGGGGTTTTTTTTGGGAGCTTGTTTAGCGTCGTATCCCACAGCAGGGTGCTGCAATGCTGTAAGGGAGAGCAAAAGTTTTTGGGTGTACTTCTTTTGGGCTTTGTTCCTGCCGAGCAACATTCTTGTTCTTGCACACACGCACACACACACACACACACACACACTGTAGATTGACTTGGCAAGAAAACAAAGTCCACTATCGTTTTTGCTAACCAATTTGGCAGTGATTATCTAAGGGCACAGGTGCACTAAAGGTTTGTTTTCTTTGTTTTAAACCATAGTTTAAAAGTTCACTTTGTTGCGTTTTTGCAATTGGTCCCTTTATGTTCACACTGCCCAATTACAAGTGAACCAGAGCTTGTAAACAGGAGTCACAAATAGTTCAGCTTTATTGAGCAGTTTTGCTAATCTGCCATCCTGCAAGGTTGTAGATTTAGGCGATGCAGGAAAGTCCAAACAAGTCCAAGTTCTTGTAACTTAAGCAAAGCATGAAGGACTTTTTGCTATAATTTACCTTTTCTGGTGCTCATATCAGAGAAGAGCACATAAAGAAATAGCTGAATATGCACATTAGTATGTCCTTGATTCATTTTATTATACTAGACCTTTGAAGCACGAGTAAATGCTGACTATCAGATGTAGATGGGTGACAAATTAAAGGAAAAACATGAATAAATGAGTGTAGAAACATAGCAAATGCAGATGGTTCCATACAGGGCACAAGGGGTCACTGAATAGTTTGATGAGCATGAAAATGAAGTGAATCATTTGCTATAGAGTTCACTGTCACCAGATCTCAACCCAGCAGTAGCGTAGTTTTGATCGGGTGGCATGAAGTACGTGAATGCATATGCACACACACACAAACACACGATGGAATAGCATTAATTTACAATCTCTGTCTCCACTACTCATATCTACTTTAATTACTAACATTTCAGTATCTTACAGTGTCTTACATTCCCATGTTTAAAATTTTAATTTAAAAGATAAATAGACCGACCGATCACAACACAACAGAGTGGTACCATACAAATGTAATATAAAGCTTCCAAACTTTATTTTTTAAGTACCCCAAAATAAAATGTACCTCCAACAGTCGGCTACATTATAAGTACAAACAAAAACAAAGTGCTTCCTGGCACGAAGTCACATAAATTAATGAAGAATGTTCCTCATTTACAGAATGTTCCTCATTTACATGTTGCTAACGAGCAAGCTTGTGAGTGCCATGAGTGAGAAGTTGCAAAGGTTAATTGTTGGCTCATTGTAAGGTGCATTCACACTTAAAACGAAGCAAATTATCGATGTGCCTTGATTACATACCAAGGCAATGGAAAGGTCCAAGTGGGCGCTAATCGACACAAGTTAAACATGTTTAAACTTGATTGAAAAAAGAGACAATAAACCTGGGGCTACCTCATAATCAGTCAGAAGCTGAGCTGAACCTAAACACACACACGGTTGGTTCGTACCGGGGTACCAGTCAGAGTTATGGCCTGATAAAGATAATGTTTGTAGTCATGTACCAGTCAACCACCACAAAGCACCCATGTCTTTCAGTACACGACCCTTGGAGGAACAATCGCTAACAACCAGCAGACAACAAAAAACACAAAGCACGCAAAATTTGAAGTTCACCACAGTGTAGCCACAGCAAGAGTCCATGAGGGAATATCTTTTGGAAGAATTGTACAACAAGACTCCAGAGACTTGAAGGATCTATGTGCATCTAATCTAAGGAGCATTGAAGGTGTTCTGGAGGCTCATAATGGACACTTGGTGTTGATTTCCTTTGAATTTGTCACCCATCTGCATCCTCTTGTGTGACCTTTTGGTGATTTGTCTCACCCAAAACAAGCTGCACCTTGTTCTTGTTTGCTTGTAGGTGGACCAACACTTGCATTTTCAGGTGTCTTGTTGTAGTTATTTGGAGCCACCTGAGTTTTGATCTCATTATTCTCACCTGCTCGAATGAAACACATTAAAGCAGTGCAACACTCCAGAAATTGCATGCAAACATGCTTGTGAATGCAGCGTAAATTTGTTTTCTGCCTGTCACCATCTTTTGTCACCTCCACCCTCTCTTTCTCACTTTCTCCACATTCCCTTTCCTTCCTTGCTTCCCTTCTTCTGTCACTTCCTCCTCCACCATTTCCATCCCTCTCTACTTCCTTCCTGAGTCCTTTCCTTCCCTCCCCGCTCTTCCCCTCCCTCACTCCATCTCTCTGTAACTAATGGTCCTTAAACGCAGCTCCAGCTGTCGTGGTGTTGGGACTAAATCACAACAATCATGACTTATTATCAGCGGCGTGCTGACTGATTGTGTTAATGTCCACACTGATCGTATTAATGCCGGGGTTGATTGGAACACATCCATCATAATAATCCTGGCAATGAAGAGGTAATAACCAGCATTATCCTGATAATGAAAAAGACTGTTAGGCTGAAGATTAAAACTAAACAGTGATAACAAGGGACTTCATATTTGGGAATTACTGAAAGCAGAAGGAGAAATCGCTGCTCTTCTCCTCCCTCCCTCACTATTTCCTCTTTCTGATGATGTCCTTGCCGCTTCTCCTTTACCTGCCAGTTCGTCCCATTTACTAATCGCCAACTAAATGCCTCATTTTGCTCCCTATACATAATTTCTTTATGTCTTCTTCCTTAATTATTTACCATCCTGTCCTTTTCTTCTCCTGCTTCCTTTTAAATGATTCCCCTTTTTCCTCCATATTCTTCTCATCCTTATTCTCCCCTTTTAGTAGACACCCCACCCTCTTCTTCTCCCTATTTTGTCCTTGTCTTTTATTTTTTGCTTTCGTCTTCAACCCTCCTAATTCCTCCACTCCATTCCTTCTGTTTCTGTTTCCTTCTTATTTAACACCCCACCCGCTTATCCTCCCTATTCCCGACTGTTTGTCCTTTCCCCCATCTGCTCATTCTTCATCCTATTTTTATGTTCATCCTCCCAGCTCCTTCCTCATTTTGTCTGCTTATTCTCTGACAAT